>OZ014534.1:64856892-65279653 GCA_963966105.1 Volucella zonaria
TCCATGAATGGCACTTGCATCGTCAAAACCGATAAACTTTCCATTCTCGGTATATGTGTCAATGACAACTTACGTTGGAATGGCCACATATTCGATGTCGTCAAAAATGCTGCGAAATGTCTGGGTTTCCTCAAGCGATGTAAGAAATATTTTACCCCCTCTGATCTGACCTCAATATATAAGGCATTCATCCCCCCAAAATTGGAGTACAATGCCCACATCTGGTCAAGTGCTCCTAAAACATCTCTGCACCTGCTAGATAGGATTCAAAACCGTACGATAAAACTCATTGGTGATACTAATATCAGTCAATCAATTGACACCCACGAACACCGACGTAATGTCTCGTGTCTCACTTTGTTTTATCGC
Organism: Volucella zonaria; assembly: GCA_963966105.1. Lineage (NCBI taxonomy): Eukaryota > Metazoa > Arthropoda > Insecta > Diptera > Syrphidae > Volucella > Volucella zonaria. Next base: position 64,857,262 of record OZ014534.1, read on the forward strand.
TGTTTCCACCACCAGTGCTCCATTGAAATCGCCAGTAGCATTCCGCCCATTCAAACTTTCAACCGTAACACTCGTCTCGCTATGAATGCTCCTCAGTATACTCTCGAGCCCATTTTCGGACGTACTCTAAAATATCGTGTTTCTTTCCTAAGCCATACAACCCGCTTATTGAATGCCCTGCCGATTTCTGTGTTTCCTGGTCGTTATAACTTACAAACATTTAAAAACAATGTACATTGGTACCTGTCTTTTCTCCCTCCCTAAATTTTCTTCGCCCACACTGTGTACGAACATTTTAAGGGTACAAACACCCCTTGAGTGCGTGTTCATCAAAAAAACAAAAAAAAAAATTATTACTGACCGCGGGTATAAGTCCAGAAAGTGGCGACTAAGGAGGCGGTATCTTTGTGGTCAAGGACCCGTGCATACTGTGAATAATCCAGTTTACCGTAACCACGATATTGAAAACAGAACCTGGCAAACGTTATCGTCGCCGATAGAGAAGCTGCCAGTCACTCGCTCGTGCGAAAAGATGAGCTCCTGTGCATCTTTGAGTCACTGAAGAACAAAAAGTCAGTGGAAGGAGACGGTATCCCAAAACGTCATATTGAGACATCTACCCCTGGAAGCAGTGGATATTTTCACTATTTAACAAAGAAAAAAAAAATTAAGACCAGCCCTGTTAAAATTCAGTCAATTAGTCTACTTCCGAACACTGACAAAGTATTTGAAAATATAGTCAACAGAACTCTGTTGAAATGGGTGGGGGATAACAATATCATCCTGGACAATCAGTTTGGTTTTAGGGCAACGCATGACACCAGTCATACAGTGGACCAAATGCAAGAACCAGTGGACGGGTGCTTGTCTGGTTGACTTGGAGAAGGCTTTTGACATCGTATGGTTAGAGGGCTTCAATACAAGCTAACCAAAATGGGCATGCGGAAACCTTTGCTAGATATGATTTACGAAATGCTTATGGGAAAAGCGTTCGTTGTCAAATGTGGCAACGTGATTTCGAGTAAAGTTTTTAACATTAAAAGTGGCTTACAGCAGGGATCGGTTATTTCTACTGTACTGTTCAATATTTACACGAGTGATCTAATAGGTACCATCAATCACGCTATAGCGTATGCAGGTGATTTAGTGGCGTACAGACCAGGACCAAAAATCGAAGTCATTAACACCCTTTTGCAAAATGTTTTTGATCATATTAAGGAGTATTGCGATGATTGGAAATTGGAAATTAATTCCCAAAAGTCAGAAACAATCTTATTTAGAACTCCATTGACAAGGGCCTCTTAGGATATCAGAAATAACTGGCGAAATTTGGCCATCATTGGACAGCATTAACTACCACTAGTGGTCAGAAGCGCTATTAGGTATCTTGGTATCTGGCTTGATAAGTATTTATATTTTGATAAACATATAGATGCTTGCCTGGCTGGAGCCAAGAAGGCTTTAGCTTTGACAAGAAAATTGTTTCAAAACAGCCAACTTGATTCCAGGGTGAAAGTCATATGCTACTCGTACATGGCCCTAATCAGGCCAATCATTGCAAGCCGTTGTCCGGTGTGGTTCAATGTAGCGCAGTCTTACATGGAAATGATTCGTATGTTTGAGAGACAGTGTCTTAGAACTTGTCTTCGATTGTACAGAACACCAGAGTCTGAGTACAATGCAGCTGAACTAAATAGGATCGACAATTTTCTAATTAAAGTGAATCGAAGGCACGTCGCAAGAGCAATGACGGGCGATAATAGCCCGATTTTTGGCGCATATTACCCCAATATAATATATACCACGAGTACACTTCAATGTGGCTTTATCCCGCCTGAAGCATTTCTCCATATTGACGCTAAGGGGTTAGTGCAATATAGGGGTGGTATTCCGGTATAATGCCACCACCACCGTGATGCGAGGGAAAAGCGGCTCATCTACAATACGACGGGTGCGTCGCCAGTGCTCTGGAGCTCTTCTGTTTTAAGCCTGTAATTGTGGACAGGGATAGGATCAATGCCGAAAAGCAGTGAACCGAATACTGGTGGATTAAAGAAGGGGAGAGAGGTGACACGCTCTCCTAGGTCGGTGCGTTACTTGTGTATCTCCTCCTAGGTATAAGCAGATTAGGGTTAGCAAGGAAATCTTCGTGGAGAATAATTGAGATGGTGAACACTCACTCGGAGCAAAAGAAAACGAGTGCTCGCCACCTGGATTATAGTTAAATTAAATTAAGAAGCATGGCTAGGTTAAGTAGGTAGGTAGCTTAAGTTTGAAATAAAATTGAAAAAAGATAAAACATCTAAGTTTTTTGGGAATAATTTTCGTAGAGAATCAAATATGTAAATATGTTGGTTATATAAGCTAAGTCCTAGAATAGATTTAAGGTCGAAAGACATCAGTTGTAGTAATATAGTTAAGTTTAGAGCGCTTGGTAAGAGCCAGTAAGCTAAATTCAGAAACTATCGCCGTCAAATTAGATTTGAGCATATTTGTCTAGTATGTAAATTAACATAAAGAAAGAAATAATAAAAATGAATTTAAAAGTAAAAAAAAAAGTTACAAGTCCCATGTTTGGCCAAAATCTCCTTTATACCGTCAGCAAAACCGATATAGCCTTGGAGGTTTTCGACGCAAAATGTTTTGTCTAAAGAAATTTGTTATCCAGGATGACACCCAATAACTTAAATTCGCTAGAACCGGATTGTGAAGCGGACAGCTTTCCTTGAAAAGAACTTCAGTTTTCAAAGGATTGATAGCAAGTCCATTTCTATAGCACCAATCGTTGATTACGTACTCCTATATTATTGCCTACGCCTTAGAACAAGCAATCGCTAGATATGATCCGAAAAACAGTACAGCTGTTCTATATAAATCGAAATTCGTTACTGGCTGTTATAAGGAAATCGTCTACGATTAGTCAATAAATAAGAAGAAAGTTCCTTCTTTGTGATTTTCAAATTTACAGATACCAAGTGGCTGGGATTGCTTATGGTGATTTTTTGTCGGAGAATAATCCAAATAATTTGTAGAAGGAGGAGAAGGTGACTATGCTATATTTAATCCGACATTAGAGACATTTTATCAAATCGTAGAAGGATAACTTTTGTGCATACCGATGCAGATTATTGTTTCCAATAAAGCGTCGCTAATGTCTAACTCTAGAAACAGTTTTTAACTCAATGGCGCAGCTTACGCTCTCTGATGTTTAATGTTTTTTTTTTTTTTTATAGTGCCTCCGCAATGAATACAAGATCGTAAGTAAACTAGATGTTACAATATTGCAGCTGTAGTCGCTGTTATATATATAATGTGGAAAGACTTTGGAAATTAGTTAGCTGCACTTACAAGTTGCTCAATGGGCATAAAGTTTACTACCATGATTCAGTTGCTTTATTCTTAGAAGTGCTAACAGGAGATGATACCCTGTTATTGAGTCTTTAAAAAACCTACAGCTTCTTTGAAAATAATCGAAACTGGTTTCTGTGGAAAAAATAAACTGGACCGATCTGAATAATGAAAGAATATACATACGTATAATACATAGTTTAGGGCACATATTTTAGTGTGGACTAATTTCGAGGAAATATTAACAAATGATGTCAAAACTATGCTCAAAAAAAAAAACTTGGTGTGGGATAGATGAAACGAAAGTTGAGTCCTCCAATTGACTGGCTGGAGTGGAAACAGTGAAATCAATGGGGCTAATCTCAAATGCGCATATGCGGTAGCTAGAGCACGCACAGTACTCGTTAAGCTTTGTATTTAAATCTGATGTTTGTGCAAGGTCCAAATCAAACAAAAGGGCTGCTAAGGATAACATTAAATTGTTTTGGATACTTTCTACGCTTTCGATCTCATAGTAGTACTGACGTTGTAGTAAAACTGCAGTTCTATACACCATATGCACCATCAGAGACTTAAAACGCAGTTTTCGTCCAATTACGGTAACTCAATGTTTAGTCTTCGATTTGACAGTAAATTGAAGGCTTTTGCGGATGGCTGCGTGTTTGCTTATAGATCAAACAATCGCTTCAAGCTCGTTGATGAAATCAACTAAGATTTTCACTCTGGCTAACAAAATACAAGTTAATAATTACCAGTAAGACTAAGTTTATGTACTGAAGTACATCTTGCAGCTAAACAACACCTGGAAATCAGCATTGGGATACATGTTTTGCCCCAGATTGGGTTGTTGCTTAAGTTTTGAGATATGGCAATATCGGTGTAGATACTTCAAATCTGACATCAGAGTTGTAAAGCTTGGCGTTTATAATGCTTTACGTACTCGGAACATTTTGTCCATACGAGTGCTATTTGCGTTTTTAACAGAGACTTAAAAAATTCATCTCAGCAAAAAAAAAATGGAATTATATCTTGAGCTCTTTCATGCGGTGATTTTTATGATATTTGACGTGGATTAACTCAACAACAGTGTGTCCATCAACTCGCTTCGACTTTTGGTGATAAAGCACCGTGTTTCTCTGGTTTTTCGAACTCGGAATACGTTGTTCGCTCCAAGACGAATTTCGTGAAGGTCGCACCAAATCGGCTGTTGTACCAGAAAGCATCAATGATATACGAGAACTGATACTCCAAGATTGTCATGTGACTTAACGTGGATTAGTTCCTTACTTACTTACTTATGCGGCGCTGCAATCCGGGGTGGACCTAGGCCTCAACCAATACGCCTCTCCAATTTGCGTGGTTTTTGGCTAACTGCCTCCAGGTCCGCATTCCAAGTTGGTTGAGTTCCTCTTCCTCTTGCGCGCACCACCTAAGGCGAGGCCTTCTTCTCTCCGGATTAGAGTCGAAGATTCTGCGGACTGGAGCGTTGGTGTTCATTCGCTCTACATGCCACAGCCATCTCAAACGCCCAATGCGCAGTTTTTTGACCAGTCATTGTACAGCTCGTAGAATTCATCGTTGAATCGTCTCCTCCAAAACACGTCAACGCATACGGCACCAAATATCTTACGAAGAATTTTTCTCTCGAAGCGACCAAAGATATCTTCATCGCTTTAGGAAGGATCCATGCTTCAGAACCACAGAGCAGGACTGGGATTACTAGGATTTTATATAGAGTAATCTTGGTTACAACAATTGGCAAGCGTTATTCTCCGTTTGATTTCTGAAGAGATGTCGTTTACAGATGTGATAGCACAGCCGAGGTAGACAAAGTCCCTTACTACATCAAAGTCATAACTGTCGATTGTGACATTCTGGCCGATCCGTCGATGTTGGGTGTCCCTTCTTGTTGACAGCGTTATACTTTGTTTTGCCCTCGTTTACCGCTAGGCCCATTTTTGCCACTTCTGTTCCTATACTCGTAACCGCACCAGTGACAGCTCGCTGTGTTACCAATAATATCAATATCGTCGGCGTATGTGAGCAATTGGACAGACTTTTGAAATATCGTACCTCGTGTGTTGGCTTGTGAGTTTTGCACAATTCTTTGCACAAGGCGTATCGCCTTTCCTAAATCGTTTTTTCACATCAAAGTCCTCGACCTTAATGCAGCAGCTTTCTCCATCGTAATCCTGCATAAGCGGACGAGCTTGGCAGGGATGCCAAAACTATACCTCGTCTCTGTAGGTGCTGTCATATACGTCTTTAAAGTCGATAAAAAGGTGGTGAATATCGATCTGAACTTTTTGGGTTTTCTCCAGGATCTGCATTGGTGTGAATATTTAGTCAATTGTAGACTTACCGGGCCTAAAACCGCAGTGATGGGGTCCAATCAGACCGTTGACAAGTAGTTTCACGCGCTCGCACAATACGGAATACAAGATCTTATATTCGATGTTTAGGAGACTGATACCTCTATAGTTGGCGCAGTTTAGAGGGTCTTCTTTCTTGTGAACCGGGCAAAAGATGCTGAGGTTCCATTCATCATGCATACATTCATCCGACCAAATCTTGAAATAAGTTGATGTATGCTCTCTATCTGGTCATCTCTTGCTCCCTGAAATAGTTCGGCGGGTAGGCCGTCCGGCCCGGCAGCCTTGTTCGACTTCAGCTTAGATATTGCTATCCTCACTCCATTTGATAAGGTGGACGGAATTCTTGACTTGTATCGCCAATTTTAAATGGTTCGCTCTGCCTGACAGCGGAATTTGTGTCGTCTTCGCCGTTTAGCAGTCTGCAGAAATGGTTTTTCCATATCTTCAGCACCGATTGTGACTCTACTACTAGGTTTCCTGGTTCATATCTTCAACGCGTCCTTCAGTGCTTTCACTTAATTTTGCTGCACGCACGATCTGTGCTGCTAAAGCATTGATGTAATTACACTCGCTACCTTCTTCATTATACGCTTTATGTTCAGACCTCTCTATTGGTGATTCTACCACAATTTCAGTTTTGATTGAAATTTCCGGGTGTCTCGTGAAAGCCATGTGCTGTGGTTTTTCTACCTCTTACTGACATACCACTGTCCATTAGCAGGCTTATTTACAATACAATACGAAGGCATATTTGGGATGCCATAAGTTAGTGATCGTTCAAATACCGTGGCTCTGTGTGTAAGACGACAGACATTCCAGAAATCAACAAACCGCACACCGTTGTCGTTAAGATGCCTGAGGGCGTTTGAACGCCATATTATCGCATCCAACCTTAGGCGATAGTGAGGCAGATTGTTCGAGACTTTTGTTGGTGAATATATGTATTATATAATGAAAGGTATTTGTTTGCTGCACGGTTTCCAGTATATGACGCATTCTCCTGGTACTGGACCTAGCATTAGCTCACGTCAAACTAATTTGCCAGAGTGGAGTAAGACAGTGTACCCCAATATCTAATTTCGCGCATGGTTAAGATGTTAAGGTTAGGGATAAGGGTCTTAAGTTCACAGTCCGGATGTTGTCTGCATGCGACAACAAATGGCCGCCAATAACCTATCTTCTGCTATCGAAGTTGGTTTGTTGTTTTCCGGAGGGCCAATCGACACTCTCATTATTTTACACTTATAAATATTACATAAGTCCCCGAAGAATTTTCAGATGCCGCCTAGAGCGAGGGTGGGGTTGTTAAAATAACAAGACAACTCTGCAGGAAATTCCGCTTAAGCTAAAAGGTTTGCTGTGGCCCGCAATCCAGCGACCGAGCGTACTCGTATTAGCTGGTGCTTTCATGTACAGAGAAAGTCGTCTGAAAATCTTGCTGAAGTTTTAGGCGATGTTCGAAGAGAACTTGGAACGCTCAAATGCGCATCGGCCCGAGACACGACTTAACTAAATGTACAATAAGTTGCAAAACAAAGCTGCACTCAAGTACAATAAAACAGAAAATTTTGTCTTTGACTCTCTGTTTACTGTGGTGTTGAAACCGTGGAGATATCTCGTGATTTAACTACAGGGGCCAACGCGAGGGTCATGTTATTTCAGGACAAAAAATCTCTGATAATTATAACCCTTCAAACGTGAGTATTTAGGCTGTTTGCTTTATTATTTAATAACTTACAAAAAAGATTTAACATTACTTTATTGGGTGTGAAAGATGTTTTTCCTTTTCAATATGGCGTGTGGCCGCTTTTTGTTTTTATAAGGAATTCAACCCTGTTTGGTGTCGAATCGTTAAGGCTGCTGATATACAAGAAAAGTAACCTCCTTGACCGCCAGAATGCGCTGCTACTGCGAAAGAGGTTATGGTGCCTTGAAGCCCGTACATATTTAGGCAGACATGCCATATTTCAGTGCGATACTGTCTTTAGTTTTGTTTTGACAGCTGTTTCGCATCATGTTGAGTATGGACAAAAGCGATTTTCGTTCTCTCATAAAACATTATTTTTTGAGGGGCAAAACGGTGAAGGAAACAAAAGAAAAGTTGGATAAATATTATGGGGCTAATGCTCCGTCAGATTACACTGTCAAATATTGGTTTCGAGAGTTTCGTGGTGGCCGCAATTCCACTACCGAACAAGTCCGCAGCGGCAGGCCCTCCGATGCGGTTATAGAGGACAATGTCAAAAAAATACATGAAATGGTGTTGGCTGACCGGAAAAGGAAGGTGCGCAGATACCACAAAGATTAGTACTGAGCGCACACGCCATATTTTGGGCAATATTCTGCATATGAAAAAGTTATCCTGACCAAAACACGAACCCGAGAGCACTTCGAAAGTGTGTTTGGACTTGCTGATGCGGAATCGGGTGGACTTTTGGCGTCGATTGGTAACTGGATTTGGATCTCTCGGACTATTATCTCTTCCCAAACCTCAAAAGATGGCTCATCAATAAAAAATTCAGCTCACGCGAGGAAATCATCGACGCCACGGAGGAGTATTTTGCAGACCTTCCGGAAAATTACTTAATTACCTGGAATAAAATATGCGCGCACAGCTCCACAGAGGAAAGAGGTGGCGACATCAAAAATGGCTTCTACGAGCTCCTGGACAAGACCTACGAGCTATCACATTAAAATTGTCTTCGGTGATTTCAAGGCAAAGCTAGGAGGAGGGGGCATCTTTGGCAGTACTGTCGGAAGGTATACGCTGCACGACACCACCTCCAATAATGAATTTAGGTTAATCGCCTTTGCGGCGAGGCGAAACATTTTCATAGCTGGCACGCGGTTACGACATCTCGAGAAGTCTTGGAGAACTCCTGATCAATCAACCGTCATCCCAATTGACCATGTCAATGATTGATTATGTCCGTATGGTCCGAGGGGCCAATACCTTGTTTTATCCGATGTACGGTTGCGGATATCCCGAACTTCGCAAAGGCAAGCTAATACTGTGAGGAAGATCGGCCTCGGACGGCTACAATCGCAAGAAATCGCCAAATCCTTTTCCAATCGAGTCTCCCTTAATCTCTTAAGAGGTCTTATCCTGCCAACATCAAGCATCGTGAACCAGTGGGGATATTGCCAAAAAGCCATCAGAGATGCCACCTCTGATTTATTGGGTTTCACCCAGCTACACAACGAAACCCCTGGTTTGACCATAAGTGCTGGGAAGTACATGCAACTAATCAAGATGCGTATAAAGCTGAGTATAAATTCTAGAATTGCTCACAACCTGTAGAGAGTATAACTATAGACTTTATAACAGCTGTGACGAACGAAATACCGCTGTCAGGCAGAATGAACTTTTCAACCTGGACGATGTAGACCAACAATTCCGTCCACCCCACCTGGATAAAGAGAAGACAGCCATATCCGAGCTTAAGTCCAACAAAGCTGCTGAAGCGGACAGCCTGACTGCCGCTTCTAAGCGAGAGGCGATGACATGGTAAGGAGCATACGTCAACTCATCTGTAAAATAGAAATCGCCAGTAGCATCCGCCCCTTCAAACTTGCAACCGTATCACGCCTCTCGCTATGAATGCTCATCAGTATACCAGTATACCCTCAAGCTCACATTCGGACGTACTCTAAAATATCGAGATTCGTTCTTAAGCCGTACAACTCGATTATGGAATGCCCTGGCTAGCTCTTTATTTCCTAGTCAATATTTATCTTCAAACATTTAAAACCAACGGTCATCCGCACCTCTCTGTCTTTATTCCTCGATTTTCATTCGCCCGCGCTGTGTGCAATCATTTTAAGGGTGCTTAAATCCCTTAAGCGCTCGCAAATTATAACAAAAAAAATATATGGTCGGACGAAAGTATGGCCGGTGAATGGAACATCGCCTACAAGATCCTATCTGCCGTATTGTGTGAATGATTAAAGCCATCCTTCAACAGTGTGATTGTATGACTTTCGGCCAGGTAAGTCCACCATCGACCAAATATTCACTCTTGGAAAAAACGCATGAGCTCCAAATCGATACACACCACCTATTCATCGATTTTAATGCCGCGTAAGACAGCATCTATAAAGAGCAATGTCTAGTATTGGCATCCCTACCATACTCATCCATTTGTGCAGGGTGACGATGGAGAATACACGCTCCATCTAGGTCGGTCAAGAGCTCACCGAGGCGCTTGACATCAAAAAAGGATTCAGACAAGGCGACGCGACGTATGCGATAAAGATATCGTTCTTGGAAGAATAGTGCAAAATTCACGCACCAACACATGAGACACAATCTTTCAAAAGTCCGTCCAATTACTCGCATACGCCGATGATTTTGACATAATCGGACGAAAGCAGCATGATATCCGCGGTGCTTTCACTAGTATTGAGCCAGAAGCGGCGAAGATCTTCAAAGAGTATATGCTGTCAACAAGAAAGAACACCCAACGTCGACGTCTTGGACAGAAATTCACCCTTGATAGATATAACTTTGCGGTAGTTAAGGACTCTGTCTACCTAGGCTCAGCTATCAATTCAGACAACGACCAGCGTTAGGATCAAACGATGAATAACCCTTGCTAATCGCTACTTCTTTGGGCTAAGAAGCAAAACTAAAGTAACCCTATGTTAGACATTAATAATCTCGATCCTGCTCCATGGCGCAGAGGCATGGACTTAATCAAAAATGGATGAAGCTGCTCTTGGCTGCTTTGAGAGGAAAATTGTTCGGGGGATTTTCGGTCCCGTCTGTACGGGCTGTAAAGCGGCATCGACTTAGAAGAGTGAAGGTCCAACTACTGAGATGACTGGGTTATATAGAACAGATGGACATCAATGCTCCGGACTGAAGATCTTCGAATTCACCCCCGAGGGACAACGCAGTAGAGAAAGACTGCTACTCAAGTGGCGCATGCAAGTGGAAGGTGACCTCAGCCAACTTGGCGGGCGGGTTAGCTATATTTCGAGTTGGCTAGAAACGCTTGTTGGTTGAGCACCTGGTCCACCCTTGACTGTAGCGCCACCTTAATTAAGAGAAGATGACCTTTTGCTAGTCATCTCGGACTCAATTCTGCCTTTTTCTTCCCCATTCCAGACGTGTTTTCTTAATTCTTGGCGTAAGAGGCGGTTTTTTGATGACCGGTAGACAAATAAACCGGCTTCGTTGAACCGTATATGCCCGTGGTTTCCAAAATATCTCTTCTTGCTTGTGCTGCAATAACGAACCGGTTCCCCAACGTTGTCCTCTTTATATGGTACTAGATTCTTAGTGCAGTGCATCTTTTTCGACCGATTCCACTTTTCGGCTTTTTCGGCACCACCTTTTTTGAAAACCTTCTTATCGTCGACTAATCGTCTAATCGACGAGAAAATTTCTCTCATCGATTCACTTTCCTTCTTAAAAGCAAGGATATGACACTTTTCAAATTCTGTTGACTGCTTCCTGTTGACCGCGGGCTTTTCACTTCACAGTCAAGAAACAATGAAACCTCGGACTTATATAACTACGATACGTACTAAGAATCCTAATTACTCGATAATGAAAGGGGTTTTCCCGTTCAATGATTAAAAAGAGAACAGAGCAGGTCCAAGTCAAAATTGTCTGTTTTACTTGAGTGCTGTTTGTACATCGCTATCTTTTATCGCGGAAGTTTGGATCGGTGATGTTTTGCATATAATCTACCCTGGTTAATCATAACTTTGTCCACCGAAACAAACATCTTTGGTTATTGTCACACATCACATTATGTCTAAGACATTCCTCGGACATCTACAAAATTTGGCTTATTTGTTGCAAATCGAAATTAAACCCCCCAATTGAACCCTATGTTCAATTCCAGTAACTTATAATTTAGTATCCAGCAGTCTCGGTAATTTTCATCGCTTATCCATATCCGTTTTATTTATGCTTTCTCGATTGCATATGCACTTGCGAGTATATACATACTCGTATTATGTACGAGTAAATTCCAAACTAAAATATTGAAGACCCTTTAACCAGTCAGTCCCGGGTATACCTGTTCAAACACCACTTGTCACTGATTGCCTTCGGTGGCCCTTTTTTGCACTAGTGACGACGACCGACGAGGTGAACGCATACAGCTCACTTCATTTAAATGGTATGCGTTGCCATCGACAAACAAACACAGCGGGCTGATTTATTGAAGAAAAAAAAAAAAAATAAAGGAACAGAACTGCCAGTCGACATCATTTCTCCATGTTGCCACAGTTATTTACCCCATGCGTCCTCTGGTTTTCGCCCTTTCCAATAAACTCATTTGGCCAGCATTGCGATATAAAATTTTACGGATATTCGATCTAACAACACATGGCAATGGTGAGGCGCAGGACATTGCTACGACAACGCACCAACTCATACTCGCAGAGGCCACACGAATCGGCCAAATGGTGCAAATGCTTACCACATATGCAAATCTTGTATGTTGCACATGCACATCAGTAGAAGGGAAATGTATGTGTATGAATATATGGCCGATTGCCACAATACCACATGCAACATCCACACACTGACAACACAGCGTCAACACCACCTGAAACGAAACACGAACAACAAAACACGGCAGCGTCCTTCTACCTTCACTTCAATAGTCCGTTTAGAGCATTCGGATACCATGCCTGTCCCCGGCTCATCTTCATCCTCTCCAGCGGTGTTTGGGTTGCGATTTATTATTATTGCAGCGTACTTAGTTCACTCCATTGCACCACCCCCAATCCCCCACTGTTTTACTTGAATATAGGATTATGTTGCGTATTCAGAATCGTATCTCGGTGCACTGTGGCGAGCTGAATGCACCATTGTGTCGTCCTTTCCCGCCAAAAAACCGAAAATCCATTTTGCCCGCCATTTTTTGCTTTTATTTTGTGTGAATCTCTCTTTTGTTTTCTGTTCCCGTTTACCTACTACCGCAGCAGGTAGCAGCAGCAGGCAAGGAGATGTAGGTATTTGTCTGAATGGCTTTGTATGAGTGCGCGCGGGCTTTATAGGCCGCAACTTGTTTTGTTGCAAAAGTGGCCAAAGCATGGGCAGAGTCCAGAGTCAGGCCGGTCTGTCAGTCTGTTGGTCGTATTGGTAGTTTGCTGAATTAACCCGACGGGGGAACACATTAGGCCTGATGGCGCTCACTTCGTCACCGCTTCTGCTGTTATATTGTGGTCATGTGGTACTTGGTACTGCACTGCGCTCATACATACAGGCATGCATACATTTGTGCATTAGTATGGTCAGCCGTCCGTCCTTTCGTAACAAAACGCGAAAATCTGTATGTCCACCATAAGGGGATCCGGGCAAAAACCAACGAACAGGACAACACAGAAAATGGAAGAGATAAAGAGAGGGTCCGGTCTGATGTGTTGTGGTGTGGTGTGGTGTGGTATGGAATTCTCATATCAAACCCGGGGTGGTGGTAAGCGGTGAGTAGGCATTTTGTGCCGATAAACGCCACGAGAATGTAATAATACTACGTACGTTTGAATTTGAGCCCAATCTCGCTACCACTTTGCTAGTGATACGAATACGAGTATCCAATCCACACTGCTTTGAGTCCAAGCCATATACCCTTGCCCTGTCGTAGGTATGGATACATGCATATGTACCTGCTGTTGCTGCAGTTGAATGTCGAGCCGTTACTATTGCTTATATTGCAATGCAATGGCCATGCCGATGACGATAGTGATGAGGATGCCTTCAGTTGCAAACTGATTTTTTTATTTTTCTCATTGTAGAGTGCATGTACAGATACGCAGACGAGTACGAGTGCTAGCACGAGTATGTGACCAGCCTGAGTTACTCCGGATCTATTCAGGCTTCGTACATAACTTGTGCATATTTGAGGTGATATTCGTACATAGTGCCAAGTGGAGTAGACACGGTTGCTGATGTGCTAGAATTTCCAGCGGTTGTTGGCGAAATACAAGCAGAGGCAGACGCATCACCTAACTGATTCATTGAGTTTTGAAGGGAGGAAGTTGCACTTATCAGTTTTGTGTTAATGTAGACTACCGTTGTTTCTACACAATAGATGGATTTGGTCTTATGATGGAGCTTATGGGCTTACAGCCGTTAATTCTATGAAAAATTCGATTTCTGTCTACTGAAACCAATGCAATATTAATCAACGGAAATTTTCGAAAATTGTTATAAACACTATATACAATATATAGAACTCAAGGACCTACCAATCTTCTGCGATTCATTAACTAAAATTAATCTACTCTAGATTGACAGAGACTTTAGTGATTAAAGGCTGATTTGGAAACTCACATTTATAGCTTTTTTGACGGCAAATTGCCAGCAAAGCGGATTACTAATCCTAATATCGTTATTAAAATAACGTCGACCATCTGTTTGTCATACATAGGACATATCTCGAACACTTGCGAACACTTAGGACATTGCTCGTAGGATTAATCGAATAACTCGTACCATCCTCTAATCAATCTGAGGGGTCATATCCTGGCCAATATAGCCTTGATGCCCACGTGCTAAATACTCTAGACGTCTTGCCTAAATTTATGCAAGGTCTGTACTCTAAAGCAGCTCCTGAAGTAAACGTCACATCTCTTATATTTCTTTGGCCGGCACATACCGTAATATTTTCTGTGTGTCGGTGATAGCTGGGTTGCACCAATCTAGGACATATCTGCTGTTGTGTGTTTAAGGTTCGTATAATCCGAAGATCCAAATGTCGTTCCCTGTCCTATTTTCGTTTTGCAGGGTCGTCGAATCCGAAGTTATTGGTTGCTTTATAATTTTAGATTTGCGAAAGACAAGGGCCTTTCTGCGACATCAGGGCCAAAGGGGCCGGATATTCTGGAGCCAGGTTTCTGCTTCGGGGATGTAGGACCTGCCGTTAACCCTATTTCAGGTCCGTTTTCTTTCTTCTTTTTGAACCATTGAAATATTTCTATAATTACATCTAATGCTACATATTTCTCTTAAGTAAGATAACTGCATTGCTACAGCGGCACTGGGTACATTTGCGGACTTAAAATCCATTTGTTAGGCCAGTCTGCATTGGATCACCTCCCGCTCAAATGGTGGTTCCCTCTGTCGGGGTGTCTTACTGGCTATCCACAACAGCTTTGAATCTTCTCCCATTACCATTTCTTCATCCTCTAAAGCCGACTTTGTCGCAATAAAAATAACACTCTCCTTCAAGTCCCTTCACGTTATATGTTGCTGCATGCTACCAGCTCAACCTATAGAATCCTACCAACTTTCTATCGACCATTTAATTGATCTGTCTGACTCTACTGACGATATCCTTATTTTCGGCGACATTAATCTTCCTTAGCTACAGCGGATTCCATCAGATGACCAATCGTTTTTCATCGCTTTGCGATGCCTTTCCCGAGTAGCCCTCCTTTTCTTACAAGCTCATCCGCTTGTTGTTCATTTCCTTTAATATCGCAGTGTCCTGCCGCCCAGCACAGTCTTATCCGGTTCTGACTGCATAGTGTCTTGAGATCTGTGCGACAACCTCTAACTGTATCAGAGTTGATGTTGGTTGATTCCAGTTCGGCCTGGCTATCGATGTAGATAGCGATATCTCTTTCGGATACCGATCTCATCTGCATTAGCTCAGACGCCCTGAGAACAGCTAGAACCTCTGACTGGAAGACACCGATAGTCTTATAGATACTCTTCGCTTTGTGTCCTGTTCCTTCCTCTGTTTTTGAGCCATCTGTGAAAATTGCAATTTCATTTGACTGGATTATTGCAGTTTTTTCCCCAGTCTTCCCTCTCCGGATATATTTTATAATACGGGATGTCGAAGTCAACCAAGGAAGGAATTTCATCGGTTGCCTGCCAGTAGCTCCGTGCCATGTCCGAAACTACTGCTCTTGAAATAACCCAGATTAGTGAGTTATATCGCACTGCTGTCAGGAAGTTTTTTGATCTGTTAAGTCAAGCGGTGTTAGGTGCAGAAAGGTGTCCAATGCTGTCGTACACCATAGAAGATTTTAAGCCCCAAATATTTCCTACCGTTCTTTTGCAGATAAAAAGAGCATTATCTGCCTTCTTGGTTCTTTCTTAAGATTCCAAATCAGTTTTTTGTCCAGAATCACACCCAGATATCTCGCGCTGTCCGAAAGGGACAATTCCACTCCGTTGAGTTTTGAGAGTTTGAATTGCGGTATCTTGACCTTTCTGGTTCCGCTTTGGAAGGGTTGGCATTGGGACCACAGCTTTTGCCCAAGTGCTGATTCTCTTCAGGGCAACCTCCATAATGTCGCTTAAAATATTTAAGTATTTTCATCTGCGTGCGCCGTGGCACTTATACCCATTGTACTCGTACTCAGCCTTTTGCGGATGTCATTTATAACCAGCATTCACAGGATGGGGGTATGACTCCCCCTGGAGGGTTGCCCTGGTTACGGACATTCTAACCGAGCTTTGCCCAATGGAACAGTTCATTTTCCTGCTTGTAAACATGTTGCAAACCCAGTTTGTAACGCCCTGTTCAATGTCAGCGCCTACCAGAGAATTTTTAATGGCGGTGCACTTCACGTTATTGCTAATTATTAATATCGCCAAATGTCAATCCATCACCTTTTTACATAAGCGGCACCATCTCCTTCCCGACTCTACCTTCTCCGCAACCATTCAACCCATCTCCTCCGTTCAATCTCTTCGCGACCTCGGCATTTTGTGTAATAAGGAGCTCAACTTTAGTTTACATATCGATGGGATAATCCTTAAAGCCAACTCTGCACCAGGTTTTGTAAAACGGTGGTCCAAAGAGTTCACCAACCCATACGTGACCAGGTCCCTCTATAGTACCTTTGTTCGTCTCCTACTAGAGTACTCCAGTCAAATGTGGTCCCCATATCATCGTGTTCATATCTCGAGAATCGAAAGCATCCAGCGCCGTTTTCTTCGATTTGCTCTTTGAGGTATGCCCTGGGACGATCCTTTTTTTTGTGAGGTCACGTCGAATGCGCGTCCCTTCACAACTCTATTTTTCTCAAGACTAACCCTCGTAATCTACGTACCTCTCGTCTCTTCTACCTACCAACCCATCACAACTCCTATGGCGCGAACGCACCAATCTTCCATAAGCTACGAAAGACGAAAGATCAATTCAAACCGCACCGTCCTTGACTTTCACTCCCTACCACAAATCCGTTCTCCTTCACCACTAACCTTAGTGTTAAGTTTAAGTTTAATATTAAGTTAATGCATGAATTAAGCCGAATACTCGTAAATGGGGGCCCTGGGCTCCACCAAAATTAGTGAGATGGTGATGTTTTTGCGTTTGAGTGATGCAAATATTTATCATCGGCGTCTTCTTGGAAACTTGACTGGAACTTGAGTCTCTATTGGGTTTTGGACCAAATCTCTCTACGACCTTCGTTGAACATGACACAACCAGCTGATCTGCTCAGCCTGTTTGTTTGTTAACTATAGTTTTCTAAATTTAGAAACATCCGCAGAAATGCTTACGTCTTGTCACACCCGCTGGCATGCGAAACATGTACATACATAAATTATTTTTATGACATATAAGCCATCACTTGCCGACTCTATGTGCGACATCGTCATTGTACAATAGTTTCCATTCTGGTTAACGATAGAGAATTTTAAGTATTTTACCATTTTATAGATTTCAGGAGTTGTGTTTTCGAGAAAGCATAAGCGCCGATATTCGGTCTTAGTAAAACTGATTTGTAGCCAGCCACCTTCCAGCTCCTTAACCCAATTATTAAGATTTGCCTAATCTGTCATGTCGTTGCTTATAATAGCGTTATCATCACGGAAAGAAGAGAAATCGTTCCGGGTCCGTTGATTTGGCATATTCTAACTTCAATTCTCGAATTCTCTGGTTGTTCGGGCTGTGTATTTAACCTTCGGTCCTCCATATGGCCTTTCGGGCACGTACTGAGATCTTAGCGCCGTCCATAAAAGATTTCCGGAAACACTGTTCGACGTTTTATTCGTTTCACCGATCGGTAATTGTTTCAGTTTCTAATGTCGCCTTCGCCTTTATACAGTGTTAGAAGTTGCGAGTCACTTAAATCCAAGATTTTCGATTGATGCTTATGCTTCGGTGGCTACGTAGACAGCAGTTAGCGGGTTTATTCGTTTTCCTTTTTGCTAATTTGCTAACTCTGCCGCTTCCTTTTCGTGCCCGAAAGCCGAGGGATTGGTGCTATGAGAAATTTCTTCGTTTACTTACACGCTAACGTACAATATTTTTTCTGTTTATTGCAAATCTCGTTGTCAAGTTTCCCTGCTCATTTACAATATATTTCATCAAGTTTTTTCTTCGTTGGCCACAATCTTGAAACGGTTAGGCCGTGCCTCAAATTTGCATTACTTTTACTGCTTGTCGTGTTGTCTGCTTATGAGCCGTACTCAATTCAAATCCTTTACGGCTATTGAGTACACTACACTGGCTTGCGCTTTCGGCTCTTTCTTCGTACTTAGGTCACGCTTTAGAGGCTTGCATTTTATTCTTGTCATCGTATCATCGTTACACCATCACGTTCCTTTATTTATGTGGAACCGGCCTTTTAAGATATTGAGCAGAACTTTTGCACTTCTCTTACATTTTTCTTCGAAGTTGTAGCACGTACATTATGCGCTTGGTTTTTTTTTTTTGGTTGAGGCCATTCTTATAAATTTAACGCCCAGAGCGGCCTCCTTTGCTTGTCCAAATTGTGACAGTCTTTTACAAGAAGTACGGGATCGAACTACGGCAATATTCTATAAGCCTGCACTGCTTTTCTATTTCAGCTCCCTGTGTCAATCTTGAAAAAACCTTATTGACCTCAAGTCCAAATTCGTGGAACTAGTCAATATAAAGGGTTTGCCATGGTTGATTCAGTCAATCTAATCCATTTGCTGTACATGCTCCATCTAAAGTTCAGTCATTTACGGGAGGACATTAAAGTGCTGCTATTATCTTCTCTTCAACACTCACGTCTTGATGCATTACCACAGTTACAATACTGGGCATACCACCTGGTTGAAGCCACTCGATGTCTTCCCTAATTCTAATAAGCTCTGCTACGCCTTGCAGTGTAGTGTGTTAGGGGTCTCTTCAGTGCTATTTTTGCAGCTTTCCCGTCGATGTAGCCTTTGAATAGGTACCTTGTTTACATATTTCTTGTCTTGCAGACAAGATAATTTATTTAGAGAGAATGTAGATGAGTGCTAAGCCTAATCACAGCTGACAATTAAAAGCCCTTTAGGATTCACATGAGCACTCACAACATACATGTACCTAGGTATATACTTTCTTACTTTTCATCTTCACAGTGTTTTCCCTTAATTGCCATCACCTTCGTCTTGAAATCTCTCATGCTGTGTACTTGCAAAACAAAGAAACCTCAAGAGTCATGATTAACTTGCTTTAACGCGTTGTTGTCATCAACAAGACCACTTTTGTCGTAGGACGAAAAAAAAAACTCCAGTGCGTCATATTGCACTCGCCACATATTACCCGTACACCATACTCCATACCTGTACCCGTACTCGTGCATTTAAATAATTTTGACGGCCAACAAAACCTGATAAGGCAGCTTCCCAAGAGTGTTCTCGTATCCACCAACTACCATCACAACTTTTGTGCAGTTGACGCAAAGGTGAGGACGAATTGTCCGGTTCGGTCAACGAAGAAGGAACCCAAAAGAAACTAAACAGGAAAGCAAAAAGGAAAACAAGTGGAAGTTCAAGCCCGTCCAACCGGAGACCATCGTTGTCACATGGTGGTTCTACTTGTTCTTGGTTGTTGCTCTCCAGCTCCAAACTTGTTTCGAGATTCACCATCAAATCCCAGCGAGAGAATGTGAGAGAAAGAGAGAATCTCTTGCTGGCGGTGCAGTACTTTATGGCACCTACGCGCTACACTCAACTCAGGCTCTTCTTGTATTTTGTGACTTTCCTGCTCGTTGAACATTTATACGCAGCCACACCAGTAAGAAGGAACTGGAAACCTGTCAGTATGGCATTGTTGCAATGTCGCATCAAAATTTCTGCTCGTTTCATTGATGTCTTCGTTCCTATCCAATTCAATCCGATTCGAAGCAAGTCCATCCAAGTGTGCACAATTTACACACCCAACCGAGCAATCGTGCGACAAAACCAGAAACTGACCGCAAAGATTCCATCAAACAAAAGCGGGAAGGCACAACAGCGTCAGACTGTTTCTGTGTGCTGCTTAACTGCGAACTGCAATCGATGCCATTGCGTGTATCGACTCGATAGTGATATCGATAATAATCGAAGCAGATTGTGTTTCAAGTAAACAACTCTTTTTTTTTTATATTCCTCATTTCCATTCCTTGTACGAGTAGTTCCAGATATTCCCAAGCGAAGGTAGTTTCGAAAAAGGCCGCTTGGAAGTTGATTCAAATTTTGGGGGTAATCCTCTTAAGAATCGGCCTGAAAAAGCTTTGCTTCAAAATTTTTTTCAGGTTGAGGACGAATTATGCAGGGAAGAGCAACAGAGTAATTAACGTCTGTTTTGACAGAATATATCAAAATGCATGCACACATAAATATAGGCTTGACAATTCGAAAGATGACGCAAGGAGTTTCTGCTGGGACAAGTCGGATGGGTAGATGAGCGCCAGAGTTGGGAACCTGCTCAATTCTCGTCCATGTTGTCGCCGTGGGTGGCAATGGGTGTCAAAGTCAGATACATTTTATGGTTTCTTTATTACACGAAAAATGGAAACACTTGTTTCCATGAAATAAATCTTGGAGACGGGAGAAGAGATACTATTAAAGTTTTAAAGTTAATTTTTTTTTATATGGGAAGACTCTTTCATTTGAGAAAATGGGGAAGACAAAAAATTGAATATTTGAGGGAATAAACATTTCGAAGACCACCTTCAAGCCAAGGGCGGAGTGGATTAATCCTCGCGCTCTAGACGGCAGGCATCTCATATTTAGGTTACCGATACCGGGTCTATCTAGAAGATATAAACTAGCTCTTGGTCGGATGGTACGAGGCTTGCCGGAGTATCTCAATGTTGGGAACTTCTGTGCTCATATCGACAGGTTAGGGATCTCTTATACAATACATAGTGCGCGTAGAATTTAATATTACTATATTGATTTAAAAAAATGTCTCCTTTATTCCAGGATTCAATTATTGTTTTGTAATTTTCGATGACTTTTTCGGAAAATTTCTGGCTCTATCTGGGCTATAGCTTTCAATAGAAATTCCCTTTCAACCTTACTAACATCCGAGGTTCATTGGCATAAAAACATAAGATAATGCGACCATCAGGTCATTACACTATTCACGCAAAACTTTCATTGCATGTGGTACTATCCTGTTGAGCGAAAATTAATCGGTTAACATGTCTCTATAAAGCGGGCTGTTAGTGTAAACTGTGTGACCGTAATTCTTCCTAAAATGTGCGCATGAAGTTCTGAGAAAAGTACACCGGAGCGATACCGAATTAAGCACCAAGGACGTTCTGACTCTATGTTAAACTATTAAAAAGCATGGAGCAACTACCGCTAAGGATTATACACACAATAGCGGTTATTCACAGGAGGTCTTTTAGCCTGCGGCCGTATTTAGGGCGCTGAGCCAGGAGTTTCGAAGTTCGAAGATTCGTTCGATTGGGCTATGGAAGGGTCAGCCCATTACAGCTTAACTACATTTAAATAGACAGGTGGTTGGTCATAGTCCTGCTTTTTATGTCTTGTTCCAGAAAACTGAATTTCTCCACATGATGCATACTCTAAAAGACTACCATTAAGGGGGCAGTTGAGAAGTAGAAAATGACGTGATCCAAAAAACATGAATGCGGCTGAAACCTCACTCTTAAAGCGGCTACGAAAAGGAGACTTTTGAATTTTCCGGCCACCGAACTTGACGCTCACCATCTAATGAATCCCATGCGACTCAAGGAACAGGAGGATGTGGTGACGGAACCCAAAACATTTTTTTTATTTTTCGTAATTGTGAATAAATTTTAAAGCAAATAAAAAAAATGAAAATAGTTTTTTTTTTACTTTGAAATTTCCAAATTTTATTCGTTTCAGTCCTTAGTAGTAATCTTCCCTTTATATCAGTCGATTGTCCTTCCTAATTGTTTGCCTACTCCACTCCACTTTCTTCTTTGGATTGGCATGGTCGTCAAGGCTCCATCACACGGTATCGTTGTTATGTATTACAATGGATGCTCATACCATCCATTAAGTGGATTTCTTGCTAATGGTCATCTGAGATGCAATTTCTTCCGACAGAATGCAGGAACATGGATCCGCATTCATCTACGGCTGCACCAAATGTTGCACTTCGTCACTCTAATGAGCAAAATTTGATGAATCCTGGGCACCCACGATCCTTGTCTCCAAAACTGCGAATTTAACGGTATTAGCCATACAAAGATAGTTCGAGACGCTGAGATACAAAGACTACATTAGCTTGAACACACTCCGGACGATCGTTCTTCCTCTGATTTGAGTTTGAATTTTTTGTTCGAAAATCAATCGAACGCGAATGTGAGAAACTTGGTGTCCACGAAGGATCTCCCTACCATATATCGTTCAACGACTGGAGTCAACGTTAGAAGTCGTCTGTCGTTAGAGTTTTAAATTTGCCAGAGCAGCTCTAAAATGGATTGGTAGCCGTTCTCTTACAACTATAATATAATACGAGTACATACTTAGCTAACATCAACATTTATGAACATTTCACGCTTTGACAGTATTTCTATAGTCCCCCTCTATTTCAAACTGTTCGTCAAAAACATCTCCCCCTTCGAATAAGATCATTGACCTGCTCTCCCACCAAATCAATAAAATTTATCACTCTAACCTTGTGTGTTCCATATTTAGTTTAAATTTTATTGATAATTCCCCCCAAAACAAAAACATATTCCACACACACAACAGTATCAGCAGTTTGTTCGGCCCCTAGTTAGCTCATAAATATCGAAAATATCTCGATCAGATACACCAGGGTACGGATACTCGTACATTTTCCTAATACGTAATGCATTTTAGCTGAAGTCAAAAAATCAAAAATGAATTTCATCCAATGAATTTGGGCGTCAAGAAATCAAATCAGAAAACTCCCAATCGCAGGGCATGTGTGTGCCCTGATTTATCGCCCCCCAACTCCAAGTGCATATACAACTGTAAACAGTGTCCCAAACACCAAAGTGCTCCGCTCCGATTAAAAGGACAATGGCATCTTATCGGGCGCGCTCCTAAACATTGTGTTTGTTTTGGGTTCGGGGGTTTCCCTTTGTCGTTCCCATGCGCTGTTCCTATTGCTATGACAGAGACTATTGTCGCGTCGAAATTCTTTAAACGTGCGTTGTGTGCAGCTAAATTTAGGATGCACGAATCCGTGCGACAATCGGAAGCGACTAGTACTCGTAAACATGTGCTAAACAGATTTCCTGAATTGGGTCCGGAATCATGTTGGGATCCTGTCTTTTTTTTTTTTTCTTCATTTTTCTTTTTGTGAGATTCTTCAACTGTCTTCTTTTTTCAGTCCTCGGTATCTATTTTGAGGTTCTTCCTTGCACTGGTTCTTTCCCCTCTTAAATGGGGGAGGATGTAATATGTTAATTTTAGATTTCAAAGTTGTTTGCTATTTTTAGGGGTAGGGTGTATTGCGGATGACATATTGTGATGTTTTGCTGCGGGAGAAGAACCAATTCTTACTCACCTTACCATTGGGGATGGCTGGTGAACGGTGACGACGCGACATTGGTGTCTGCAGAAAGACAAATCAGACCTGGGGTGAGTAAGTGGATGCGCGAGTGAAATGTTGAAACTAGAGTTAAGTGATGATGTAGGCGATTGACTTTGAGATGGAGCTAATTTTAGGGCCAATTCGAGGTAGCAGATGTTTTATTGAAGTGTTACATTTAATTGGGGTGTATATGGGGAGATGGTACTCGTAAGTAATAAAATTTTTCTAGATAAACGTAATTCAGAAATAGACTGCCATTAAATTGTTACATTTCATTTGATGTTGTAAAAATATAAATTGTAAATAAGTAACGAAATTGTGCGTCTCTTAGACAAGTTAAATGGTGAAACAAAGTTCTTTAAGACGGTGTGAAGAACCAGTGATTAAAAAAGAGTCCTGGTGTGTTTCAAACAATAAACGATGCCGTCTGGTGCACGCTAGGAGGAGATAAATCTTCCGGCTCACTGTAAGCCATATTTAAAAAATTCTGTGCAAAATATCAGCAAGACTATGAATCCAGGAATAGAGTTTAATGAAATCAAGGACGACGAACGGAATTGAGTTGAAAATGTTTTAAAAAAACGTGGAATTTCCTGATGATTTTAGGAGAAATTCATTGCAATTGCATGCCAACAAAAGCTTTCGAAATTGAGTTCTCATGAGTTCCAGTGAAGGCTCTTCAAAAAGCCAATGTCGCCTATAATTTCTGGAGGAATCCCGGCAAAATTTTAAAGCAGTATCTCAAGAGACAACACTGGAAGTTCTCTCGAACATGCACACAGTGGCTCGTTTAGTCTAAGATGCTTGTATAATTCAATTTCCGGGTGGATATAGACCTACTGGATTAGCAAATGTTTGGAGCTCCAGTATTAAAACAATTTTTTTTGTTCGATCAATAGTTTTGCTTTCAAAAAATATTTTGTTTTTCGTTTTAATACAATTTATCTATTAATTTGTAAAATACAAATAAACGATTTTTTTTAAATTCTTTTTTAAAACTATATAATTCAAATACTGATCTAAAAAAAAATTTTTTAGATTTTAGATTGAGTTTTAAAAAAGGACCGAATGAAAATTAATTCCTATATACACTTGCGGTCATAAAAACCGCACCACCTAATGAGTTCTCAAAAAATGCCTAATTACATCAGATCGTAAGGATTTTTCTCATACGAATGAAGGGTATTCCCAATAGCGGAGTTCGGCCTCGTATTTAGTGCAAAAAAAATCAGTTTGAATTGAGTTGTAACGGTGACAAGTAAAAAAAAGTGAAATGTCTGGTAAATATCATCAACTGACTTGGGACGAAAAAGATCAAATATTGACTTTAGTCGAAGAAGGGCTTGGCTATCGTGAGATTGCGGTTAAAATAGGATGCTGTTATTCAACTATCGTACACAGATGAAGAAAAAAGAAAATTTGGATCCACTGGAAAGGAAAAGACGCTCGGGACGAAAACGTAAAACAACCCAGAAGACGGACAATGTATTACAACGAATTAGCATGAAAGATCATTTCATCAAGTTGATCTAAGCGTCGAAACCATACGCCGACGGCTACGGGAGATAGGTTTATATGGAAGACGACCAGCGAAAAAACCTCTCCTAATCACAAAAATGAAAAAAGCTCGCTTGACGTGGGTAAAAAAGTACGAAGATTGGACGCAGGATGATTGGCGATGTGTGATATGGTCCGATGAAAGTAAATTTAATTTTTTGTGTGCCGACAATTTGCCATACGTACGACGGTCAGCAGGTTAAAGGTTCAAGGACGAGTGCATAGTCAAAACAGTGAAGTTTCCTCAAAGCCAGATGGTTTGGGGATGTTCTTCTATTTACATTTTGGGCCCTTTGCACTTTGTTAATGGAACTATGAACGCTCAAAAGTATGGAGGTAGTAGGGGAGTTTTTGGTACCAGCAATTGGACAGCATCATTCATATACTGACAAGTGCTTTTTTTAAGATGATTCTGCACCTTGCCACCTCGCCAAATCCGTAAGTAAAGTGTTATAAATCAACTTCTAGATATCTACTTTATAAATAATAAACAGACAAGTAACTAGAGTCTTTCAATAATTTTCAGCTCAAGACAACGTTTAATGACCTCGGAATTACTAGACTAGACTGGCCAGCTAATTCGCCCGATTTAAACCCAATCGAACACTTGTGGCATGTAATGAAACGTAAGGTGGCTGAACATAAACCAGAGAGTAAAAAAAGCTAAATGAGCTTCTGGAACATTTATGGAATACTGAAATTTCAAGGGATATTGCTGAACTTCTAGTAAACTCGATGCCTTCTAGAATAAAAGCGGTTATAACCGCCAAAGGAGGTGCAACTCGGTATTGATAATTTTTTGGTAAAAGTGGCATATCTAAACATCTTATATACACATACCTAAAAAATGTATTGTTTGATTTTGTTAACCAATGACTGTATTAAAATATTTTAAAAAAATAAGAAAATTACCTGGTTTTTCTTTCTTTGTTAATATCTTTTTTCAAACATTCAATAAACAGATGGAAATTAGATAGCAATACTTATAAACTACTGCGAAGTGCTCAACAAAAATTTCATTTCATTATAAAAATTATTAACAATTTTTCAATCATTTTGATATGGTGCGGTTTTTATGACCGCAAGTGTATTTGCAAAAATATATTTAAAAATTCAGGTGCGGCAACTTGCGGCCCTTTGTGATAGAGAGATTTGATTGGGAGACGTCAGCCAATTTTAATTTACTTTTTCTCTCTCTCTCACTTAAACCCATATTTTCGTTTTTCTTGTAATAAGTTCTAAATATTTATTATTGATCTTGTTCCAAAATATTGTCAAACCATATCAGGCTTTCGCCCAATTATCAAGGCTTCTTCCACTAATGAAATTGTCTATTAAAAAGCGAGGGTAGAGCAAATGAGTAGTCTTATCGTAAGGGTTTTTTAATGACCCTTATACAAGCTGCCATAGGTCCTGTTCAGTGGCAGGACCACCGGTAGTCCATGCCAGGACTTGAAACAGTGTATCGTGGGAGTCAGGAGCCCCTGGACTTCAAGGGGTAGGCTTCCGAGTGGGACGGTCACTCTGGCTGTGGTTTAAAACCTAAAACGCAGGAAGGATCAACCAGTTGGTTTCGACCTGATGTAGTGTTGCTAATAAGTACTGGGTGCTGGAACCCTAAGAACAGCAGGAGGTTAATGGGTAGGCCTCGACTGATCCAGTTTCAATTTAATTCAATATATTGTAATCATAATGGTACATTGAGATACAGATATTTTATAGTACTTAGATATAACAAGATTTAGGATTAAGAAATAAATAAACAAACAAATAAAAGAATTAGAAACTAATACCATAATTACAGAATAAAGGAAATCGGGAGGTGTATAAACTAAACAGAGGCTCTTTTAGAAAGGTGTACGGAATCTAATGAAGGGAAGAGAAATGACGAAGTACTGCACTTTTAAAGCGTTAGACATTCGAAACATATTAGTTATACGTAGTTGTTGATCGGGAGCTCCATTGATAGCTCTTTGATAGCGTGAATAAAAAATACACAGCACTAATCAATTAATTTTTTAATCAATTAATTAAGGATTAAAAAAGTAATCGTAATCATTATTATTGACATTAATCATTAAGCAATAATCATTAATCGATTAACTTGATTATAAACCAATACTTTCATCAATGTTGTCAACAGGAGTGAAGCGAAATTATCAACCGTGGGGTGATGTTTGTAGAAATGCCAACTCACCTTAGGAATTTGTCGATTGCAAAACGCCTTAGATCATGGAAAAATGCGATAGAGAGAAACGGGTTTAAAACAAATCGTTCAGAGACGGAGCATTTGACGTGCCCATTTTCTGGTCCTTTACGACCTGTTGCAGACATAATGTTAGACGGAATCATTCTTCTGAAAAGCACTGTCTTAAAATACTTAGGATTGATTATTAATATGAAAGCGAAATGTAATGACGATGTAAACCACAGAGTGAGGAACCACAGCAATCGAAAATTTAAACTGAAATTGATGAGGAAACTGTACACGACGAATTAGTTGGTATTGCCACATTAAAAGAAGACGGTCCCACACACGGCAAGAAAACGAGGTAGGAAACAGACGCGTTCTGCGATCTCTTAGAAGTGGGAAAGTTGTTATGCATAAGGTCATGTAACGGGGAAGGGGCTAGTAAAAGAATAAAAAGAAGAAGAAT
This sequence comes from Volucella zonaria, assembly GCA_963966105.1. NCBI lineage: Eukaryota > Metazoa > Arthropoda > Insecta > Diptera > Syrphidae > Volucella > Volucella zonaria. The sequence continues at coordinate 64,884,910 of OZ014534.1, forward strand.
CAGCATGCATGCAGCATGTATCTTAAGCCAAAAACGGGCTGGAATTTCTTCTCAGAGATCATCAAAATCCGACACCTACTTTAGATCGCCGTGCCGACTTGACCCAAATAAGCCCAGTTCTGATTTCGGATGTTCTTCTCAAAAAAGAAGCTGTTATTAAGTCGGCAGTCGGTATTTTAGGCGGCTTAGGCTTAATCGGAACAGCTTCAATGTCATCAGAAGTGAAATGCCAGCTTATTGAACTAAATCGGTGGCGACTTCGTAGTAAATAATTTTTTTCCGACTGTGGGTTTGCCGAGTATAAAAAGTTTGGGGGAGTGCAACACCCCACACGCTGAACCCTCGCTACGTCCCCGGTTGTTAAGTCAACGTAAAAGATGGAATAATGGAAAATGATGACACAGATTTCCGAAAACATTTTTATTTAAAATTCAAAAACTCAAAAAAACAATTTTAATTACTCGTAAATCTTTACATTTCTGCTATTCAAGTTACATTTCATAATTACTCCTTTTTCAAATAAATCGTCAGATAATTGGTGTGACCTAGGTTTATTGAACATGGTTGCATAAGAAAACATTCTTTCTACTGAGCCAGAGGACGGCATTGGTGTGTTGTATTTAATAGTTGTAAGTTGTCTTCCATCGGCAAAAAAATTTGAAATTATGATATCTGCTCTCTTTTTAGCATTCCTGCCAGAGTCGGAACTGAAAACAAAAACCTCGTCTTCTTGGTGGCTAGTATTATTGACTGCACTGCTGGCAGTCAAAGTCTCTGGGATGTTTGATATTTCCTTCGGTACGGCTGATTTAAAAAAGTTTAAACATTTCTTTTGATCAACGGCAGTTAGACATCTAGCCACTTTATATTATATCTTAGGTAGCACAGAGCTGCAACGGCCGCATGTTTACTACACCCTGAATGACTCGAACTGCAACCAACTTCAGACTGCTATAATTTCCAAACCGTTCATGACAGTGAGCTCAAATTTTGACACATGACAGATAATTTTATTATTTACAAGCTTTTTAAACGATTTGCATCTCAGTTGTGTTGAAAAATTTTTATCCGCCATGGAATTCAACCGTGATAGTGTGATTGCTTTACATTTGGCTGGAAAACCACAAGTAGCTATCGTTAGAGCCCTCCAGCACTACAACGTGAATAAATCATTTGTGTCTCGAACCATAGCTCGTTACCGTGATACTGGCAGCGCGAGCGTTGCAAAACGCCATGGAGGTGGTCATAAAAAAACAGCAACATCGGCAGAAATGGTTCGGAAAGTGAAGGCTTGAATTGAGCGAAATCCGCGTCGAAGTGGAAGAAAAATGGCTCGTGAGCTCAACATATCGTTGGAACGGATGCAACACATACTGAAAAATGAGCTTGGGCTCAAGCCATTGAAGAAGTTCCAAGAAGCACACGATCTTACACCGCAACAGAAAAAAGTTAGAGTCGAAAGAACGAAGGAGTTGCTACGCTTGCACGAAAGTGGTGAGTTGCCGAATTTGGTTTTTTCCGATGAGTCGCCATTTGTTATCGAGCAATATGTCAACAAACAAAATGATCGAGCTTACTTGCCAGAGATGTCCTTCGAAAATTTACACCTTCGGACGGCCACCAGAAAGCAGGCAGCACCGATGGTGATGGTTTGAGCCGCCATAACCGCCGATGGTCGCTCTCCGCTCATATTTTTGGACCGTGGCGTCAATATTAATGCGATCGTATACCGTGAAACTGTCTTAGAGGCAGTATTGAAGCCTTGGGCAAACAATCATTTCGGTTGTGGACATTTCAACAAGATCAACAAGAAAACAATGTTCCACATTTCATTTCTTCGACACAATGGATTGCAAATTCTCCGGATGCAAATCCGTTGGATTTCTCTGTCTGGGGTATTTTGAAGGCGAAGTTTGGCACTAAAAAATACCAAAGTTTGGACCAACAATCACTTCGCCGGAAATGGGCCAAAATACCGCAGAGCCACTTGCGTGTAGCGTGCGATGCTTTCAAGGCCATTATTCGCGCCAAAGGTGGACATATTGAAAACTACTGATACAATTTAAAAATTGATGTATTTTCCAACATTTTTTTGCTTTGGCACAATAAAATTTTTCTAAAAAAAAAAAAATGTGTAGCATTTTAAAAAGAGGAGTTCGAGTCATTCACCCTGTAGTTTCACTTGATAGGGTGTAAAACTCTTTAAATCTTTTCTCTACGCTTTGTGAGTATTTTACAGCAAGTGGTTCACAGAATTTTAGACCTGGAGTCGTCATGATCTTCTGTAATTTTTAGTTTAATGCATGCAGATAGGGTAACAATATTCCATAAAATGAGTCATCGCCCTGCAAAATCTCCAAAGCGGTTGCAACTGAAGCAGCGTATTGGCAGTATTCCTCAATACATATATTGAAATTCAGAGTCTCGTAATGGATTTCTTGTTCTGGCTAGTTGGAGGTAAACACTTTTGATTTTTGATATATTCTTCAAAGCGTCATAGTAACTATTGCATCTTGTTATGCCAGGTTGTGTTGACGTATGTCCCAGAATAGTATGTATCACCTCTTCTGATTTTGGGCGATCATTACATTTTCCATTACTGCGAAGTGCATTTTTGCAAGACATGTTAATTTGTCGGTCAACTAACCTTGGACGCCCTTGCTAGTAATCCGATTTAAAAAGTTGCGCATTGCATCTGAAGTGAAACGGTAACGATCTGTTTTGTGAATGGTCGTATATTAAATTTTCCTCCAACAGAAGATCATCATGATCGTGTTCCTGTGTTGCGCCGAACTCTCCTTCAAACTCTTCAAGTTCATCGCCGCTCAAATCGTTCTCGCTGCCACTTGGAGTTAAAGATTCATTAACTTCATCATATCCAATTAAGGATATTATATTTACTTCGAATATCTTGAATGCTTTCACGATATTGGACCCATTGTCAGTAACAGAGCATACTATTTTCGTGGGGTCAATGCCAAAATCTGAAAATATTTCCAGAAGCAAATCTTTTATGCGGTCAAAGGTGTGTGCCGCGGTAAACCGCCGGCAAGCCTAAACTGCGGAAGGCGTCTTATAGTTATGATACTGTAACACCTAAAAAGCTTCTTGTTTTCCCCGACCATATATCAGCGGTAGTGCACAAATATTTCTCTGCAGCTAGATTTTCTTTTATCTCACAAATCTGATCGAATGATGGTTTAGCTATTTTTTTTCTGAGAGACCGTCGCCCGGGTAACTTGATTCCACTATTTTTCACATTTAAGTCCTCCATTCAGTTAACAAAAAAATTAACTGAGTTGCGATCAAAATTTTCTTGAGTTACAGGTTGCTTTAAAGTCCGAGAACTGTATTTTTTTTTTGTTCTTCGTTTTCTTTTTGTCTTTTATATTTTTTTTTACATTCCTGTACTGTGTCAGCGCCATGTTTCCGTTTTAAATGTCCCAAAAAGTTAGATGTCCTTTTGCCATAGCCCTTAACTTCTTTACTTTGCTGGTCCGAATACTTCATATGGTCTTGGCTGTGCATTTGTCTAGCAGAATAAAGCAGAAGAAGAAAGATCCGATTCCGATGGCCAATAGTATTGTATTGAATTCCTGAAACTGTTTGACGACACCGACAGCTCATCTGCCAGACCACTACTATTAGCATCAATATATTCATCATCAGAATTCATGTTTGCTTTTTAAATTAATTACTGAGTAAAACAATAACACAAAACTTTGCAAAATCTGAAAAATCTAGAGCCAATGAGCGAATTATGTTTTTACACAAATATTGATTAATAACACAACAATGTACTCTTGTAAATTGTCCCGAACTTGAAAGGTGCATCCTTTTATATTTGTTGTCTTTGGGTCAGGGTTTACCCATATTGTCCTTCTGGCTATTGACTGTTTATTTTTTTTATTGCGGTCAGCCATTTTTCAATGGTTTTCTTTGAAATAGTGTGTCCTCGTTATAATTACGAATTTCCAGTGTTTTATTGCCGCATACTGCAATGTATAACGGTCAGCCTTGACAGTCTCGGCTAGGGTGATTTTCTTCTCCAACTTCGTCGAATTCCCCAGAAGGAAAGAGAAACACAGCGAGGTTTTTTTCTAGCTCTTTATTGCGTCAGTGTTCAATGGTAGCGATGAGGAGCTCAATTAAAGCAGTCGATAAAATTGATTTACCCTCTACCGCAGGATATGCGGTAACGCAATTATAACAATATTTAAAGAAGTTTATTAAAGAAAAGTGGTCAAACCAAAGAGCCGGTAGTGTACCTCCCACGGAGGTACAATGGGACAAAAAAAATATGCTCCGTTATCCAGTTGTAATAGCATGGGCTTAAAAGGCAGTAGTATACCATCGAATCAAACACCAAGCTTCCACAATTCGAAGTGAAGTCACTCTGATTGTGCGCGGCCTTTTATACTAATTTAAGTGAACTTTTCATCTTACAAAGCTTTATTTAGTTGTAAAAATAACGTAATACTAAATACATTAGGATCATATGTTTTACATTTTCTCTTTTTAGTACTATTATTACAAATGAAAAGAGTACGATGATTCGTGCAGGTCGAATTGATAATACTCGCAGTAGATTAGATTTGATTTGATTTGTTATTAATACATAAAGTATAAGTAAGGCATATCCTTTTGAGAGTACTAACAATAATAATTCATAATTCAAGAGAAAAGAATGACAAAATGAATGATGAAAGAGAAAAACGTTACTATGATCGCTTCAAAGTTGTTGTTGTTACAAATGTTTGTTTGTTGTTTGATGTTAATTATCGTAACTAGCGCGAGGTAAGAAAGGGCCAGCCAGATAGTTTTAAAACGTGATTGACTCCTGAGCATGAGCAACGCACCGCCAGCTTCTCTCTCTTTGAAGGGGGGGGGGGGGGGGGGGGGGGTGCTATCCACTCTCTTCATGTACTAAATACCAACATAATTAATCCATCTGCACATCCTTTTTTTAATTCTCCAAGCTGAGGGAATGCAATCGCGCCTATAATCAGACCCCCGTTATCCGCCACCGATTATGTAACCGGCCAATAGTTTACTTTTAAAGCAATCGTGTAGCAAATCAAACTTTATTATCGGCCGACTCGGAATCGTTGCAATGTGCGCACTTTCATACATATTCAAACTGAGAATGAGCTTAATTAGAGAGAGATTAATTTGGAGACAGGTAAAAGTTAAGCAAACAATCAAATTAAAGATTAATGATTAATAATCATTTTAAATTTGATTATGATTGATTAATCTTAATCATTTTTTTTTTTGATTAAATTTGTAATTATTCATTTTCAATCGTTAATCAGATTAACTTAGAGCCAACACTCCTATGGAGTAATGCTCTAAGTTTTTCACACATACACAGGTGTCTTATCCTTTATAATTTTATGTAAACAAATGCTATTCCTGTCATCAATGTAACAAGCATTTCAAGTATGTACTGTGAAACATGGTCATATCTTTATAAGCCATGGATGTATCTGACAGCATCATTAAATGCTACTTGCAGCTTACGCTGGGGTAGAGAGTCAGTACAAATGTATACTACCTCAGCATATGTGACAAGGGGCAGAATTAAAGTGTTGATTAGTTTTTGTTGAAGTTGAAGTAAAACTTGCAGATTATCCAGAGTTTGCGAAGGCATCCGTATAATATACTAATATAATATATAGTCGTATCCTAGCGATTTACAATTAAAGACAAAACCCAGACTAGTATCAGTGTTAACAATTTTAAGTTTATTGGCAGAGAGTAGGACATCTGGTAGATTAGATTAGATTGTGCGTGCAAAAAATTTGAGGGGACAGTTTATGTCGCCTTTGTCCACCTCGATCTTTGTCCACCTGCTGAATTTATTGCACTGACAGTGATTCTTCAGGATGGATTTCTTGCATTATAGCAACCTTGCATTAGGTTAATGCGCCCTTATAGGACAGCCCTGATGTCGACCATCCTTTCTGGGTTCTTTATTAGAACCTGAGCGAGGTTTAGTGTGAGAGGTGTTTTCCCCACCTTGCCTCAATGCAATTGGTTTTTCGGCAACACCTATCGTCTTGATCACATCTGTGCGTTTTTGTAGCTCTTAATGTGGTCTGTATTTTTTGGGCTGTTGCATTCTCGGGGAGTTTTTGTCTGACCAGCATCTTTAGCTTTCTTCTGTGCTTTTCCAAGCAAGATCTCTTCCCGCATAGTTCTTCTGGCATCCTTCGGTGTCATGCCGTCCCTGATCTGGGCTACGATCCGTCTTCTTTGGGCTCCGGTAAAATAGAAGAATTTCTCATTTGTTTCTTCTAGTTTTTTACGCCTTTGGTAACGTGAGCGTTCTGCGCGTCCATCCACCTCACTACTGGAGATTAGATAGTGTCTTCACTCTTCAGTTTCCATCTCTGTATGTGTTACAGGAGAGCGGAATAGAGCTTCTTCATCGGACTCCGTAATTGTGTTTTTATTTTGTTTTTGTTTTAATTTTGTTTTTGTTTTAATTTTACTTGGTCTTCCATATATGTATCCCACGAGTAAAGCGAGAATGGTTAGTCGGCACCCGCAGAGCTCCTATTCGGATGTAACGCTATTGAGTACCAAATGGCGCCCGGTATCTGGACCACCGTTAGTGACTGAACTATTTATGGGTCAGGTTGATTGTTGACATGATATGGATAATACTTTAATCCAGCCCATGATTGGATCTTAGTTTTCGAGCCAGATTTAATTCTACCAGAAGAGATTTCGTCGTTTCTCTGGACTAGCCTCCTGTTCCTCTACTTAAGCTTCCCTACCTCGGCAAGGTGTCTAATCTTCTGCGGCGGAAGCAATCCGTTACATAGTTGCAGACCAAGAGAAAATACTGGTAGGATCCTCATTAAGATTGCGTCATGTAGCGCGGTATCATCAGCATAAAGGTGGAGACAGAGAAGCGCTTACAAATATATGGAAGGTCTTTGACGAACATATGGAAGAGAATCGAACCAAGAATTAATCCTTGTTGCACACCTAGATTTACTGAGAGAAGTCCATCGTCACCGATATTGGCTAGGTGCACAGTGGGGGTAAACATAGAGGCAATAGACGTGTTGAGGTCGTCAACCGACTACGACGGAGAAGGATTGAGGATAAGATTGCACGATACGCATTTCGGAAGATTAGATTTCATGGAAAGATGAGTTTTGTGAATCTCCAGCCGCTATTCGGTGAAGAATCGGTTCTATAGAGAAAACGAGAAAAATATTCCCACTTTACAACTCCAGTTAGAGTGACGATGAGAAGTCGAGGATTATTTATTGAATTGGGCTCGGGATAGTGATTGGGATTGGGGTCAGCAGTATACTTATGGCTCGGCTTATTTTTTAGGTTTAATACTAGGCTTAGCATTTGGCTCTTCAGTTCTCTTCTGGTTTACTTTTCTTAGCTTCAAATCGCCAAGTTGAATGACTTCTGAGGAGGGATTGAAAAAAAGCCACTCGTATTTCGTCGGAATGTTAAATTTGAAAGCGACAAGGCTTTGGTGTTTTGGCCGATTTGTTTTGTTGGCTGTTGAAAATAGCGATTTCAAATGTACGCTTAAAAAATTCTGCACGTCAGTTTGTGTTGATGTGCTTTCGATGGTAAAGGTTATACAGTCAGGTTTGTTGCTAGTATTTAGTTTATCGAGTCCCTTTTTCTATTGCGAAGTAGTCCAGGAGGTACCAAATCGAGAGATTGTCGGTTCAGGGGGTGGCGTAGCAACTTCGCCTAATGGCGAGCGAGGTGGTGCTAAAGGGGGATGTATTTTTACGGCATTCTCAAGCATTTCAGCTAGCATAGATGTATTGTACACTGCGCTAGATTGAGGCCGTAGTTGTACGGGAAGATCATGAATTTTGTTGTACGTCGATCTGATATCGTCAACAATGTCACCGAGAAATAAATGAGATCCTGCGACATCATTGCTCACGTAATTCACTTTGGACATAATATTAGTTCAAATTGGTTCAGTGACAGGAGGACTAATGTTTGGTGAACCTTGAAAAAGTAGATATCGATATCGGACCTAAGAAAACTCAAACCGTCAGCGAAGGAAGAGATGTAAGGCTTAAGAACGGTTGGAAAGGCAGAACTGAACTGTAACGCCTCTCCTCGAATATTCCAACTTAGTTTGGTCACCCTATAAACAAATCCACATTCAAAGAATCGAATGCGGAAACCATTTTTCCTTGCCCCATTAGCTTAAGAATAGCTTTGTTACAATAGTTTTTAAGTCTAGTTTTAAGGTTTTTTTTTTGCTTGTAAATGAACAAAGTCATCTGGGGTAGGCTCGGACCAATAGTAATAATAATAGATGTTGCCTACAAAAAGGGCATTTAACGCAGCCATTCCTTCAGGCAGGTATAAATTGATAGTGGTTAGAGGTTGTTGACTTTATCCAACTAGGCCCTGAATTTGGTGCATAGGCCAAACCATCGACTATGTAGGATGTAGATTTGGTTCTGATTGTTGTGGGAGGTGGTATAAAGAACCCCAGGTCACTGCGGCCACGGATGAGCCTATTGTGATGTCCCTCATTTAGAGCTCATCTATGATGAGGAAGGCGCCTAAGTCTTTAGGTGAGCTGGCAGCTATGTCCGCCGCTTCAAGGTATAATGGTTTTGGTTAAATCATTGCAGTCACATATAAATATGTGTTGTGCAGTTTCCACGTTCCCGTTGAAGGTAGCAGTTGCGGGATGCCATTTTGTAGTAAAGATGGGAATATTCCATCCTCACCAAGGGGCTTTAAAGGGTTGAAAAGAGTTGATTGCCCAAATTATTTGGCCTTCATGAAAAATTTCCTTTGATCTGTTTCAGTCCTCTCTGAGGGGTCTGTGTATCCTTCTCTGGGTACGGTTTTTTTGGGCTTCCTGAATTATTGTCGTGTCAGAGAAGTGTGTTTCGGCTAAGAGCTGAAGCGTTTGTAGCCCGTTTTCGGCGTATGTGCCATAGTGTGCTGCTGAGAGAGTATTTTATGAATGCCGTCATAGCTTCTGGTGTAATCTATTGTACGACAGAAGTTTCGCCACGATTCTGTCTTGGCCCTTATAATTTCTTGGTTGTACATGGTGAGTGTTTTTCTGTATACTTTCCCCTCACTATTACGTTTAGCCCGGTTGAAGAGCTTTCTCGTCTCTGTTCTAAGGTTGGCTAGTTTTTGGTTCTACCATGCGGTAAATCGATTGCCCGGTTTTCCTTTTTCTGAGCAGGCTTGATGACAAGCAGCTATGATTGCCATATTGAGATTATCACACGTTAGCTCAATATTGTCTATATCTCTGATATTGGTGTTACATCTACCTAGGTGATCTATGAGTTGGATTAGTATGCAGCTCAGCTTTTGTAGCTACCAGAACCTTGTTGGTGTGTTCTGGAATGGGAAAGAGTTTTGTATAGTTATTAGTTAAGATGCTCTGGGTTCTCCGGGGTTAGCGGAATCTATAATAACTCACCTGACAGTCCCTGTACCTGGTTTTTAAGTCGACTAGATAAGTGAAGCCATATCTTATGACTGGACTATAAGCTTTATTTGCCGTATATTCAAGGCAAATAAAGGCGGTCGGTCCTATGTCCTATAAGAACACTCGAGGCGTACGAGTATCTCTGCTTTAAGTCGCATATAAGATCCTCTCTAAAGTTCTGTGCGAAGACACTACAAGACTATGGTCGAATTCAGGATTTAGACAAAACTGTGTAATCTGTAATTTGGAAACAGTTCCTCCAAACTATTTCAAAGATGTACCAGATTTCCAGAAAGACGCATTGTCATCTAACTTCTTCAATCTAGTACGGGAGTAAATAGTGTGCAGAATAGGTGTTAACACGGAAGGCACCATCTTCAACAAATCTGTGCAATTGTAGATGACAGCGACCTCATTGGACGCTCCCAGCACGCTGTCATAGAATTGAATAACAGGCCAATAGATTTGTTTTGAAGTACTCGTAAATGCAGATAACACCAAGTGTCATACATGTTGTTAAAAAGAAGGAGCATCTGTCAACCTCATAGCACAAAAAATCGCTGTTAGCAATAATTAAGGAGTTTACCTACCTTGGATTAAGCATCAACTCCATGAATAACACATTAGCAAAGATTCACCTTACCTAGAAGGCTGCGCTACTGATCTTTTTCAAAAAATTAACATTTCTAATTCTGCTGTATAGTGGTAGACGAAATCCAGGGAAGCACAGCAGATATTGGACACTTTTGGGGAAACAATTCTTCAGGGAGGGCAAACGAAGGAAAAGGTACCTACAAGGTAAAGTCCAGAAAGCCAAACACCGTCAACTATACTAGCTTGGTGAAATCAAGCGAACGAACAATAATGCTCTGTCAAAACGTATCTTTAAATCATAGCCCCTAGGCTCAAGATGGCAAGGGACATCGAACCTTCGTCTTGGGATCAAGCTATAGTTGCTAGGTTGCTAGGGCACTTGTTCTGATAAGGATCACCATCTTAAGCACAATGCAAAATGTTTATGTAGCAGAGTCAAAGAAGTAGAAGTCATCAGAAAATCAAATGTCTGGGAGGGTTAGCTTCCGAACTGTGAACTTAAATATGAAAATGATCGAATTCCACTCGGAATCTGAAAACGTTTCTAAACATTGACGTACAATGTTAAGAACATAAAGTAGGGCAACGCACAGAGGTACTTGGCCTTTGTGAATGAACTTCAGGCTGGTTACTGGTTACTCCTGTTGTAGAACTCCTGAGGAAATGGCTCGCAATGAACGCATTTCATTCCAGCCTCACCTTTGATTCCATTCCCTTTTATGCCTAAAAAAACTACGTCCACCGATTGCTACAAATTTTACCGCGCATTTCATTTAACCCAATCCAGAATATTATCTAATCCATATGGCAACAGGTCAACAATTTCACATACTCAGACGTATTCGTATGTACCTAGACATACCTAGACAATTAAATTATTTAATTGCAAAAATCGTTCCGCATCGAACATGCCTCTGCAACACTACATAACATATATCGTCTCAAATCCTCAAAAACAAAAAAATCTCCACACTCCACTTGTAACCACCTTGTTAACCCGACTACTAAACATGGCCAAGCCAACGATCGCAATTCTCTACGAGCACCAACCCCGGCTAGCCGCCAGCAAATTGCCCACAAATCTCAAGCTCTCTCAAGCCGAAATGATATCGTGGTCACGATTTCGTCACGCGAAATCATTGTCGAACGAGCGTAACGCACACAAATTATCAGCTGCCGTTGCGCGTCTGTTAAATGATTTCATTTGCCCATTTAAATAACCATGACAGGAGACTGGAATTACCTCCCCCCCTCCCCCTTCCACCCCCCCCTCAGAAAACGCAATGCAACGCTCCACATTTGGATTATGTCATAAGTACGACTTAGTTATATATTTGGAACGCTACATCTACACATAATCACACATGTCCAAGCATTGACAACTCCCTCGGGGCAAAAGTGAAAGTAAAAAAAAAAAAATAAAAAAATCTCTGGCAGCCAAGTCAGGTCTAACTCACAGTCACTTCCTCAAAACGGCGAAAATTTGTTTTTATTTCGCGCGCCTCAGCGCAAAATAGCAACAGATCACGCCGCCCGATCGCAATTCATTCTGTCCGCCGTCGATGAGGATTGACGCCACAACGATAGCACCGATCGCATGGATCGCGGCGATCGACGAACTCAGCGAAAAAAAGAAAAAATGGAAAAATTCGATTTCTGTGTCTGGAAAATTCCAAATTTAGTTCACAAGAAAATGCAAGCGTCCATGTGTTGGATTGGTTGCACGCACCTTAAATGGTATCCTATGTGCGCCATGACAAGATCAGCAGCATTGCAGCCCGCACACAGCAAACCGAAGAAAGAGGCAGCCCCAATCCGACCCGATAAGCGCTAGCGATCGAAGATCCCATTCCCTCAAGTGTTGAAATTCGTGTAGTTTTTCATGTTACCCCTGTGCTCCGCTGGGAGGCACAAGCCCATCGACATCACGGCACCAACTCGATCACCGTATAGCACTACTGCATCGATGAGAAAATGTCGCCATTCCGGGCGGGTGTAAGTGTGAATGTGCGTGCATCTATCGCTGTATAGTATCTGATCACTCCAGATGCGGTTGATTTTTTATGCCTGATTAGAGGAAAGTATTTGTAGTTTGTACGAGTACACTGCTGTTGGCAACACGAATGAGATGATGTTACAGCGGCTGTTCAGCTGTTACTGCTGCGCATTATCATCTTGCACAAGTAGATCCTAACACAGAGATCAGTGGCTATCCGGTTGCGTGAGTATTCGTTTCTTAACTGATATTGCATGTGTGCGGCGAGCACAGCACACTTGTCGGATTAAATATGTTGATCGGTGAATTGGTGATCGGTGATCGGTGATCGGTGATCGGTGATTGGTGATCGCCGACGTTGTAGCCGGTTGCTCAGAACGGCTCAGAATGGAGGATTACAAATTGTAAATAAATTTTCTGATTACCTTAAGCGGAGATTAGAATCAATAAGGCATGGAGGGCTGTAGTGATAAAGAAATGAGAGGATGATGAGGGTATGAAAGGGGATACTCCTGTTATTCATTCTTCAGTTCTTCGATTAATTATCTGAAGGGGATAATCTTTTCTTTTCTGTTTTTGATTCGATTTCTATTTATCTGTTGGATTATGGAAGTAGAACGGAAGAGGATCGTTTCATTGTTTTTGGAGCGAGACAGTGGGGAAGAGACTAGTTGAAGATGACTCGAATGAGCAAATGTGACAAGTTTGATTGAGTTCAATTACGAATTAGGTTACACATCCGATGATGAGTGTGTTGAACCGTAAATCAGTGCAGACGAAATATGAATATTCGCACTGAGAATTGAATGGAATGTAGGTATTTCCATTTCAGTTTGGATAACTTGGTTGGGTCCAGCAGGGATGCAACAATTCAAGGACCTACTGACCGATGCGATAAATCGAAATAAACTTCTTCACTAATCGAATGAATTTGCGAAAATTTTAAAGTCCCACCTAATAACATGTATGCGCCAGGTCCTTTAACATTGTTTTGGGTTATACGGGTTGCCCGAGATCCTTGGCAAAGTGCCGGTTAGATTGGAGTGCACTTAGGACATTTGTGTTTTATTGTGACACTCTTGTGATAGGTAAGAGAAGGCAATGTTCTTACTATTCCTAGAATCATAGAGATTCCTTGACGATTTCGACAAGGTTAGGGATCATTGTAGAGTGAATGTGATTAAGATTTAGATTTCCAAACCTCTTGCTGTAATCATTGTGAGGAATACTAAATCGTTGCGGGTGTTTTCCCATAGCACATGCAACGTGCTTGTACATTTTTCGTCAGTTTGGAGATCTGGTATTTCTCTCCAAGCAATTGCTAAACTCTTTTAAATTTCTGGCATCGAGTATAGACTATAAAAGTCTAGATGTCCGGCGACCGCTCAAAAATGTGTCAATCGCTTGGCGTAGGGCATTGGTGGTCTTACATTTTCTTCCTAAGAAACCGAGTCTAAGACATCCGAGTGTGATTCTGTTTTATTTAGCTATCTCGGGTAGAGATATGCGGAACTATGTTATCGCCATAATGTTCTGTGTTTTATATTATGTCTTCCTTTTTCTCTGTCTAAGCGTACAGCATTTGGGGAGCTGAGAATCCGAGAGTGATCCATCAACGTTCTATGCATCCACCAGGAGCCACTGTTTGGTGCGCATTTTGGGCTGGTGAAGTGATTGGACCGTTCTTCTTCGAGAATGCGGCTGGCAATGTGGTCGCCATCAATGGCGTTTTTTACCGTGAAATGGCCTCAAATTGCTGAAATGGATCTCGAAGACGTGGAATTGTTGAAGACGACGTGAATTGGCCACCAAATTCATGCGATTTGACGCCATTGGGTTTCTTTCTTTGAGAGTTTTTAAAAGGAAAAATGTATGCCGATAACCCAAGAACAATTCCTCAATTGAAAGTCGAGATTCGACGCGCCATTGATGAAATAGAGCCGACACTATACCAAAATATCATTGAAAATTTGTCAAAAGGACCAACGTGTTGTTGAAAGTTCGCTCTATGTCAGGAAGCGATCATTGCATAACCTTCCAATAGGTCGTGCGATGTCAACCGATCTGCATTTTAAGTAGTCATTTTGAGAGTTGGACAGACTTCTATGGTTAAGACTGCACTTAACATGAAGGCAATGAGCTATTTCGGATTTCAATGAGGAACCTTCCTTTAACAAACTTCTTCTTTGGGTATGGAAACCCCGTTTTCTTTAGTCCAGGCATTGGGTATTGTAACTCATTAGCTTAACAAGCTTTATGAAAAAAAAATTTAAAAATGGACAGCAGGTTGCCCCGTAAAGTGATCTACAGTTGTGCAGCGAAGATACCAACGGGTTTTGGTTCTTTACTTGTACTCTCCTTTAGGTCAATCCACATATGTTGAGCCTACTTTTGTTTTATTTAAAGATCATTAAAATGGCCTTGTAGAGGCCAGAGTTCAAGTCATTCCTACTCTTGCAGCGGGACTCTTGGAGGTCTTATTTCCTGCCACTCTTGCTGAATGGGAGGATGGGACGAAACATGATTTAGAGAAGAAAGGAGTTTGGTATTAAGTTTGTTAAGCTGTTTGATCTGGACGGCCTTATTGTAATTATTTGTTCGATGTGATGTATTGTAAGTGTCGGTGGTCAGAGTAAGATGGTTCATCTGATACTTTGGAATTATTTATCGGATCAGATAGATTAGTAGAGACAAATGTTATGTCAATTGCTACTTAGCGATTTTAAGTAATGCGATTAGAGATGACAAGATTAGTGTCTATAAAACAATATATTCAACGAATCACTCAAGTGCTTGCATCTGTTACTATCAGTATTATCTCGTAGGCCTTGTTTGCTTTTACATTACAGCCTATTTTTGAGTACGATAAGGAAGAGCTATTGGGATGAGTAAGGAAAGAAATGGGGCTTAAAATATCGAAAAGTGGTCAGGAGACCTCGCTTCCGCGCTTCTTGTACGCAGAATCTTCTACACCAAAGCAGAATCTTAGAAAGTATTTAGCTGTCAAGACACAATACTCTGAGAACAGATCTTATCCAAAATATAATCTCTCATGATATGTATTGACTTCACCATACCATCCTTCGACAGTATCTCTAGTATTACTGTAATGCTCACTTCAATTTTTTTTATATTTTTTTTTGGCTTTTCGCTCAACGGTGTCTAAGATCTGTTGTACCAAAGGCCGATTAATCTACGAACTTCCCAACTTTCCTCATGAATTTAAGAAAGCCATTAGTTGAGGCATTGCCAATGTCATCAAGGATCATATACGAGTACTTTTAAAGAAAATAGGAATGCTTAAGTGGCAACGAACCCCACAGTCACACTTGGTTTCGTTATTCTCCAAGCACAGTCCGCACTCGAAGACAACATATCAATATTCTTATTGCAGTTAAAGATACACGTATAAAGTTCAAGGTAGATGGTTCTCTTAGTTTTTGGATCCTTTTCTCACATGTTGGTATATGTTGGCAGAGGCCGGTTTTACTAACTCATAAGCCGTTTCGTTACCTTCAACGTCTCTGTGACCTGATGTGAGTTCATACAATGAGAATTCAGGACGAAAATATATGGTAAACAACTATACCAGCAGCAACACAAAGACTCCAATTCTGACTCATCAGTATACCACATTAGATCATAAGCGTTCAACAGGGGATCCTGTTTCTCAGTCTGCTAATCTCAAATTCATTTATAAAGTAAAGCGTGGGGCAAAATTAAGTCTGAGACCGTGTTATTCGTTTCTGTTCGAAGAAGATTGGAAAGAATACCTAAAGGCGTGGTTGTTTACTCTGCTGAGCAAATAAGTACATATTGGCATATAAAATATTACGATGGAGTGAGCTTTACATCAAAAGCATTCGTTTGGTCTGTCGGAAACCTGGAGGAGCATGCTATCTCCAGTTATACTCATTTGAAACCCAACCCAATAGAAGCCCTAAGCATGTTCATTGGCGATATCATTTCCCGTGATCCCATTGTGACCTAGTACTCAAACAAGACTTAATGAATTCAGCATTCTGACTGCGCTCAAAGAAGTTTTGTATACCTGAACTATCTTGGAAGTTAGGAGACGGTTCATTAAGGTCCTAAGCGCAGCTTGGCTGTCGCTACAGACGCAGATACTTCACCCCTCCACTGAGTCTTCACATTTCCGCTTAGAAGACAGACACAAATTTTTCTAACGAGGAATCAAATCTAACGTTGTCGTCCTCCAGAAAGACTCCAGCACCGCATTCAAAATTGGTTTTCGAGCCATTCATGAACACTCGACTACATTCCTTTTCTAGCTCAGATTCTGGCCAAAACCAATTCTGGGAGGAAAGTTGATTTCGTATTTTTTCCACAACAGGAGTTCTGGTGTCATTGCATCGGACAGCTTGTCTATAAGACTAGAGTTATAAGACAGTCATCAATGCGTCTAGAGCGGAGCCAGGTGTGCTAGGGAAAGCCTCTATGCAGCGTAGACAGATCCCAGCAATAACGTATTGACGTGAGAGCTTATTCCACCAGACAACCGGCACATAGGATATAATTAGCCTTATCATAGCCGTGCAGATCCGAGGACCCTTCTTGCTGATCAACATGTTTGTCTATAGAAGTTTGTTATTCAGGATGACTTCCAAACACTTAGCTTCTTTGGAGAATTGGATGGTTATGTCTTTAATTACCAAATAAGTCAGAAGACTCAGCTTCTTCCTTCTCGTAAAGAGAACAACCTAAGCTTTGAGAGCGTTGACTTAAAACCCATTTCTAGTGTACCAATCGTCGATCACGTCTACTTAACGGTCTCATCCGTCACCACAACCGATTACATACACCAGATACGGTATGTTGTGTTATTCAGCTCACTAGCAGCTTCATTAAGAGGAGCTGGTTGTGAGCTGGTTCTGATTAGATTACCTGGGAAGTGGGCCTTAAGCATGGGACGGAGAGCCTCTGCTATCGATTTTTGAGTGACTTCAGCCTCTTTTTGTGACTTTGAACTGCCTACTGTCTTGTCACAAAAAGCAGTCTTAGGTGGTCTCTTTAGATGTTTTGTGGATTCTTTACGAAGACGCTACAGGTCTGCGTTCCACCAAGGAATGGGCGATCTGCAGGAACATGCCATTTCGAAACACTTGGCGAGGTTACCGTTCAGTATCTGAACAGCTTCCTCTACCTTTTGTTTTATCTTAACCTTAGGCGAGCACTGTTTGACTTGTCGAGCTCCTATTTAAATAGTGCAAGTTGGTTTTCTGCGAATACCTCCTCTTGGACAAGGTCGAGACCTCGCATCTGATTCTGAATTCGATGTATTGTACCTATGTTCTGACATGCAATTCCCATCACAGTACTTTTCAGCCAGTAATCTCCTTAGCATATTTGTTGGATAACGTTAAGTCGATTACGTGCTGATGCTGGGCCAGCATTGTTAACAACCAGGTCAGACTATAGTTTCAAACCCAGGAGATGATTGCCTCTCACGTAGCACTTACTAATGCCCAAAAAAGTATTCTAAGCATAAGCATCGCAGCATATGATAGTCCCATCGTCCTTGAATCACAGTATTTAATGAGTTCGACTACCGCCTTCTGTGGTGGTGATATAATGAATCATTGGGAAAATAAGCAGACAGAACGAAGAAATTGTGCCATTCTCCAATCCTTACGTAGCTTATGTCTGCAGCAACTAAATCTTGATTGCAAAATTGCCCAAGTTTAGATGGTGAGTATGAGTTGGGTGCTCAGAAACAAGTTTTCGGTCTTTCCGATCACTCGTCATATAGTGGTGTGAAAATCCTTAAGCTTTCGAAACCACAGATGCGCTTATTCCACACCAATGGTTCCCGTATGGATATTGTGTAAAGTTTTGTATTCAACGCGGAAAGCCTCTACATAGGGATACAGTAGCAGACTTAGAGTGTTGAAGGTTGATCTGAGCACACAAAATAGATGAGTACTGGTTGGTAGTCTCTTATCTTTGCTTATGTGGAAACAAAGTGGAAATTAACTCTTCCATGCAGCAGACATGGTATACCTAGACTTAAAGGTCTCGACAGGAGGTTTGTCTAAGCCCACAACCAAAATGAGCCCTCCTTGTTTTTTTTCCAATTCTTTCTGTCCTTGAGAGAGTTGATTTTCCACTTTTCAGTGTCAAGTCCAGGGCTCTGGGTATGAAGACGCATCAGAACATCTCCCGTTTCCGTTGCCCCGGAACCCAGAAGATGGCCCGCGTCAGTTTGGGTTGTCTGAAAACTTCGAGAGGCTTAGTTTCTAGGGATTGGATTTTCGGCGCAGATTTGTTTAACCATTCATAAGTTTTCTGGGTGGAACACTTTGCTGTAAGAATTCCATTCTCTATATCGCATTGAATGCTAACATTCTCTGGTTTGGCTAGCTCCCACAATTGATCGACACAATGTTTGCACTCATCGTTGTCACTGCCAGCCTTTCGAATTCGAAGCGCCAGAGAGAAGATAGCGGTATCCTTATAGATCCGCCGGTCTCGCCCCTTTTGGCATTTCGGGGTCTCTCCGGTATTCTCTCCATATCGGTCCAGCTCTATCTACCGAACGTGTCGTAGGAAGATCCCCAGCAGTCGTCTAAAGCAAATGATCCAGCAGCTCCTAAATCGGCGGATGGTTTTTTGTAGAATGTTGGTTCGGGTCTCCAGAATCTGTGCCCCGGCCGCAGAAAAGACCATGAGTGGATTGTCGCTATTACGAGTTCCACCTGGAGTTTAATTATTTGGGGTCGCCTCCACTCTTTTAACCATTTTACGTATAGTTTGGTCGTCGTTGGCGCTTAGATTACAGATAATCATTTCTGTAGTTGAACCAACAGTGTATCTTACAAGTTCTTTATCGCAGACAAAGTTACTATAAATTGGCACACCTAAACTATTAAACGCTCCAACGAAAGATAGAGTGTTTCCGGCTTTGATCTAAAATCTCATTGCTTTAACAATACTTATCTGTTCTGGTAGCTTTATTTAGAAACCTGACTTAATAGAGTACACATACTATAAGCCTGGCGAGAGAAAAACGTGATTTTTATTCCTAACAAGCCGTCCTAAATCCTATCCTCCGATCAGCTTGGCATCGTTTGTTTTGGACGTTCATATTCAGAGCACTTTTGAAAGTAACACCCGCACATTTTGTTCAATATTCATACCGCAAACCACATCCTGCGGAGGTACTGATCATCCAACTATTAAGTTGTATTAACTTTTGAGCCAATTCTGCTGATAAAGCAGTGCCTGCGCCACGCTCTTGTGACTAGTTGTCATAGATGATGTCCTAGTAACTATAGTTGTTGATATTTATATCATGGGCTGCACTCTCAAAGCCGTTTTTCATTTAAAAAAAATTGTTCTCTGGCGCAATAGGCATTGGAGTCTTCATGGCTTTTCACTCTGGTCTTATGGGCATGCCGTTTGATACAATGACACCAAAACTCCTGTTGGTAAAAAAAAAAATACAAAATCTACTTTCCCTCTGCCCAGGAATGGTTGTGGTCAGAATCTGAGCTAGAAAAGGAATGCAGTCGGGTCTTCACGGACGGCTATAAAACCAATATTAGATGTGGCTCTGGTGTCCTTCTGGAGAGCGATAACGTTAGATTTCACTTCACGTTAGGAAAGCTCGCATCTGTCATCCAAGCGGAGATTTACGCAATCCTGATGGCAGCGAACTATATTGCGGCGAACCGGTGCAGTGGAAGCATTTGCACCTATGGCGATAACCAAGCTGCACTTAGAGCCTTGTTGAACCCTCTTACGACTTCCATGCTGGTTCAAGAATGCAGGAGGTCACAGAACGCAGTCGGAAGGCTAAATTCAGTGACCCTTGTCTGGGTTCCAGATCACGAGAAATGAAATCGTCGGTCAACTTGCCAGGACACCGCGGAGCACTACCTCTGTGAATGTCCGGCTTACGCTCGCATCAGGCTGCAAGTACTCTGCGCTGACGTGGTGGGTGCTGGTACTGTAGGCACCTTATCACTGAAGCGCTTACTCATCTTTCTTCGTAAGACTGAAAGATTTCATTAAAAGAAACTTTACAAAGAGCACAATGGACTAGTTCTTTGTTTGAGTGCTCTGTGCTCCAACAGAAAAAAACTGTCACTTTGTAATAGCATATTAAAGACCTCGATTTTTGGACCCGATCTGTCCGCGATCAAGTCGTCTTGGATCTTGACAGCTTGAAGAATAGTCATTCTAACCAAACGGTGTCGAACGCCTTTTCCAAGTCAATCAGGCAGGCACCAGTGTGATGTTTCTTGCTTTTGTTCCACTGGATATCAGATACCAGTTTAGACGTAGCATATGAGATATCGTGCTCCGCCTTAAAACCGAATTGATTAACCGGAACTTTGTCCTCAACCAATTTAGTCAGGACTGTATTGATCATCTTTTCGAATACATCACTGATATTTGGAAGGAGATTTATTGACCAAAGGTTTGCTGGATTGGACGTGTCTTTATCCCTTTTGGGAATGCGCTGTATAATGGGGATTAGTCAAAGCATTACTAAACAGTGTGGTGTATATGTCCATCGCTTCTAGTGGGAGATATCGAAGCACAATGTTCGGTGTTCTATGGGTTCCTACTGATTTTTTACTTCTCAGTGATTCGAAGATCGCATGGAGCTTTTACTTCGAAATATCGAATCGCCGACGATGACATTATTTTCTCTATTTTCGTCATTGAACTCAGTGAAACCTGAGTTCTCGAATCGCCAGTTCTCCATACCATTCCGAAGGTAGGAATTATGCAAAATGACTCGATTCTCCAAATCGTGGTTCAGGCAAATGATATTTTTGAGCAAACTCCTCCAGTTACGTAAATTCATTGGGACTGTTATTTCGGTGCTTAGACCGCAATGGTCATACACGAACGTTCGTTCGAACTATAATCTGGTTGGTTCGGGCCGGTCAATTACGAGGGG
This sequence comes from Volucella zonaria, assembly GCA_963966105.1. NCBI lineage: Eukaryota > Metazoa > Arthropoda > Insecta > Diptera > Syrphidae > Volucella > Volucella zonaria. The sequence goes on from OZ014534.1 coordinate 64,905,904, forward strand.
CGTTCAAGATACTCGTATTCTCGGTATCGGGGTGAAGCTGTGGTTGCATATATAAATTGACTTATTTATCAAGTAATACTATTATTTTAGTGCATTCATGTAACATTTCATATAAATGTGATTATTAATTCGCGTTTTATCTCTAGTTAAACAGAATCATAATGGCAACTGAGGCGATGATGGTGAAAATTGAGCATCGCGCTGTAATTAAATTTCTCACTAAGCAAGGAAAAAGTCAAAAAACTATTCATGAAGAGATGGTGGCTGTTTACCAGGGTTCCGCACCTTCATTATCAACTGTGCAAAAGTGGTCAAGTGAGTTCAAGAGAGGCAGAGAGAGCATTGAGGACGACCCCCGCTCCGGCGCCCCGGCTACTGCTTGTACGGGAGAAAGCATCAAAGAAGTCGAAAAACTTGTTCTTGAGGATGCCCGAATAAAGGTGAAAATGATGGCAGAGATCACCAAGCTTTCAATTGGTACCATTCACACCATTCTTCATGACCATCTTAACCTTTCAAAGGTCAGTGCAAGGTGGGTGCCACGAATGCTCACAGCGCCTCAGATAAAAAGTGAGAATCGCATGCTGTAGAGAGCTTTTGGAGATGTGTAGTGAGAACGCGGACGGTGTTATGGATCGAATTGTTACTGGGGACGAAACATGGGTCCACCACTATGACCCTGAAAGCAAACAAGAGTCCATGCAGTGGCATAAAAAAGGAACAGACCCCCCGAAGAAGTTCAAAGTCACTCCGTCTGCCCGAAAGCTCATGGCCACAGTTTTTTGGGACTCAAAGGGAATCTTGCTCATGGAGTACAAAAAAAAAGGTGAAACCATCAACGCCACATCCTACGCTTCCACTTTGCATAATTTGCGGGAGGAAATTAAAAAGAAAAGACGGGGTAAACTCGCAGCGGGTGTGTTGCTTCTTCATGACAACGCTCCTGTTCACACGGCGCGAGTTTCCAAGGCTGCTGCGCGAGATTGTGGTTTCGAAGAAATCCAACACCCACCCTATAGTCCAGACCTTGCCCCTAGTGATTATTTCCTGTTTCCGGATTTGAAAAAATGTCTTCGTGGAAAAAGATTTTCGGATGATGAAGAACTCAAGTCGGTATTTTGCAGAGAAAGAGGAAATTTATTATTTTGAGGGTTTAAAAAAGCTTATCTCAAGATGTAATAAATGCATTGATGTTAGGGGAGATCATATTGAAAAATAAAAACAATTTAAATTGAATTCGCATTTTCCTTCATATCGATACCGAGAATATATTGAACGCCCCTCGTATATCCGTGTATCGAACAGCAGGAGATCCAAATAGAAACCATGTCTAGGAAATGACGGACTATCCGTCGCTTTTAAACGGAGTCGGTACATAATACTGTGCTGACCCCATCAACTAAGTAGTAGGTTCCCTCTAGTGTTTGGTGTATTATTTCTCCAATTTCTGTATTTGGCCGATTATGAGATAATTCTCTTCCAATTCCAGCCTTAGGAATCGAACAAGTGTCTCGAGCTCTGAGATGAATAACGTCGATTGAGCAGCTTCAGGCCCATAGACGGAAACCATGTATTGTATAACCGCTTTCCACTAAGGAGAGGGATGTACAAGCTACATGCTCTCAGCACTGGGAACATGACATGCTGTTCGAGGTTATGCGTTCAGAAAACCTTTGGAAGTGGTTTCTAAGCAGTTTTCACAAGGTAGGGAAAGAAATTAAGCCTTCAATTTTGATAACAAGACGTTCAGCAATAAGTTGCTCTAGGTCATGTCGACTCACAAAGGATACAGAACATAAGCGTATCCGTATCCGATTACTGAACCGATCGCGCAGTATGAAAACCGGCCAGCATATGATATGATAAAAGTGCCAGTAACAATTAAGCCAGAACGAAGGATATGGCGGAACTTCGGGGTATATCGAAAGCCGCAAATTACGAGAGTAATTTAACCTGTCGGAAACATTGTTTTTCCAAATTGTCATGAGAGGGACAAAGTCCTTAAACTGATTTCCTGAGACTGCTTAGGTGGCGTGCATTTGATTTGCTCGCTACTGCATATAGTTTATTTGATAGTTCAGCTGCATTACCAGTTTTCTGCCAACTCTATTTGCCTAACAACACTAGTTAAGATTTGAACTCGATGTAGCGGTATAGAGACCAGAGCAGAGTGGAACGGCTTCGATAATACGTATAAAGCGTAGGAGCTATGTCGTAAAATTTACCGTCCCTATTAAGCTGCCAAATCACGTATGAAAGTACGGATACATCTTTTTGTTGTTAGATATCCGTAGTATGATTTCGAACATCAGTCGCGCGATGGGTACGTACATATATATACGTGTACATATGTGTGTGTCGTATGTATATGAGTACTGCCTTCATGTTTGTTTGGGAAAGTAGCTGCCAGGAAAGTCGGACCATCTCACATGATTTCCTTTCGTTTTGGAGAAGATATTTGGCCAAAGACTCGCACTGAGTACAATGACACCAGAGTTTCTGCTTCAGAAAAAATACGAAATCGGCTTACACTGTGTCCAAGGCTGGTTTCGTTCAGAATCTGAGCCAGGAAACGAATGCAGTCGGGTCTTCAACGACGGCTGGTGTTTTAAAAAACACACTTACTTTGAGGCCCTAAAGGAATCGTAGTATTGCCCAGTATTTGCCTCTGTAGCGATAGCCAAGCTGCGCTTATAGCCATGCTGAACCCTCTTATGACTTCCAAGTTGCAAGACATCACAGAACGCAGTCATATGGTTGAATTCAGTGAGGGTTGTCTGGATCCTGGGCTCACAGGAAATGAAATCGCCGATGAACTTGCCAGGCAAAGCTCAGAAAAGAGCTTTTCAGAGCCCGAACCTACATTGGGTCGGATTAGCGTCTTCGGCTAAGGCTTCCATTGACAGTTAGGTTTTATATGAGCACAACTGCATATGGCGTAACTTCTCACATTGCAGTCAGACCAAATGAATGCTTCCCGACGTCTCTAAGAGGTCAGCGGCAGGAAAGATCGCAGTTTGCTTGCTGGCGTCATAAAGGGGCATTACAGTTTTGCTAAATACTTAAGTGTGCTAGGCGTAAGTGGTACAATATCCTGCGAAACTTGCTGTGAAAGTGATGATAGCACGAATGTCTGGCTTACGCTCGCATCAGTCTGCAGGGTACTCGGCGTTGACGTGGTGGGTGCTGGTACTGATCGCTGATCGAAAAGTGAAAGATTCCATTGAAAGGAAGTTACAAAGAGTTCAATGGACTAGTTCTTTGCCTGAGTGCTCTGTTATCACGCTGATACGTAGAACTTAGAGCAAAGTCTCCAGAATTTTCTTGCGGTTGAGAGTTTGTCGATATTCTAATATATACAATAGTTTTTCTACCAAAGCAGTTCCTTGGATTTCTTCAACTCAAGGTCGTGTTTTGTTAGTGCAGACGCACAAGAAGTTCAGCTTATAGGACGTTTCGTTTTTGAATGAAGATAAAAACTTTTTAGTTGTGCGAGGATCATTGATCATCATTAATTCGAAAGACTTTTTCAACACAGATGCCTCGAAAACTGATCAAGGGGTGGCGGATAGTTTCAAAGAAGAACCGAATGGTATTTGGCGTTGTTTTCAGATAAATTTCAATGGCGATGAGTGTTTTTAATGGAACATTTACCATTCCGTATGATGTCGAATCTCCTGCATGCGAAGGTATTTGCTCAACACAAAGTTTGATTTGTTCTTTGATGTGGTTGCACGTTTCCCTCATTTAGCAATCGAAAACAAGAAGGATCTCTGAATACTCGGAATCTGAGTTACATGGCTAAAAGGTTTCTTTGCTTTAAATCCCCTGGTAAGTACATAGCGTCATTTCCAGCTACTCTAGCTCTAATTTCTTTTTCAATTATGAATTTTGTTCAGAAAAAAAAAAAAACCTAAAAACTGACTGTATCTACCGAAACTTTCTGCCAGCCGTCGATATACCATATGTACGAGTAGTTCTACAATACTCGTAGATTGATTTTGGTTTTTCCTAGGAAAATTCCCCGAATTTTTCAACGCCCTATGAATTGATTAAAAAAATAAAATTTCCCACTAACGGGGCCAATACATTAATCAATACACACACTCGACCCAGTAATCGAGGTCAAATTGTCGGACGTCTGTTCCTCCTCCTTAGTTCCTTTATAGAGACAGACCTACACGCGTTCCCTTCCCTAATTTAAAGATTCAGATGAAAAGGAGGAGAAAAATAAAACGTCGATTTCTCTATTTAGATTTTCAGTGTAATAACCAATTTACAAATTTACCAATGCACTCCCTCTCTTCACACACTCGTGTTAGATTTCTCGACCGAGTTGGGTTGACCATGTGTCTGTCCATGGTTCGTCCGTTCATTCGTCGATTAAATGCCACTGACCATCTAATGAGCTATAATTTTTCTTCATGAGAATTATCTTGTATTTCTTAAAACACTCCACCATCGCAGTCACTATGAATGTTATGTATGTACATATGTACGAATACTGCTACACCCGGCGATTCCGACTGTAATAGGATGTTAACCCTACAAATTCAATTAAAAATCCCGATCTCCCAGACAAACGGAGAAACAGAAAAGACCTAAAGAACAACAATGAGACACCAAGAACACTAACAACATCAGCCACAACCAGAACTCCCGAACGAATCACTCATGAACCAAATATGAGTCTCAAGAATGAATCCAAAAAGAACCCAAGACATCACTGGAACGGAGAGCAGGCACATGAAGACGCACATCAAAGTTACAACTTGGCTGCCACCATTGTTGGATTTCACTGTAGCTTCTAGATACGTAGGTACCGCAACTTTGTACGTAGACCTTTGTGCTTCTTTCCGTTTGATGATGATGGTGATGAGGCTGCGAATATTCATCATCATGCTTGAGATTCGTCGCATGAATTTGGATTCTTCATCTCCACCTCCCCGCGGTCTTTGATTGTATGATATGTATCGCTGCATTTCTCTACGACGCTTTGGATAGATACTCGTACCATGTGAATGTAGCCAAGGTTTTTCAAAAAACAAAAAAAAAAAAAATTGGTTCCAACAAATTCTAAAGAATGAAGCGACAGTGAGAAAAAAACATTTTTTTCTGTAAAAGATAGGGAAAAGGTGGAAACTATCTAGAACACTTCTTAGATGGGAATGAAGAGGAGGAAATGCTGAGTGTACGTTTTTCTTGAAGTCTTCCCCCTACGTTTCCCTTAGATGTTTTGAATGACAAAAGAATAATTTCTTTTATTCTTTTTTTATTATTCTTCGTTTTCTTTTTCTACTACATACATATATATGTACATATCTATTTCTCCTTCTTGTACTTATGGCTGTTGTTATGGTTCTTGTTGTTGATATGCACCTCCACCTCCTCCAACTACTCTGGCATCGTCACCATCACATCTCTTTCATAGGATGACGATAAACGAATAAGACTTTCATCGTATCGACTCTATGAAAAAACTTAGGGTGAATGGGGAGAAATGGGGGAGAAAATTGAAACAAACCGGAGAAGTCAAACAATGCGCTTTGTAGAACGTTACAATTTCAAAAGTAGCAGACAAGAAACAATTCATAGATACCCAGTCAATTTTTTGTTTGAGATATGGTTTCAGTGTTGCCAATTGTTCTTCCATCTAGAACGGTTAAAGCACGTATGACAACACCATTATGTCTGTAACCCATAGATACATAGCTGATGAAGGTGAATTTAACATAAGAAACTGCCCTGTTCTTCATGAGAGGTCCCAACGCGGTTGCAATTTCTCTCATGGTAGGAGCGACTATGAATGGATTTATAAATTACATAGATGGTGTTACAGTTTGGAGTGTACCTTGGCAGTAACCATCAATCTCTTCAGTTAGCCTACCCTGTAGTGAACTGCCTCCTGTTATGCTTTCTTCATCTGTGTTGTCTCTCCGTTAGAAATCGAAGGCTCTTCGGTCCGGAGAGTTCGCTCTTCATATCCTAGTCATCTCAGATGTATGGTGCGAATTTTTCCGAACAGTTTTGATGTAGTTGCAGGCTTGTTAAATCCGCTTTTACGTATCTCGTCTTTCAAAGTATATCCACTCAAAGAATATTTAAAAAAAAATCGTTCAAAACGGCCGCTATTGCTAATGATCGTGCTTCTATGCCAAAGAGCAAACATAGTCTTCTTAGTCAAGGCTTTCTTATGTCAAACAAACAGCGATTGACAAGTGTAACTATTCGTTTAATATCCTTCTTGATTTGGCTTCTTCAAAACTATAGCTATTTACTGTGATATTCAGTCCGCCTCACCGATGTTTTGCCTCTCTTCTAGTTGACATCATATGTATACTTGGTTTAGCCCTCGCATCATTTTGCCGCTTTTGGTTACTTATCGCAGACGCACCGGTGACAGCTCACTGTGTTGTGTTAATGATGTCCATGTACTGTGTTCCAGCTGTTGGCCAGCAACTTTCAAAAATTTTTTTAAGCAAGAAGGAACACAACAGCACATACCACCTTCATCAAAAAGTTCCCGCACCACATCACCCTGTGATGAGTTCGATTTGAGTTCTTTTGTTAAGTTGGTAAATCTGTTGTTGACATTCCCTCTTATCTTATCTTAGCGTCATAGCTTGACATTTGCAAAATTTACGTTGCCAAGAGTACATCTATCTCTGTATGTGTTGGCGATTTTTTACAATTTTAGAAATGGATTTAAATTTGCAACAACGAACTTGTATTAAATTTTGCGTAAAAAACGGATTTAATGGTGCGAGAACGTTGGAAATGTTGGAAAAGTCTTTCGGCAACGATTCTCTAAAGAAAACGGTCGTTTACCAGTAGCACGAGCGCAAGCGGTTCAAAAGTGGTCGTGAGTCAATCGAAGATGATGAACGCAGTGGCAGACCATCGACATCGAAAAACGACGAAAACATTGATGAAGTGAGAAATGTTGGGCAATAACTGCAAATTAACCATCAGAGAGATAGCGGGGGATTTGAACATTGCCTATGGATCCGTCCAAGACATTTTGGTTAATGATTTGGGTTTCCGTCCTGTAGCAGCAAAGTTGGTGCCAAAAGACCTCAACTGAATCCGATCCCACATTCATTAAAAGGATCATTACTGGAGACGAGACGAAGATTTATGAGTACGACACGCAATTCAGACATCAGGCAATTGAATGGCGTTCACCAAGTGAGCCGAGACCAAAAAAAAACACGTCGTTTTCAGTCAAAAAAGAAGGCAATGCTCACGGTTTTCATCGATTACAACGGTGTTGTGCATCATGAATTTTTGCCAGAAGGCCAGACAGTAAACAAAGAGTATTACGAATATTTGGGCGTTATGAGACGTTTGCGTGAAGCAATTCGCCGAAAGAGACCAGAATTGTGGGCAGAAAACTCGTGGATTTTGTACCATGATAACGCACCGGCACAGTGCCATCATTTTTCGTAATTTTTTGACGTACCATCTAACAGCCACTGAATTCACCTAATTTGGCTCCCTGTGACTTCTTTCTGTTTAATCGAGTTAAAAAACCAGTACGGGGAAAGGAAGTAATGGAAAAATCGCAGGAAGCACTGATTGACATACCGAAAACCGAATTTAAAAAATGTTTCGAGGATTGGATCAAGCGCTGGCATAAGATTGTTGCAGTCGATGGGGATTACTTTGAAGGGGACAATATAGATTTAGATGAATAAACTTGTATTTTTAATTTTCTGAATAAGTTCCAGGAACTTTTTGGTATATCCCCAAATTAGTCGCTGAAGACGATTTTCCGTCGGAATTCGGAGCCCATTTCCAACTGCTCCAAAGCCCAGTCATGGAATGCTCGACGATGCCTATGGTCGTTCACCTTCAGTTCCTGGGTTAATTGAATTGAAATTGTACAACTGCAAGGCCTAAGTCCCGATGCAAAATTCGTTAAGTTGAGGTCTGCGAAAGGCCAGGTTCGTGGGCGCGACGAGCAATTGACTACCTCGGGTTATCCTGCACACTCTCGATCACTGCAGAGGGGCTTTCTGAGAGCCACACACATTTCGACGACGTACGGGTGTTGTTTGATTATTGACTGAACTAGTTAATTTAAATTTGTCCTCCAAGCGACAAATAGTCGCTCCAATATGACAATTGTGCACACCGTAAAAATGACAAAGCGCACGGAACGTAGCTATGGCTGAACACTCACTTTTCTAGTATAACACATAATTTTCCATGATGATTTGCCCAACATTAATTATTATTACCTCAAGGATATAGCTTCTCTAACATGGCCGCTATACGTGTCAAAGTTTAAGCGCCCTAACTGGAATTCGATTTATAATGGTCTGTTTAGTTAGTTCACATTCAAATTCCGTTAAAAGATTGCTAAAGTTGGACTTTATATTCCGGACCATTGGACCCGTTTCATTCAGTGCACTCAGGGTACTCCGCGTGATATTACTAAGTAACAATTTGTGAGCCTTAGTAACGCCTTACAGGCCGTTTGTATTGAATTACCTCGCAAGTGAGGCCGAGAATTTGGTGATGTTTTTACATTTCGGCCTCTTCTTCGAATCTCGTCTGGAACATGAGCCTCTATTGACTATTAAATCGGACTTTCTGTGCCCTTCGTTGAACATGGCAAAATCAGCTGATTTCTTTAGTCTGAACTATTTCTATCATCGGTTTCTTAATGGGAGACTTCCGCAAATGCGCGTACTTTTTTTAGCCCAACTTTGGTCACACAGGACATTCTTAAAATGTTCATTTTCGTCGCTGTTATTTCTCCCTTTTCCTTCTACCTAACCGATGCACATTTAAAAGCCGAACGAAAGACTTTTAAGTTTAAGTCATATTTTTCTGTCGAGTTTAAGCGCCATTTCAGTCTATTTAATTGGTACAGTGACTCTATCTGAATAATCTGAATGTCAGGAGATAGGCTTACGGGCTCAAACAATATATGTAAAGGGTGTCTTTTTTAAGAGGTATACGAATTCAATATGAAATAAAACACTTGAAGCTATGTTAGTGCCTATGATATTAGCTTTATTTGATAGACAATTTTATGCCATTAAAGCTTAAATATGACAACGGCCATAGGCGCGTCATGGCTAGCTCCAATGAAGTGCAATCGTGAAGTCCAATTTTGACAAGTTTATCAAGCAACTGGGGCCGTATATCAGCAATAACACGTAAAACGTCTCTGGTTTATCGGTTTATAGACTAGTGACTTCACATACCCCCAAAGAAAGTAATCTAAGGGTGTGGGATCACAGGATCGTGGAGGCCGGTTCACAGGTCCATTACGTGAAATTATGCGCTCAGCAAATGTTTCCCGCAATAAATTGATGGTGTCGCGCGGGGTGTGGCATGTTGCGCCATCTTGTTGAAATCAAAGCTCTGTCACGTCAATGCTGAGGAATCAAGAAGTCAGAAATCATGTTTTTATAGCGCTCTCTATTGCCTCCATTGTAGGTAACATTCTGGCCGGCATTTATTTTAAAGAAATATGATTCCACCGATGATTCCACCAGCCCATAAAGCACACCAAACAGGCTTCTGAGCTTCGTCCACTCAAAAGTCGGCAATTTTGCTGGCTTACATATCCATTTAACCGAAAATGGGCCTCATCGGAGAACAAAATTTTGCTTTGTAAATGAGGATCAAGCTGAATCATGTTTTCACTGAACCTACGGCTCGTATAATGGTCACGCGGATTCAACTCTTGCACAAGCTGGATTTTATAAGCTTCTCGGCCAAGATCTTTCCGTAAAATCTTCCACAAAGCGGATGGGCATAGCTCCAATTGCTGAGCACGATGGCGAATCGACTCATTCGGATTCTCCTCAACACTGCGCTCCACAACGGCAATAACTTCTTCTGTCGTACTGTTTGTCCTCTTTGTTCAGATGGACGATTATGTCGACCGTAAAATAGACGTTGCTCAAGATAAGTTCGGCGAACCGAACCATGATTTTCAGAACAAGTTTGTACCATCTATTCATCGTAAAATGGCAGTTGTTAGTGCCACAAATCAACTTTCAACTGTCAATTGACAATCTGTAGAAACAGTGTTGCCAGTTTGGAAATCAAACCTCTAAAAAAAACACCCTTTATAAAAAAAATAATTGACGTTGAAGACTGCCTAGATGTACTCTGACTTAAGCTTCGGGTTCGCGAGTTGGCAGTTAGCTTTCATTTAACTGATATCATACACTAGCTGTCTCGCCCCGGCCTCGCTTCGGCCTCCCACCGGTCTAAGTTGTGTGACGTCATTGGACGTCATACATATATACTTTTATACTATTATTCATAAATTATATTTATTTTACTATCCTCTTCAACAAATTGAAACATTTAAAAATAATCAAACAATATCAACGAACTGGCATTACCTAATAGCAAATAAATTTAACCCAAAGACAAATATATTAGCAATTAACTTTAATCCATAAGCAAATATCTTTAACCAGAGACGAAATATATTTAAACCAAAAGCAAATCATTTTAACCAAAACACAAATTTATTTCAACCAATCTGTAAATTTATTACCTTCTTTAACATTTACCAAGTTATGATCAATGTTGAGAAGACTTAAACCGTTGTGATTGGATATTATCACATCGAAGTTAGATGCATTTTTTCCTGCATTCGCGAGTTGGTTAGTTCGAAGGAGAGTGTTGTGATCCGTAGTTAATTTTTCTTTATTGTATACCTTTAGCTTATAAGTTTATATTTAATTATTTTATATTGTACATACGAGTATAATACATATGTATGCATTATACTAGCATACTTCGTTTGATAAGTTGAATTTAGTGGTAATTAAAACAGAAATGATCGATGAAGGCACAAAACTTATGAGCAAATTCTTAGCTGCTCCCGGTGGTATCCAGCAGCAAGGCCAACAAAATATGCAGAGACAGCGAGCTCCGAGAGGAAAATATTCACGTCCCAGTTTGGAGACAAAACAGCCTCTGAATGACTGTTATGAAGAAGATATGACGATTTCTGAAGCTGCCTGTAATACTAAAATTAATGCAAATCAATATACAGGGTGTCCCCTAATTCGTCAAAGATAATTTGGGAAATAATTCCTGGGTATATTCTCTGAAAAAGATCGTTCTACAGTAAGGGTTGACATCATTTATCGAGGATTTAAGAAAAGGCTTACTTTGGTGTACCCTGAGCCGTGTTAACGGAAATTGCGCTGTTAATGCTAGGACTTTGTTTTTAGAAGAAATAATAGCCTTTTTAAAGGCGTTTAAATAAAGTTGATATCTTGTTTGAGTATTTAGATATCCAATTTCTAAGCCTGTTACATTTTCATTACCAATGCAAATTTTTGACATTGCGGTCACTTTTCTCTAGAAAATGCATAATTACCATAACGTTTTACTATTTTTTCCTTATGAAGGTAAGAATAGTAAAAAAAAAAATCATCATCAAGTTTGCACAAAAACCCATAGATCTTATGATACTTGAGAAAACACGCAAAAGGTAAAAAAAGGAATTTATAAGAGTGGTTTTCCACGAATTACAAATTTTTCAATATTTTTTAAGATAACATAGCTACTCGTATTAAAGAGTTTTAAAGCGTGCTCCTTTCCTTACCCTGTTCCTGCAGAAAGAGTTAGGTTTGAGGTCTGAAGGCATGTGGAAAATTTACCAAACAAAAATGGCATAAAAGATTAGAAAGAAGAAAATTAATTCATCAGTTTAGTTTTTTACGCCAAGGTACAGTTGCGTGGAAACGCCATTTGAAATGTCTGCATTTAAAAACCAAGAATACGCAGGCAGTATTTACGTTTATGGGCTGGGCAATGGAAGTTCAATTAGAGCGCGACAAAGATACCATGAACTTTATCCTAATCGACGATTTCCTAGTGAGGGAGTATTTGGAAATACGTATCGATTCGGCTTCGAGAAACGCTACTCATTTCAAATATAAGACCTAACGCGGGAGTTCCACAAGTAAGAAGGATTTCGGCTGATGAAAGAATACTGGAAGCTGTTACAACTAGAGGTGGGTCGTTTTCGGTTTTTGTATTAACGAAACGAAACAGTTATTTAAAGAAATATAACTAGTTAACTAACCAATAAGAAGCACTAACGAGAAATTATAATCATGTACTGCGAGAAAACCAAAAACCATTTTCGTCTCATCCACCCAAATGAAACCGTTGTTTTCAATGTAAAATAAACTCAACTATTCCTTTTTGATTTCACTCCTGGCTGACAGTAACTACACACATGTATAGTACATTCACGAAACACGAACGAAAAAGCGTTTTCACATCTTTTAGTGCAAACGAATAAAAAACGGAAAAAACGTTTAACTACTCGTACTTCCCGATCGTGATAGTTTAACTGCTTCCCCGATCGTTATCGTTTTTTTTTTCGTTTTTAATATTTTCTGTGTTTTTTTCGTTTTTTGTTCGTTTGCACTAAAAGATGTGAAAACGCTTTTTCGTTCGTTTCGTGAATGTAGTTACTGTCAGCCAGGGGCACTATGTATCAGGGTGGAATCATGTTCTTCGTTTTTCTCCTTCATGCGTTTTTCATATTTGCGGAACAGAATGATCCGTTCGCATACCTGAGTTGAATTTTGTGTATGCAAATAGATAAATGTAGTTACTATGTATTGGGTCTACAAGTAAGTTTCCAGCGTTTGTCAGAGATGGCGCCACCAGTGGATCCCGGGCAGAAATGTCCTACCCCATGTGTTTTATTTGTAGGTTTTGTATCTGTCAACAACTATGCAGCGTTATATTTGAGCAGTTCTATCGGTGTCGTACATTTTATCGAGCAAAATCTTGGCAAATTTCCAGCCAAATAAACGTCATTTGCGGGAAGCGCTGCTTTTATTCTTTAATATGAAGAAAAGTGCGGCTGAGGCCTATCGTTTGCTTTCGGAAACTTATGGGGCTGAATGTATTGGTGAATCGACGTGCCGCGAGTGGTTCAAACGGTTCAAAAGTGGTGATTTTGGAGTTGAAGACAAAGATCGCCCCGGAAAGCCGAAAAGTTTTGAAGACGAGGAATTGGACGCTTTACTGGATGAGGATCCGTGTCAGATTCAAGAAGAACTTGCTGCATCATTGGGCGTCACGCAACAAGCCATTTCCCTGCGCCTAAAAGCACTTCGATTCATGCAGAAGGTTAGAAACTGGGTGCCGTACGAATTGAAGCCAAGAGACGTCGAACGGCGATTTTGCATGTCCGAAATGTTACTGCAGCGGTATAAAAATAAATCATTTTTGCATCGTATTGTCACTGGTGATGAAAAATGGATTTATTATAATAATCCTAAACGCAGAAAATCGTATACAAAGCCCGGCGAGCCCGCCCAATCGACGCCGAAACGAAATATTCACGTAAATAAGGTCATGCTCTGCATATGGTGAGATCAAAAGTGTGTCGTATACTACGAACTGCTTCCGAGTGGTGAATCCATCAAAGGACCATTATATCGAACCCAACTAATTCGTTTGAAGCGGGCATTAAAAGAAAAACGGCCAGAATATGAGACCAGGCATGAGTCCGTCATTTTTCATCACGACAACGCTCGGCCACATGTTGCGGTTTCGGTGAAAAATTATTTGGAAGATAGTGGATGTTAAATTCTGCCTCACCCGCCTTACAGTCCAGACTTGGCACCATCTGACTACCACTTGTTTCGTTCGATGCAGAACGCTCTTACGGGATACGTTCTTGGGCTCGAAAGACGAGAATTTTTTTTGGTCCGGAATTCATAAATTACCAGAAAGATGGGGGAAAGTTGTAGCTTCCGATGGACGATACTTTGAATAAAGCATTGTAACTATGTTTTCATAATAAAACTTCAAATTTTGGAAAAAAAACGCTGGAAACTTATTTGTAGACCCAATATATAAACTGTTTTTTTATGAAAATAAATCGGTTACGTTGTTACGAGATGAAAAACTGTTTTTTTAACTAGTTCGTTTTATTTATACCCACTCCTAGTTACAACTGATCCATCAATCAGCATCAGATGCTTAGCTTTGCAATTCAATGTTTCCAAACATGAAATTTCTAATGTACTACTATACATGGAGTATCTGACACATTAAGCAAAAAAAGAGCAAGTAAAGATGGTGTGCCACAAGGTTCTAAATTGGGCCCCATTTTATTCATTCTATTCACAAACGAACTACTAAGAACATTCAAAAAAGCTATTGCTTGTGTCTATGCTGATGACATTGCAATCATCATGAAACACAAAGACTTACACTTAGCCGTGAAAATATTGCAAGACGAATTCAACGCTGTACCTGAATATCTGGTTATCATTCGGACATTCGGACACCATCAAAGCAAACAGAGGATATTGAAATCTTTCATTGCAATGGTAGGTGTCCAGTACTGAGAAGCAGTAACACAATTGAGGTAGTCAAAACCATTAAATACACTTGCGGTCATAAAAACCGCACCACCTAATGAGTTCTCAAAAAATGTCTAATTACATCAGATCGTAAGGGTTTTTCCCATACTAATGAAGGGTATTCCCCATAGCGGAGTTCGGCCTCGTATTCAGTGCAAAAAAAAAATCAGTTTGAATTGAGTTGTGACGGTGACAAGTAAAAAAAAGTGAAATGTCTGGTAAATATCATCAACTGACTCGGGACGAAAAAGTTCAAATATTGACTTTAGTCGAAGAAGGGCTTGGCTATCGTGAGATTGCGGTTAAAATAGGATGCTGTTATTCAACTATCGTACACAGATGAAGAAAAAAGAAAATTTGGATCCACTGGAAAGGAAGAGAAGCTCGGGACGAAAACGTAAAACAACCCAGAAGACGGACAATGTATTACAACGAATTAGCATGAAAGATCATTTCATCAAGTTGATCTAAGCGTCGAAACCATACGCCGACGGCTACGAGAGATAGGTTTATATGGAAGACGACCAGCGAAAAAACCTCTCCTAATCACAAAAATGAAAAAAGCTCGCTTGACGTGGGTAAAAAAGTACGAAGATTGGACGCAGGATGATTGGCGATGTGTGATATGGTCCGATGAAAGTAAATTTAATTTTTTGTGTGCCGAAAATTTGCCATACGTACGACGGTCAGCAGGTTAAAGGTTCAAGGACGAGTGCATAGTCAAAACAGTGAAGTTTCCTCAAAGCCAGATGGTTTGGGGATGTTCTTCTATTTACATTTTGGGCCCTTTGCACTTTGTTAATGGAACTATGAACGCTCAAAAGTATGGAGGTAGTAGGGGAGTTTTTGGTACCAGCAATTGGACAGCATCATTCATATACTGACAAGTGCTTTTTTTAAGATGATTCTGCACCTTGCCACCTCGCCAAATCCGTAAGTAAAGTGTTATAAATCAACTTCTAGATATCTACTTTATAAATAATAAACAGACAAGTAACTAGAGTCTTTCAATAATTTTCAGCTCAAGACAACGTTTAATGACCTCGGAATTACTAGACTAGACTGGCCAGCTAATTCGCCCGATTTAAACCCAATCGAACACTTGTGGCATGTAATGAAACGTAAGGTGGCTGAACATAAACCAGAGAGTAAAAAAAGCTAAATGAGCTTCAGGAACATGTATGGAATACTGAAATTTCAAGGGATATTACTGAACTTCTAGTAAACTCGATGCCTTCTAGAATAAAAGCGGTTATAACCGCCAAAGGAGGAGCAACTCGGTATTGATAATTTTTTGGTAAAAGTGGCATATCTAAACATCTTATATACACATACATAAAAAATGTACCGTTTGATTTTGTTAACCAATGACTGTATTAAAATATTTTAAAAAAATAAGAAAATTACCTGGTTTTTCTTTCTTTGTTAATATCTTTTTTCAAACATTCAATAAACAGATGGAAATTAGATAGCAATACTTATAAACTACTGCGGAGTGCTCAACATAAATTTCATTTCATTATAAAAATTATTATCGTAGTTATTAACAATTTTTCAATCAGTTTGATATGGTACGGTTTTTATGACCGCAAGTGTATCTAGGTGTTACCATCGAGGAGCATTTTTTTTTGGCGTGAACGCATCAACATCCTGCGTCTTCAACTTAGGAGCGCTATCTTTGCAATGGAGTATGAATGAATGATTGAATGAAATTGTTTTCTTTTATTTTTACAATACTTTCAATTTACAGTAGTTTACCCACAAAGCAAAGTGGTTATCTGTAGACGGTTACAAACAGTAGTATTATTTAAGTTTACAAGTGATTAAAGAGGGTCAGTTAATATTTGTGTTTTAACAATGTTTAACGTATTTAGTTTACTTTATAAATAAAAAATTTAGTTTAAAACTTTAGTGCATAATTATATGTAGTAGTAGTTAATTATTATTTTTACTATCTCACAAAGAACAATTCTAGTAGATATTTTTTAATTTCTTTCTTTCTTTTCTTCAAGTTCCGAATATTTTTTAAATTTTGTGGTATTTGGTTTAACATCGTCGGGATAATAAATCTGAGTTGTCGGGATTTCGAACATCTCAAGTGCTCTTCTTCTGGTGTTTTGGTTATTTCTTATAAGCTGTAGAAATCTTTGATCATTTATATAATATTGTAATGCAGTCATGCGATAAATTGCATTTATATCTAGAACTTTAAGGTCGACATTATTACGTTTAACCAGTTTAATTAGACGCTTTGTAGGTTCAGTATCTTGTGTAGATGTATTTTTGAAGCGTTACCCCATGCCAGGTTCCCATATCGGATTCGTGATTCTGCTAACGAGTAGTATACTTGTTTAAGAACTTCGAATTTTGAAAATCTTTTTAGATAAACCAAGGCAAACAGGGTGCTTTTGAGTTGAAGACGTAAAGTGTTTATAGGTTCACGCCAAAGAAAATGTTCGCCTATTGTGACTTCAAGATACTTTACCTTTTTGACAATTTCGATTGACTTGTTGTTGGCTGACAATGGACACTGGTCGTTTCGGTGATATACATTGAATATATCGTCTCGCTTAAATGGGTGGCGTATATGCATCACTTTTGTTTTGGTCCATGATCATGATAAATACATCATCAAATTGCTCTTGAAGTATTTCTATTGCTGAGTTTAGTTGTTTGTGCTTTACTATGATGGCTATATCGTCTGCATATGCGTTGGATGTATTGTATTTAATTAACCTTAAAAGCTCATTAGTATATAAACTGAACAAAATGGGGCCCAGTTTGGAACCTTCTGGAACACTCAAGGTTGTTGATATATTTACTTTAATTGCTCTATCAGTTAATAGTTTTTGCGCCAATTTGACAAGTATCCTCTTACACCAATTCTATTTAAGGTTTCTAAAAGCTTTTCCTGACTGAGAGTGTCGAAGGCTTTACGGAAGTCGATGAACGTGATGGTTCCGATTAAGGTATGCATTAACTGTATTTGTGAACTCTCCTAGAAGTTTTTCAGTACTTTTACTTTTTCGAAATCCGTATTTATTTGGGTGTAAAATTTGGTGTTTGCTAATAAATGTATTAAGGCGTTTGACAACTCTTTCTTCCAAACACTTTTCTACGACTGGCATGATTGCGTTTGGTCTATAATTTTCGACTTTGCTTTTGATGCCACCTTTATAAATAGGACGAATAATAGATGTTTTTATGAATTTTGGCACACAACCTCGTATCTGGCTGCGATTAACAGGCGTAAGAATTTCGGCATTCATTTTGAGATTAACTGGTCGAATGTTATCTGGTCCAGGTCCTTTATTGATGTTTATTTTGCTTAG
The DNA here is from genome assembly GCA_963966105.1 of Volucella zonaria. Classification (NCBI taxonomy): domain Eukaryota; kingdom Metazoa; phylum Arthropoda; class Insecta; order Diptera; family Syrphidae; genus Volucella; species Volucella zonaria. The sequence continues at coordinate 64,923,620 of OZ014534.1, forward strand.
AATTTTAAATATCTTAAGCGCTACTCACATATGGAGGTACAAAAGCAAGTGTACTACTCGCTGGCAGAGTCTCGTATTAGATACGGGATTCTGGCCTAGAGGAAAAGTAGCAAAGCCCCACCTAGAGAAGATATCTCACTCACAACATCGTCTTGTTAAAATATAGGTCCAATTTTCAAAGTTTTAGACATCAAGGCAGTCTTCCAGATGACAACACTTCTAAGCTACTTGGATGACCAACGGTTTATACAACCCATCAGCTACATACAAAACACCAGAAGACGAGCACAACGGATACTAGAAGTTCCGGCAGCTTACAACTTTTATGGAGACAGAGAATTACGTTGTATTGCCGCTGAATTAGTAAATTCGCTCCCACTGTTTTTGAAAGTCATTCTAAATTTTAAAAAAAGAAGGAAAAGTTTAAAAATCATTTCATTGAATGTTATTGTTATTTGGACGGACGAACCTCAATTTAGAAGGGATGTCATAAAAATCTTCATTATCTTCATACAATGATACATAAATCCTTTCAACACAAACTCAGCGTCAATATGTGGGCAGGTGTACTTGGAAACAAATTAATCGCCCTCTTCAAGCTACGAGTATCACCTAGGCTGAATGCTACAAACTATCTGGAGTTTTTGCGAAATGATCTAGCAGAATTATTAGAGGACATTCCACTGATTCATCATATTTCCAACAGGATGGTGCTCCAGCCCACTATGGTCGTGAGGCTAAGAATTGGCTAGATGAAGAGTACAGTAATCGTTGGATATGAAGAAATACGAGGATTGTCTGAAAAGTTTTCGACCGCAACGTAAAGGTAGAGACACTCGTCAATAAAAGCTAGTGAATGCTATTTATGCATCTTTCGACAGTTACTCACCGAAGTTTCAGCCATTTTGCATGAGCAGTTTTTAGTTGACAGTCGTTTGAGTGAGTCGGTGTGTGTGTTTTTTGTGAAAATGGAAAAAATTGTGTATCGAGCTGTTATTAAATTCTTGTTTTTGAAAGGCAATACGCCTACGCAAATCCAAAATGAGTTGGACTCTGTGTATGGGCACTCTGCACCATCATTTACCACAGTGAAATTTTGGACAGCTGAATTTAAACGTGGCCGTAAGAGTTCGAGAGATGATGAACATTCGGGACGTCCAAAAACTGCAACCACTGACGATAACATTGCCAAAGTTCACAAAATGGTGTTAGACGACCACCGAATTAAAGTGAGAGAGATAGTAGAGGTTATGAAAATGTCTAAAGAACGTGTTTGTTACATATTAAATCAAGATTTAGGCATGAGAAAGCTGTCCGCGCGTTGGGTGCCGCGTTTGCTTACGTTACACCAAAAACGTGTTCGAATGAACATTTTCAACGCTCTGTTGGCGCAGTTTAGGCGCAATAAATCCGAGTTTTGGCTCCGATTAATTACTGTAGATGAAACTTGGATACACCATTATACGCCCGAAGCAAAAATTCACTCACAACAGTGGACTGCGGAAAAACGGCCACATTTGCAGAAAAAGAAAATCCTGTTTCACCAAGACAACGCGCCGTCTCACACCCCAGCGATTGCCATGGCGAAAATCCATGAATTACGGTTTGAACTGCTTGACCATCCGCCTTATTCACCAGATCTAGCCCCAAGCGACTTCTTTTTGTTCCCTCATCTATAAACTGCGCTCGGAGGACAGAGATTTTCGCCAAACGAGGAGGCAATCACCTTCGTGAACAATTATTTTGCAGAGAAAAACGCCAAGTACTATTTGGACGGGTTAGAGAGATGGGAGCATCGCTGGGAGAACTGTGTAGAGCTACAAGGAGACTATGTAGAAAAATAAAAAAAAATTTTGGGAAAAAATGTCTTGTATCATTGTTCGGTCATTTCAGACAACCCTTGCAGCAAGATCTACTGACCTTAAAGAATTGGATTTTTTTGTATGGGGAAGAATGAAAGAACCCGTTTATTTAACCGAAATACTCGTAGCAACTTTAATGGAATTGGAAGAGCGTATACTCGAGGCGTCATCAAAAGTGAGGCATCAATAAACGATCGCATCGAAATCCAAAAACGGGCTCTAACATGCATACAAAATCAAGGAGGATACTTTGAGCACGTGTTGTAACTGTTACCTAAGATAACACAAAATCATTTTTTTATTCATAGCCTTTGGAGTTTAAAGCAAAAAACCCTTTTTTATAAATTTTACTTGCTGCAGGTTTTTCCAAGTATCATAAAATCTCTGGGTTTTTCTGCAAACTCATTGATTATTTTTTTTTATTATTGTTACTTTCATAAGAAAAAAATAGTAAAACGTTATGTTAATTAGGCATTTTCTGGAGAAAAGCGGTGGACTTAAGACACCTGAATCCGCTCAGTTCTATACAAGAGACAAAGGTAAGATTAGAACTTGTATATAAGTGAAAAGTAGCCTTAATGCATTTTTACTTCCTAATCTCAGTGACCCCGTTAACTCTCTAGAATCGGCATACCTTGGCCGCGATCATGTGGGCCCTCTTCCTGGTGGTAGCCTAGAAAGGGTGGTACTGGAGGCTGGAAGGCAAAAAACTGGCCTCATCATCGGGTGCTACGCTAACGCTCATCACACGGTATGGGGCAGTACCGACATCAAGGATAGAGGTTAGTCACTTTTTGATTATATGTATAATAAGTGGTAACCTCATTATCTGAAATATTGGCAATGCGCCCACTTTTATAACAAGAAACCGACAGGAAGTACTGAATATCACTCTGTCTTCCACAGCATCACTCAAATGCTAACAAACTGGATGGTATCGTCTGACCACTCTTTTTCAGACCACAGATACATCCAATTCAGCCTGAGTGATGCTTCTTCCAGCCAACCAGCATTGCGGAATTATCGGAAAACGATTGACCAATATACAGAGGAATACTGTCAAAAACGCTATCCTCTGAACTCTCAAGTCTCCCGCGTGACGCCAGCGAGCTTGATATGATAGTCAAGTAATTCACCCAGGCTTTCCATCAGGCTACGGCTGCTTCCTGCCCTTTTATTCAACATAGATGCAAGAAAAAGCCGCACTGGTGGACATCAGCATTGGGATTGCTTAGAAACATTTTTAGAAAACTTTTCAACCTAACAAAACGCAGAAGAAAAGTGACTGCCTGATACTTATGCAAAGAATCCCTCAAAATATAAAAAAAAGGACTGCGGAAGGCAAAGCAACAATCCTGGAGATCATTCTGTAATGAATTTATAAAAACCTCTGAGGCATTGCGACCAAGAAAAATCCTCTCTACAAATCCAATGATGCCTAGCTGTTTGAAAAAAACCGATGGCTCTTGGACAACTTGAACTGACGAATCACGTAACCTTGCTACTGGATACCCAATTTCCAGGTTGCTCCCAATTCGCGGCCAGTAGCAACCCAAACAGGTCTACTCTAACCGGGACATGATTACAAGAGACAAACTGCTCTGGGCGCTGCATTGTTTCAAACCATACAAGTCGGCACAATACCAATAGCTACAGAGGCTCTCAGATATTATCCTACTTACGCTAGAGAAAATCATGAGGGTCTATGTAGAACTGATCCACATTCCACTGTCATGGAGAGTAGTCAATGTAGTTTTCATTCCGTAAGCCGGAAAATACCCCTATGTTGTCGCAAAGGACCTCCGTCTATCATTTTTCCTTCTGAAACACTAGAACGACTGATTGATATCCATATACGAACTAAATTTGATCCAAGACTTTTGTCAATGGCTATACATGCCTACTGTAAAGGAAAGTTGGTGGAAACAGCTTTGCATTCACTGACTAGTCACATCGAATGTTGCGTACAATATAGAGAGTACACAATGGTTGCTTTCCGGGACATAGAGGGTGCTTTTAATAACGTCAACACATCCACAATCACAACACATCCGACTGATTTGGGGAGTTGATCAGTCTTATGCTAAACAGCAGGATAATCAGCCCCAAACTGGTTGGAGCTCCTGCTAGAAGATGTGTTAGAGTCCTCCCTTCCTTTCTCTGGAACTTAGTGGTTAATAAACTGTTGATACACCTAAAAGCGGGTGGTAGCAGGGTGATTGCCTATGCGAATGACGTTGCTATAGGCGTCTCAGGTAAGCATCTCAATACCATTAAAGAACTCCTTCAACGAAATCGCAGCAGATTAACCCGTTGAGCAGATCGCTGCGAATCGCTAGGAAATACAAAATTCCAATTATAGACCCTCCTTCAATAAACTGTACCAGTTTAGTCTTTTCCGATACAGCAAAGGATTTGCGTCTCATTTTTGATAGTGAACTAAACTGGAAACCTAACATTCAAGAAACAGTCAATAAGGATCTAATAACTTTATTCTCTTGCAAAAAAGCCATTGGGAATAAATGGGGCTTTCAATCTCGGATAACCCACTGGCTATACATCTCGGTCATAAGACCGATACTCACTTAAGGAGTGGTCGTCTAGTGAACGGCCTTAGAAAGCGCAGTAAACTGCCGCAAACTAAGCAGAGTCCAAAGAAGAGCATGTCTATGCATAAGCGGAGCATTGCGGTCTACCCGCTCTGCGACATTAGATATTCTGTTTCATTTGACACCTCTCAATATTCTCAGCGACTACACAGTGGACAAATAACTTATTTGGCCATGCTATTATTCTTACTACATTAGGAATCCGCACAGAGAACATCGATTACATCATACCTGAACTGTGGTTTGACAAAAGCTTCTCCTCTAGATCCTTCTGGGAGGAACATGCTTTTATGGAGGACAAGTCAATCCATCTCTACACAGATGGATCTAAAACCGATAGCGGAGTTGGTGGCGGTGTTTTCTCAGATTAGTTAAATCTAAGTCTCTCTTTCCGTCTTCCAAATCACTGCTCAAGGCGGAAATTTTGGCGATTAAAGAAGCTCTCTCCTGGCTAAAGAAAAACGTGATAACTGCAAAGGATATCCGCATCTTTTCGGATAGTCAGGCGGCTATCAAGCCCCTGGACTCATTCTGATTAAATTCTAAAACCGCCCTTGAATGCCGATCATCTCTTATGGAGATGGCAGAGCAGTTCAACTTCCACCTTTGCTGGGTGCGGGCCACAGAGACATCCCAGGGGAACTGTAGGGCCGATGAACTCGCCAAAATTGGAACCACTCTACCTATTCTACAGGTAAAGGGTAGCACAGGTATATTAAAGCTGGATGCCAGTCTACCTTAGGTGGACTAATATGTCTAGCGACTAAACAGATCTGGCCAAAGCTAGATCCGAATCGCTCTAAGAGTCTGATCCTTCTAAATGGCAAGCATCTCAGCGCCATTATAGGTTTCATCACTGAATGAAGCACACAAGGCGGCTTGGTGCCTTTACAAATGATTTCTGTAGCAGCTGCATGGACGAGAAGAAAGAGGAGACAATCCACCATCTTCTTTGTACATGTGCAGCTCTCTCCCAGAGAAGAAAACTTCACTTAGGAGCTTTCTTCTACCATGACGCAAACAGTCTCCTATGTTTCATCGTAAGCTCAAACTGATCAAACTGGTAAGAGGATCATATATCACAATGGGCCAATAGGCCAAGTGGGTTGGTGTTTCCAACAGCCACTCTTACCCTATATAGGTACATATACATGGTGTACCCTAATCCGTCAAGGATAATTTGGGAAATGATTTTTTGGGCATAATCTAAGAAACAAATCGTTCTAGAGTAAGGCTCTATCTCCAATGTTGACTTCATTCATCGAGGATTTAAGAAACGGCTTAATTTGGTGTACCCTGATCCATGTTAACAGAAACTGTTTTGTTAATAATAATGGTAAGAAGTTCGTTCAGGACTTTGCTTTTAGAAGTAATACTAGTCCCTCTAACTGCGTTTAAATAAAGTTGCGATCTTGTTTGAGTCTTCGGATATCCAATTTCAAATCCTGTTGCATTTTTCTTGACCATGCTAATTTTTGATTCGCAAATACTTGAAATGCGTAAGCACTTCGCTCATAAAAACTCTCATAGGGATACCCTCTTTGTCGACAGGAATTTCTGAAGATAATTACCATACCGTTGCATCTATCATGTTTTTGAGAAAAAAAAAAGTAAATTGTAGAAGTTACATTTTTTATTTATTTCTTATGTCAAACAATGAAAGACGTTACACAACAATACAATAAAAGCAAACTAATTCGAAGAGAATTCACAGCTGCTGTAGTTCTCATCATTTAAAGTTGTAATAATGTGATTTGTAGGCTCAACTTTTAGTTCAAGATGTTTGACGTAATTTTGCCATTTTTTACTGTCAACTTTCTCAAGAGCTTGTGTTATTATCAGCTGATCCACTAGTGTTTTGAAAGTAGTACGACTTCTTTTACTTGAACCGATATCAACTCTATGCGAGCTTAAGCAGTGGTTAGGCGGTAATCGTAGTACTTTGTGTTCTGCCATTTGAGCCAGTTCATCTACTACATACATGTGCCTCAAGTGTATCTTTGTGGCATTTGACAAGATCCAAAAACTCACCTTTCACCATGTTTTCTTCGAAAGCTATGCTATTTTCTCTGATCAATTCTTGAACGATGAGGCTAATTATGAGTCTCTTCCATCTTGCTCAGTTTTTTGTTGTAAGAAAATAAAGTGAAACAAAGAACGAATTGAAACGAAAAGAAATACTTCATTTGGAACGAGGAGGTCTGTAAGAACTGATCACGAATAAGGCGATACGTTAGAAGGTAAAGGGTGTTGTCTGCCAATTACTTTCACATACCAAATTCAATGTGGTTGATTTTTTTGACAGTTGTCATACAATCTTTGGCAATTATACTTAGTCATGGAGTCGTTTACCACGCAACAACGCACTTTTTCTATTCAATCTTATTACGAAAATAGAAGATCTGTAAAAGTAACATTTTGTAAAATTCGTGAATTTTTCAGTCAACATAACCGGCCTAGTGAGTCCGGAATTCATGCAATGGTGAAGCGTTTTAAAGGAACTGGTTCGGTATCGGATCAAACTCAATATCGACATGCTCGGCCAAAACGTACTCGCCAAAACATCAACACTGTGAGTGAACGTGTTCAAAACCAGCCAGACACCTCAATTCGTCGTCGAAGTCAACAATTCGCCCTCACTTATGGCACTTTACGGCGAATTTTCAAAGTTGATCTTCATTTGCACGCCTATAAAATAAAAATTGCACAACAATTGAAGCCTTTGGACCATCTACGACGTCGCCGAGTTGTTAACTGGATGTTGGATCGCCGGAACAATTCGTCATCGAATTTGATCTTTTCCCTATAAAGCCCATTTTTGGATGGATGGGTACGTACAATAGATACCAATGCATCCCAAAAAAAGTCACTCTACGGTGCGGATTACGGACTGGCGGCATCATTGGCCCGCACTTTTTCAAAGATGAGACTGGAGAGACAGTTACAGTGAATGGAGAGTCTTACAGCAACATGTTGACGGGCTATTTTTTTTCCAGAATTAAATGAATTGGGTCTGGACGATCTCTGGTTTCAACAGGTTCGTATTAGCCCCCATAAAAGCCATCAATGAATCAATTTATTGCGTGCGAAATTTGAAGATCGCATTATTTCAGTTAGAGGAGCAGTTGATTGGCCTCCAAGGTCATGTGATTTGACACCTTTAGACTTCTTCCTGTGGGGTTATTTAAAGAGTAAGAAATACGGGAATGGAGGGTAGTGGACGAAGCGTCAATGTCGGATCACCGATGGATATGCTTAAAGATGAACTTTCAGAACAGGATATGTAGTTTTCAAAGAAATCCTAGGAATACTGATTGGGTCAAGTATACAGAAGTGGTAAACTTAGATAAGGCGATAGAAAATATTAATAAGGCATTCGAGAAAGCTTGCCCGGCTAACAGAACACCTAAAAGGGCTCAACCCAAATGGTGGAATAGGGAGAAAGGTTTAAAAAGGAAAGAGGTCGGGAAACTCTATGTATAATAGGGTTAAGCTTTTCTGAAGCGACAATACATGGGATGAGTACTAGGAATGTAAGGAATAAATCAAGTTCCTGGTTAGAAAGTCAAAAAGGGTTTCATCATAGAAGTACTGCGAATCAATCGCGGTAACAGACTAGGTTTCGAGATTACGCAAAATGCTTTCAAAGGAATCGAGCGTTCCTTGCTACAAAAGGAAAAGTGACGGAACCTAGAGGTTCTGGCAACACTGGTGGAAACCCACTTTCCGGGATCCACAGTATCAGACGATCCTGGCATCCTGCAGCACACTGAGAACATTGATCTCTCTTTCTCATTGAAGAGGAAATAGATGTTCTTATTAATAGGAAAAAATTACGGTGGGCAATTCAGTCTTTTAAGCCGGATAAAATTCGCGGTCCGGATGGTATTCTAAATATATGTAGTCTAAAAATAGGGTACGTACCAATAGCTGGGAGGGCAGTTAAGGTGGTTTTTATACCTAAAGCTGGCAAACAGGGGCATATAACAGCAAAAGATTTCCGACCAATAAGTCTGTCATCATTATGCTTAAGACCCTGGAGCGATTATTAGGGATTCATATTAGGAATAGATGTAGTAATGGCTTTTTGACTGAGTCACAGCATGGATTCATGAAAGGAAAATCTGTAGAAACCGCCCTGCAGGAGGTGGTGGGTAAAAGAGAGAAGGGTCTACATTTCGGAGTATTTGAGGAACCTTCAATAACGTGGAGTGCACCGCCATTAAAAATGCTCTAGTAGACGCTGACATTGAACCTGACATTACAAACTGGGTTTACAACATGCTTACAAGTAGGAAAATAAACTGTTGGGTTGAGCAAAACTCGGTTAGAATGTACGTAACCAGGGGAACCCCTCAGGGTGGAGTCATATCTCCACTTCTGTGGGTACTGGTTATCAATGACATCCTAAAAAACTTAGTACAATGGGTATGAGTGCCACGGCATATGCAGATGACCTGGTCTTAATAGTGTAGGGAAAGTATTTAAATATTTTAAGCGACATTATGGAGATTGCCCTGAAGAGGATCAGCACTTGGACAAAATGCAGTGCTCTCAATGCTGACCCTTCCCAAAACGGAACTGGTTCTTTTTACCAGAAACTACAAGATACCGCATGGGAGTTTGAACCCAAAACGCAACAGGGTGGAATTGTCCCTGTCGGACAGCGCGAAGTATTTGGGTGTGATTCTGGACAAAAAACTGAATTGGAATCTTAATGTAGCGAAAAGAATCAAAAAGGCATATAATGCTCTTTTTATCTGCAAAAGAACAGTAGGAAAAATTTGGGGCTCAAAACCATCTATGGTGTACTGGCTGTATACGGTGGTGGAAAGACCCGTACTTACATTACGTGCGATACGACTCTCTAGGACGACGTGGCACGGTCCTAACGGAGTTGCTGCCAGGCAATCCAATCCTACCGGATGACATTCCTTGCCTGATCGACTTCGATATTCCGTATGATATGATATATCTAGACAGGGAGGACTGGGAAAAAATGCAATAATCAGATCAATTGAAATTGCAATTCAACAGCAGAGGAAGAAACAGGTTCTGGTATCTTCTCAGAACTAAGAGTGTCTATAAGACTACCAGACGCAAGGAGTGTCTTCCAATCAGAGGTTCTGGCTGCCTTTTGGGCGGCTGAGCTAATGCAGATGAGATCGATATCCGAAGGAGATATCGCTATCTAAATTAATCGCCAGGCCGCACTCAGACAATGAAATCAACCAACGTCAATTCTGATACAGTCAGGGGCTGTCGCACAGTGCTTATGGCACTATGCAGTCAGAACGGGTAAGACTGTGCTGGATACCAGGACACTGCGGTATTAAAGGAAATGAACAACAAGCGGACGAGCTTGCAAGAAAAGGTGGGCTACTCGACAGTAGTGAGGTTCCCATCATCAAAACACTCCTTTGCATAGTGAGAGGCACTATCAAGGAAAAATTACAAAGACTACCAACACAGGGTATCTAGGAAGCTAATAAAATTAAATAGGGATACGCTTAGGACAGTAATAGGAACCCGGACAGGACACCGTCTCCTGCGGAAACACGCAAATAGATTCAAATTGTCAGATAGCGATCTGCAAAATCTGCGGTGATCTGTAAGCTGTTAAGGACATAATATACATACCGGGTGAATGTGAGGCAATATCGCGTAGTCGAAGAAAATTTTTAGAGAAGGGCAAATGTCACTTTCACTGGAAACTGCAAGCGTTTAAAAGATATAGGTACGCCCGTCGGTATCATCGGAATATGCGAAATGTAAGCTAGTTGTCCGCCTGCCGGCACGCTGAGAATGGTCGCTACAATTCTGTAAGGACAGGTACCGATGTACATTGTTTTTAAATGTTTGTAAGCTATAACGACCAGGAAACACGGAGATCGGCAGGGCATTCCATAAGCGAGTTGTACGGCTTAGAAACGATTCAAGACATTTTAGAGTACGTCCGAAAATGGGCTTGAGGGAATACTGATGAGCATTCATAGCGAGACAGGTGTTACGGTTGAAAGTTTGAATGGGCGGAATGCTACTGGCGATTTCAATGGAGCACTGGTGGTGGAAATAGCAACAAAACAGAGTGAGACGGGAGACATTACGTCGGTGTTCGAGGGTGTCAGTAGATTGACTGATATTATGTAGTATCACCTATGAGTTTTATCGCATGGTTGTGGATCCTATCTAGCAGGTGCAAAGATGTTTTAGGAGCACCTGACCATGGGCATTGTACTCCAATTTTGGGCGGATGAACGCGTTATACACTGTATTGTGGCCAGATCAGAGGGGGTAAAATATTTCTTACATCGCTTGAGGAAACCCAGACATTTCGCAGCATTTTTGACGACATCGAATATGTGGCCATTCCAACGTAAGTTGTCATTGACACATATACCGAGAATGGAAAGTTTATCGATTTCGACGATGCAAGTGCCATTCATGGATAATGGAGGGATATTTAGATTTCGTTTTAATGACAGCAGACAGCATTGAGTTTTGGAAGTTCCTCGGTTGATAGTTCCCCAATTGGTTATGCTGCTAATATCGGAATTTAATGAGCTTAACATACGCTGCCGTTCCCGTTTTACAGCCGAAGAGCATGGTCGTGAGTCTGAGAACGAATATGAAAAGAAGAGAGTACTTCCGTCAGCGAAGGAATGTATTGGATTAGAAGTAGCAGAAAAGAGATCACTAATGAAAATTAAAAAGAGTGTCGGAGACAGAACGGAACCCTGGGACACGCCAGAATTTATTTTGTGAATATCAGACTTGAAACCATCCAAGACAACTTGAATTGACGTTCCGAAAGGAGAGTCGTCGATCTCAAAAGCACGCATTTTCGACAAAATAGCCTGATGCCAAACTCTGTCCAATGCCTTAGAAATATCAAGTGCAACAATCTTGCTTTCGCCAGATTGATGTACGCTTTGGTACTACTTTTAGGTGAGACATGCCATCAAATCACCTGGGGACATGTTGCTACGAAATCAGCTTTTCCATGCCCTTGGAAAGAAGTGCAATGGGTCTGTAGGAGGAGAGAGAGGAAGATTCGCCTTTTTTAGGGATAGGATGGACAAATGCTGTTTTCCGTCTGCTCGGAAAGAGTCCTAAAGAGTAGGATTGATGAAAAAGCTTACGCAGTAGTTTTGCCAGCGAAGAAGAACACCTCTTCAGAAGAAGGGGGGATATAATAAAATGATATCATTCCGATATCATCATGTCGACATAATACAGACTGAACAGATCTCTGTAATAATGTAATCTGTATGCATAAAACCGTATACATGAAACCTTTTTATTTGTTGCAGAATCTTGCTGAGGGATAGTCAGATAATAACCATCTTTCCAGAAACTCTTTTTAGCTGGCCATCTCTACTATGCAGTACTATATCTCTAAATCTTTTGTCTTCATCGCATACACGACAACTCTGTTAACTGTTGGCACATTGTACCTACCTTGGGGTCCCCGCCCAATTATTAAGGCTTCGGCCATTAATAACTTTGTCCAATAAAAAGCGGGGGCAGCGCAAAATACTGGTCTCATCGTAGCAGTTTTTAGATGACTCCACCGAAGGTTGATACCGGTAGTACCTACTAGGACTTAAATCACGGTACCATGGTATCCCCCGGATCTCGATCCGGGCCTGACTTGTTGAGGTTGGCCCCCTTGTGGGAGCGTCATGGCAGCTGCGGTTTAAACCCAAATCGCGGAAACGGTCTTCTAGTTGGTTTGACCCAATATAGAGTGGCAATAAGTACTTGGCGCTGTGACCCTAAGAACAGTAAGAGGTTTTAGGTCGGCCTCGACTCATACCAAGAGTGGAACTATGCCTCCAACATAGTTCGAAGGCGGCAGGTGATGGCAAGGCGTATCCTTGCTCTCATTAAGTCTCTCCGAGACAGGTGTTCACGTTAAAACCTTGACATAGTTGTACCTACCTTGGTGCTGGTTTTGTGATGTGCGATCAGGGTGGATAATTAATTTTAAGCCTTCTGTTGACTTTTGTTCTAAATCGGATTTGAAATTTTTAGATCTAGTGAATAATAATATTTGTGGTATATCCAACATTTAGTCAGCGTACACCGACGAATCAACCAAGTCGCGCTTTTTCTCCTGACTCGACTTATTAATTTCGAAATAAAACTTGTTGTTATCAAAATAAAATATAATGTGATATATAAAATATTACTCAGGGATAGTGTAGCTGTCTACACTTTCGGCTACCCCTACTCATGCAGACTAAAATGGTAAGGCCACGTCCGGCCAGTAGCATTATACTGGTCCTATTACGGCGTAGGGCTCACAACCCTATACGGAAGAGATTAAAATATGTGACGAACTGGGATTTGCACGGGTAATGTTCGGACACTTAACAGGGCACGTGCAGTCGAACAATTAGCAGAGGTCATTGACTGCTATCACGCAGATATCACCGCCATCCAGGAAGTGTGATGGAATGAGACAGACATAACGCGAACGAAAAACCGTCTGGATTGCTATAGGAAAAAAAACAGCGCTTATTCGGATGCCAGATGCGGCAGACTTAAGGAAGATGTCTTGAGCTTCGAAAAAGTGAGCAAACGTTTTATGACTAAATTCGCTAACATAAGCCTAATATGCGCCTATGCCACAGAAGACAGGGACAATCCCACCAAAGGATGTTTCTACGAGCTCCTCGACAAGACATATGAGCAATATCCGAAGTATGACGTTAAACTCGTACTAAGCGATTTTAACTCCAATATAGGAAAGGAGGACATTTTTGATAGGACAGCTGGTAGGCACACACCGCTTCTGGCAACGGACTAGGGCTTATTGACTTTGCTATGGGCCGAAATATTACTATAGCAAGCACACGGTTTCCTCATCACAATAAACACTAGACGAAAAAGCGGTCTACGGATTATCCAAACCAATGGCAACGATGCCAACTTGCATCTCTTCTCCAAATCGGAAACAAAATCTTATCTGCCTTATTGTATGAACGTCTGAAACTCTTCGATAACAACATGATTGGTCTCTATCAGCGCGGTTCACACTCCGGCAGATCTTGGAAAAACTCAAGAAGTCCAAATGTCCACGATCTTTTCATCGATTTTAAGGCCGCATATGACAGCATTTATAGCGACCATCTACACGTGGCACAAAAGTCATCACCCTACCGGAAGATGCCATAATTTTTGCACATGGCGGCAAATGTCAATTCTACTTCGACATTTGTGAAGTAAACAGATAAAAAGTATACATCAACAAAACATGAATGGCTATACTACTAAAGAACTTGTAATATAGTAATTGTTACGATTTCTTTGCGGAATAACTCGTCGGTGGCGTTGGCGCAGCGTGAATTTCGTAGCACATTTCCCGGTCGTCTGACACCAACTGGGCAACCGCTACGACATTTAACCGCTCACCTTGAAGAATATGGGACAACATGAGATGTTGTCAGGTATGGCCGGCCACGGAGCAGCCCTTCTGTTGAGAATATCGCAGCTGTGGTTGAAGATGTCGCAGAGGAGTATCCGGAGTATCAACTATGTAGATGACGTGCCACGAAATTTGGTGCATGACTGTAAGATGTTCCTTTACAAAGTGCAGACAGAATATCAGCTGTTACCTGTTAACCGCCAAGCGCGTGTAACCTATGCTCAAGCCGTCTGGAATCTCGACCACGAGGGAGCCAACTTTTCACTGAAAATCATCATGAGTGACGACGCCTATTTGCATTTCTATGGACATGTGAATAAGTAAAATTATTGCACCGAAAATCCGTGTATAATCCACGAAGAGCCATTACACCTGCTCAAAGTAACTGCATGGTGTGCTGTTTACCCTGGAGGCGTCATCGCGTCTTATTTTTTCGAAAACGACTACTGTGGACGGCGAGCGCTACGGAACCATGCTCAACGACTTTCTCCTTCCTCAATTGGATGTATTGAGACTGAAGAACATGTGGTTCCAACAGGATGGAACAACGGCGCATACTGCACTAGCCAAAACCGAAATTCTGAGTCCTGTATTTCCGGGTCGACTAATCTCTCATTTTGGCGATTTGCACTGGCCGGCAAGATCGCCTGATTTAACGGTTCCAAACTTCCTTTTGTGGAGTTTTTTTTGAAGTGATGAGTCTATGTCAACAAACCTCAGACTTTTGAAGCCCTCAAAGAGAATATTCATCAAGAATGCGAGGACCTATCCCCGGAACTTCTGGCAAGAGTGATGGAAAATGCCACAAATCGCACCCGAAAAATCATCAATTCTGGCGGCGGCCACTTAACCGATATCATTTTCTCGACTTAATGGAAGAAAAATTAAGACATCAAGTAAACATAATCCAAAAGCAGGACTAAAGTTTTTCATTCCTAAAGAAAAAAATTACAGCCTGAGATGACAAGTTTTGTGCCACGTTGTACTCGTATATATGCGGCTTAGGCGAAATCTTTAATATCAAAAAAAGGTGACGCGCTGATATGCGGCTTCTCTAACATCATACTGGAAAGAATTATGCGGAACTTACAAGCGGACACTGAAAGCACAATCTATCAAAAGCCTGTGCAACTATGTACTAGCGTAGGCCGATAATATTGGCCTAATCGGCAGAACTCAGTGGTCTGTCACCGGTGCTAGTATTGAAATGGAAGCTGCCAAAATGAGTTTAGTAGTTTCTCAACAAGAAGGGGCATACAACATCGTCGAATTGAATACAATATCACAATCTAGAGCAATAATTTCGAGGTAGTAAAAGACGTTGTCTACCTTGGATGTGCTACGAATTCTGCCAGCAACATCTCAGCAGAAATAAAACAATGTATCACTCTTGCCAATTCTGTTTTTTAAGGCTAAGAAGGCAATTGAGTTGTAAGGCTAAGACTTTGATCATCCCAAGAAGCATACACCCTATCGAAAGGGAATGAAAATATCCTCGGAAAAATCCTTCGAAAAATATTCGATTCCGTTTGCGTTGACTGGTATTGGAACAGAAGATTTAACGACGAACTATACGACCTATACCGTGATATCGACCCAGTCAAAAAACTGCGGATCAGTTGCCTGAGATGACTAGGGCATGTAGAGCGAATGCACATCAATGCTCCGGTCCGCAAAGTCTTCGGATCTAACCCAGAGAGACAGTGCAGTAGAGGAAGACCTTACCTTAGGTGGTGCGCACAAGTAGAAGTGAACCTCAACCGACTTGGATTGTTGTTAGTTAAAGACCGGGCTAACTGGAGGGGCTTATTCATTTGGGCACAGATTCACCCCGAATTGTAGAATCACCTAAATTCGTAGGTAAGAATAGCTTTCTGTTAGTTAATGAATTTTTAGAATCGGTCCAGTACTTACCTTACTTACAAACAAATTTTACGTCTTTATATTGTAATATGAATAGTAACGAGTATCGTAGATATCGCCTTTCATTTTTGTATATGTTAGGCGTATCTTAACACCATCTACATATATGAGTATAAGGTATCTAACATAGGAATGCTTTTTCTCTATGTTTCTCTATTATTTTCTGAACCCTTTGAATCGCGTTCTGTCCAAAAAAAAAATCTCGTATTGACTGCCATGGGGCTTATTATATTAGTATTGCGATCTCGACTGTCTAGAATTTGCTCGTATATTTTCATAGCTTCATCGATCGGTAGTTGTTGCAGGTTCTCGTGTCGTCTTTGCATTTAAACAGTGGAACCAGGAAGGTCATCCTGCACCGGTGGCTGGTGAGTCATTTGATCGCATCTCACCATTTAATGGAACAAAATCGAGAGCCATTTAATCTCAAGGTTTCCACCCATACTTCGGAGGATATATGTATGATCCAGTTCGAGTGCACACTTTCGAGTAATGATTTTTACTGCTTCGCGTACTTCAGCTTCCATGAACTCTGCCGTTTCCCCTTCTTGCGCTGCAGCCGAGGGAATGGTACTGCGCAGAAATTCTTCCAATTCTATTGCAAATTTCGTTGTCACGTTTCTTGCGAGCTTGCTGTTCGTTCTGCCGCGATCCTAAAAACTTTGCATAGTTCCCATTTTTGTCTCATCAACCCACCATCAAGTTTTTCAATTAATATGGAATTATCCTTTTGAAAAACGGAGCAGAGTTCTTGTACCTACGAGTATGTACCTTGCGCGCTTAGTTAGTTTCATCATTCTTTGATCAAGTGTTCTAGTCAAGCTGCAATTGAAAAGTAGTGTGACCTATTGCCAGCTCGGTTTCGGTATTACATCTGGTAGAAACCTCAATATATGTCGGTTTAAAATAAAAAGACTAGTGAATAGTAAGATCCTGTTCGAACTTTCCTTAATTCTTTCGAATGAAAGGAAAAACACTCTTCCTATATATGCATCGTGTAAACAGGAACGCTCTAGCTCTGCGAGTTTTAGAATCACCCTCGGATATTGACTTTATTGATGGATGCGCGAAATTGAGGGTAGCTTGCAAGATATTGTTGGTTGGGTCTCTGGTCTACCACGAACTACTAGATGGGGTAAAAAGTAACCTCTTTGGGAATGAAAAAAATTTTTTTTTTAAATGTGTTTTTTATTTTGTTCAATATAGTCCCCTTTTAGTTTGATACACTTATTCCAGTGATTTTCCAACTTCTTGATCCCGTCCGAAAAGTAATTTTCCGGAAGGTCTGCAAAATACTCCTCCGTGGCGTCGATGATTTCCTCGCGTGAGCTGAACTTTTTATTGATAAGCCATCTTTTGAGGTTTGGAAAGAGATAATAGTCCGAGGGAGCCAAATCGGGCGAATACGGTGGATGCGACAGCAATTGGAGCCGTAAATCATTGATTTTAGCCGTGGTTCCGATGCTCTGTGAGCCGGCGCATTGTCTTGCAAAAGCCAAATTTTTTTTCGCTTCATGTGAGGCCGTTTTGCAGCGATTGCGGCCTTCAATCGCTCCAATAATGCACAGTAATACTCGCTGTTGATGGTTTTTCCTTTTTCGAGGTAGTCCACGAAGACCATGTCATGACAATCCCAGAAAACCGACGCCATAACCTTTCCGACCCATCGAGCCTCCCTCGGCCGCTTCGGAGCGGTTCTCTGGTGTGTAAAAGTGGATCCAAGTTTCATAAACAGTTACCAATCGACGCCAAAAGTCCGCCCGATTCCGCAGCAGCAAATCCAAACACTCTTTCGAAGTGCTGTCGCGTTCGTATTTTTGATGTTTGTGCGGCACTCAGCGGCAGGATAACTTTTTCATATACAGAATATTGCCCAAAATATGGCGTGTGCGCTCAGTACTAATCTTTTCGGTATCTGCTAGCTCGCGCACCTTCACTTTCCGGTCAGCCAATACCATTTCATGCATTTTTTGGACATTGCCCTCTGTAACCGCATCGGAGGGCCTGCCGCTGCGGACTTGATCGGTAGTGGAGTTGCGGCCACCATGAGACTCTCGAAACCAATATTTGACGGTGTAATCTGACGGAGCATTAGCCCCATAATATTTATCCAACTTTTCTTTTGTTTCCTTCGCCGTTTTGTGTTTTTTAGAGGTTTAGTTTTTAAATTGGCAACACTGTTTCTACAGATTGTCAGTTTGACAGTTGAAAGTTTATTTGTGGTTAGTACGTTTTGTCATTTTACGATGAATGGATTAATGTCAGAACAACGCGTGCAAATTGTGCAAACTTATTTTGAAAACCATGGTTCGGTTCGCCAAACTTATCGTGCGCTAGGTCCATTTTACTGTCAACATAAGTTCTTCGGAACACGATGAAAGCTTTTCGCACTAGGCCCACTCTAGTGGATAATACGCATCCCCAAAAAGGACAAACAGTGCGAACAGAAGAAGTTATTGTGGAGCGCAGTATTGAAGACAATCCGAATTAGTCGATTCGCCATCGTGCACAACAATTGGAGCTATGCCCATTCATTTTGCGGAAGATTTTACGGAAAGATCTTAGCTTATATGCTTATAAGATCCAGCTTGTGAAAAAGCTGAAACCGCGTGACCATCATACGCGTCGTAGGTTCGATGAACGGGCCGAAAACAAGATGACTCAACTTGATCCTCATTTTCAACGCAAAATTTTGTTCTCCGATGAGGGCCATTTTTGGTTAAAGGAATATGTAAACACGCAAAACTGCCGAATTTGGAGTGGAGAAAACTCAGAAGCCTTTGTCGAGACGCCTTTACAACCATTAAAACTCACTGTTTGGTGTGGTTTATGGGCTGGTGGAATCATCGGCCCATATTTCTTTAAAGACGATGCCGGCCAGAATGTTACCCTCAATGGAGAGCGCTATAGAAACATGATTTCTGACTTCTTCGTTCCTCAGTTGAATGGCATTGACGTGACAGAGCTTTGGTTTCAACATGATGGCGCAACATGTCACACTGCGCGCTACACCATCAATTTATTGTGGGAAACATTTGCTGAGCGCATAATTTCGCATAATGGACCTGAGTACTAGCCTGCATGATTCTGTGATCTCACACCTTTAGATTACTTCCCTTGGAGGTATGTGAAGTCACTAGTCTATGCCGATAAACCAGAGACGTTGGGCCATTTGGAAGTCAACATTCGCCATGTTATTTCTGATATACGGCCCCAATTGCTCGATAAAATTGTCGTAAATTGGACTTCTCGATTGCGCTTCATTGGAGCTAGTCATGGCGCGCCCGATGTCATATTTAAGCACTAATGTCATAAAATTATCTATTAAATAAACATTATCATAGACATTAACATTAGCATGACACCATAGCAGGTGTCATTTTCAACCCAGTATTTCGGTGCTGAATTGCAAATATGTCTTGAACTATGAGGTTTCGAGGTTATCATGACCGAGGTTAATTTATCTTTGTATCGTGATTTTAAGATTTAATCCCCATTTAAAAGAGAGTTCGTGGTTGCGTTTTTTTTTGTTGCTCTCCCCATCGTAGTATCTAGCATACAACGGAGAATCCTTCTCTTCTTTTTATTTAAGTTTTTCGTCCAACAGTAGTATCCATAGGTTGAAAAGGCAGGTTTATGGATCTACATCATCTGATCTTATAAGATAGGTCTTGGAATTCTCCCTAGTTCTTGCAAAACCTAGATTTATCCTTCATGTAGATAGAACATTCATAGTATACAGAGCTTATATTCCAGTTATAGGTTCCACTTCCATAATCCAATAGGACGTTGATGATTTGCTTGCCTCTCACCAAAAGGTCGCCTTCAACTTTGAACAACTTCGAGGGTAGACCGTAAAAGACCTTGATGGCTTTATAATACCTTTCCGTACTTCTTTTAGGGTAGGAAAATATAACACTTCACTCTTAAGCAGAGGCAGGTGGACAGCGAGGTCGATAAGAAATGTGGCTGAGTGGAAGGACCGGAAACACGGGGAGGTCAACTACTTCGTCACCCAGTTCCTCACCGGACACGGAAATTTCAAAGCCTTTTTACATAGGATCGGCAAAATGGATAGCCCAGCCTGCCAGTACGGCGACTCTCCACGACGTACATCACACATTTTTTGACTGCAGAAGATGGGAAGCACTGGAAAACAGCATTGGTGCCTTCAACCCAGAAAACATAGTGGATAAAATGCTGACGAGTGACCTGAACTGGGGAAGAATTTGCCAGTTTATGGAAGACATTCTCAGAAGAAAGAAAAGAAAAGAAGAACAATACCGGGAAAGCACGTAAACCCGAAAGGGTATAGGATTACAGCCCCTTGAAGGAATGCGAAGAGCGGTCCCAGGGGGTTGTGTCAGAAGCCACAGGGTTGGGAGAAGTTTTAGTCCGTATGATGCGAAAGCATGCGGAGAGAGCCGGACACACGAGGATGGTCAACGCCAACAGACCTCCTTATGGTGCGTAAGGCATTTCTTCTCCCCCCAAAAG
Source organism: Volucella zonaria (assembly GCA_963966105.1). Lineage (NCBI taxonomy): Eukaryota > Metazoa > Arthropoda > Insecta > Diptera > Syrphidae > Volucella > Volucella zonaria. The sequence continues at coordinate 64,943,944 of OZ014534.1, forward strand.
GAAAAAAAAAAAAATGGTTTATTTGGATACTATCGTTTTCCCAGCTTCATAATTATTAGTAACATAATAAATGAAAATGCTGTTTACGAAACTCTATGAATCGGTTGCGAATAGCTTTATTCATCTATTAAACCTAGATGCTAGCTGCTTAGCTTCTTCGCAGGATTTTTTTCCTTCTGTAAAATTCCAGTCGTAATACTCGTAAGGCATCCAAATTTAACATTTTATGTGATCCATGGAGCAGTGTTTTTTCAGTGGACATTCGGGCCTTGAATTCTACTCGCATAAGCGCCTCCAGTATATTGAGTATATTGGAGCCATGGCTTCATGGAACAATCTTAGCTTTGATACATATTTCCCCCAAACGATGTTGATATCGGATGGTGCACAGGGTTCACATGGACCTTCAGGGTCCGCAGCTTCTTTGTAGCGGCTTGAGCTAGTGTCTAATTTATGTTCAAAAATGTCGCTGTTAACTTCATCGTTGATACTTCTTCTGAGAATAGTTTAAGCTCGTCATTATTTCACTCTTTGGCAACTAACTGCAATAGCAGGTGCAGTAAGGATATTATTCTGTGATTGTGCCGACCACTTTGGTTCCACTAGGGGGCTTTACTAAAAACAGGGCATGGACTACTACTGGTTCGAGTTCGTTCAATCCACTTGATACTAGACAAGTTTCAGAGCTGCTGCAAAATTAGCAATCCATAAAATTTCATATTTTCAAGATGTTATGAGCTGGAATAAGGAAAAAGGTGCCACCAAGCAACCAGATGTCTAAATTTGCCAAATTTAGCTATTCTACATTGCAACGCTGCTTATTAGTGTCTAATTTTCTTTAATTGATTTGAGGAAAGTTAAGCTAAGTGCTCTCAATTCATAGAATACAGAATTCTGCATTTTTTTATAAAGACGCACTCATTTCGAATTTGAACTTAACGGCCAAAATCAAAACCTTAAAAACTTTGAGCACATTTCAGGTGAACAAAAGTCCATGAATTCCGTTGTCACACCTGGTTCACACCATCATCGGACTAAATAAAATTTCCTATCTATTGTCTTTTTTATGTTTAAAATTTTACTATCTCCTACACTTTTAGATGCCAAGTATCTATCAACTCATAAGGCAACACTGTTGGGAACCGTGTATAGAAATAAAGTGGGTTTCATCGTTCGTTAGTCGAATAATTGTGAATGGGAGCATTGCTCCCTGTCCCTTTGTTTTTTCATCTCCTTATCACTGGACTCCGCCGAAAGTCTGTTTGAACGTTTCGAGTACTCGCATCCGTACTTGTGTACTCGTATCTCTCATATTCTTGTTGGTGTCTTGATTTTTTCTAATGAAAATATCTTTTTCGATTTGTGGCATTTCGCGAAAGCCAGTTCTCAGCTCTTAGTATTCGTCTCCTTACCCGTTTTATTCTCCCGGCAGCACCGAAATCTCTATACTCTGGGTTAGGTCTATCTGTTAAGAGGTGCTACATATATGTTGGGATATTTGTTTCTAGCAATGTTCCCGAAGTTCCCGGTTGCTAGTCTTTGTCTTCACCCTTGGTCGTCGGTCGCCTCCAACGTCCCCATCATCAGCATCTACATGGAGTTGGAGTTGGAATCGTCTTCTTCATCGTCGTCGTCGTCGTAGTCATCATCATCGGTGCTAGCATTAGTGTTGTTGTTCTACTATAGATATTGTTGTTGTTGGTGGTGTTGGTTGGCGTTTTGTCTTTTCTCCTCGGGAGATGGTGCATAGAGAGAAATTTTCCAGCTCACAGTAATCATTTCGTTAAGTAGTTCTGGATACGAATTGAATACTAGATACACAGATAGAATGAGATACACACCGTACGGCGCAACAGCGCACATACCCAAGTCTAGTCGCCCCATAGCTCAGCCTAGCCGCCTGGGTACAAAAGTGATTGACCTTTTGTTGGTATATGTCGTCCTGTGTTTGTTGGTTGCTCCAATAGTACATACAACAACAACCCGATGGCTAGAGCTGCTGCTGCTATTGCTCTGTAGTTGCTGCTGTTACTTGTTATAAATATGTGAATGTACACATTCTTCTGGTTTTGGTTACTAGCTGTGTTGTCTTTGGGGGGTTCTATGCGAATGTACTCGTATCTAAAAGTATAGATACTTCCCATTCATTTGATTTTTCGAGGTTCGAGGTTCGGTTCTTTGCTCTGGTATGGCCTTACCTTTATCGGAGACTGCATCTATGTAGGTATGCTCCTGCAATCGCAGTTGACTTTACTGTACGCTGCAACGCTTACACCCATGAGGAGTGAGGTGTTTCTGGATTTTCGTTATGTGACTGTTGATGGTCGTTTTTGTTGTTGGATCGTTGGGCTGTATTTAGAGAGGAACCACCACCTTGGAATCCAACAATAAATTTTATTACCGCGGATCATGGTTCTTTTTTTCAGTTTGAAGACTAGGCAAGCTGTGTATACATATGTATCCGTATAGTGACTTTTTGTTCCTTTGTTATTGTAGCTGATGTTGTGCTGATGGCGGAAACTTTTGTGTGACTATTTTGTGAAAAGTCGAACTAGTAGAATGGAAAAGCCTAAGTTATGATGTGCTCAATGTGGTGTGAGGGGAGAATCTGTCATGTGTTATTGAACTTTCATTTTGGGGAAAGGTGGGGACATTCTTGAAATATTTGGATCAGTTTGAAGTCCCCCACATGTGGTGAGGGCATTTTTATTTACATGACAACTAATAAGGGAATGAACTTGTGACAGTTAAAGACATGATAAGGTGAGTTAGACGAATAGAACAGGAAGAGGACAAATTCGACTTGCTTTTTAGGTAAAATCTGAAGTTGATCACTGACTTTAATGCTATGCACCGTCCATAAAGAACGGCTGGATGACTTGGCCATTCATATGTTGGCCGGGTTAGAGTTTCGGAATAGTTATATAACAATTCGTGCAGCATAAAAGAGTAACCCAGGCTAACCGAGAAATCTGGCTTTCGAATGAGCGAAGCACTTTCGGATCAGGTAATGCGTAAGTTCGGCCATTCTCCTCCCTAACTCTCCCAACGGAAGGGTTTTCGATTCCCTCCTGATTGAACAACGCAGTAGAGAAGAATCTTGCCGTTCTTGTGGAGCATACAAGTAGAACTTGATCCAACCTGATGTGTGCAGCTAAAAGAAAAAGAACGTGCTAACTGAAGAGATTTATTAGCTATGGCCTATGACCACCTCGGACATAAGTAAGTAAATGAGGCTTTAGTAAGTGCAGTTGGAATATCCATTGGGACTACCTGCATCTCAGGGGTCCGCTTTGGTCACAGCCATCTCGAGGAAGATACCCCTCTTTTAACGGAAAAGAACCGCGTAGTCAAATGGTATGTGCTCTGTGATTTCTTCATCCTGTAAGCAGAGTTGGCATTTAATTTCGGGAGACAGCAGGTCCGCTGAGGAGGTTAAAATCATCTCTGTCTTCACAAAAAAGGATATAATGTTCTTCTGGCCTCCAGTAAGTTATATGCTCGCATTCTTACCTGTTCATTAGGCTTAGAGTTGAAAATACCTCAGAAGCATCCGGAATAAATGTGCCTTTGGTTAGAGCCCTCTCTTCATTACGTTTAATGTCTCTATGAGACGATATCAACTAGTGTTAGATCTTCTTTCAATTGGCTAGATTTTGAAGGGCATTCAAGCAGTCAGTTATGGTTTTTGCGTTTATGCAATCCAGAACCTGTCATACCCCTAATATGGTATTCCACGTGGGATACTCAGTTTGGCATTCGAATTTAAAATTTTCTATCAAAATTGAACACGTAGGTCAAAAGGCCGGCACCATGTTGATCATTTCTATTTCAGGAAGATTCGTTGAGATTGCCAAGTGACCTGATTGTATATTGAGGAATCTCTGCTGAAGGCTATTTTTTTATAAAATGTTTTAGAACCAACAGTTTGGTTCATGTTCACGAAATGTCCTTCTTCGAAGAAAATGAAGTTTTTTTGTTGAAGAATTCGATTGAAACCGTGTTAACCCTTCGTTTTCTTTTATTATGGTTTAATTGGGACCTTAACTATTTATTTAGTCACTTCTTGAAAATTATATCTGGCGGCCACGCATAGATTAGCATTTTTTTCGGAATTTTGATTCACTTTATGAAGAGTTTTCTGCGAAACTTCCGTGATTTCGTTGCATATGCTGGTCTGAAGTTGTTCGAAGGACTCTGCTTTGATGGCAAAGTGTGTTTCCACAAGAGATGTAGGATTTGGTTTTTGAATAAAACCATATGCGAGTATGAGATATCTCTAAAACCTTTATTGTTTTATAAAGTAGACTCATGGGGATTATTTATGGAACACAATACATTCAAATTCCAATAAACCAAGAAAACAGAGGCATGTTAGTCTAATCCTATATTGAAGCCTAACTCTTACAAAAAAAAAACCAAACGCCTAACAAACAAGCTCCTGATCCAAACTGGAGTTTTAAAGTTGGGACATTTCCTTTCTTCACTCCTTCTTCACTTCATACTACCAATGGCGTATATATACATAAAACGTTCTTCCACATAGTCCAACCCAATTCCCAAACGTGTATCTTTTAATCTTGATCTTCAAAAAACCCAACAACATCTTCTCAATCCACTCACACAAAAACGGCATATCCTAACTTTATTCGCTCCCATATTTTAAATCATTCCCCATCTTCTAAGATACTACTTCCTCCAAAGGCAAAGTTAGCCAAGCACCATATCGATTCAAGGGAAGATGACCGGTATATTCTTTCTCGACCGCAGATTATACGAAAATGTTCGTTTATATCTCGCATACCTACATAATAAGCCAGACTCTGTCTGTATCGACGGTATAAGGAAAACCAATGCAATGGTTTTACATTCTGCCAGAAGGCCTTCTCACTATACATAATAATATGCGGCAACTTTTTATACGTTTTCATGAGCAATTAGATATGACTCCTGATGATGTGGCTAATGATCTCTCTTCTTTTGCGTCTCACGTAAGTTCCAAACACATACTACACGTCCAGAGAATAAGGTCTATTCTTAAAAACTACCATCGCTTCTAACCCAGCACTCAATTCTTTGCCGAAGCCTCCGCTCGACAATTGTCAACAGTTACTCAAACCAGTTAGACGTGTTTTTCTTGTTCTCGCTATTCACCTGTTTAATTTTCAGTTCTAAATTTCGCCAAATTGCGTTTTCCGGTTAAAAACCCCCAGTGCTCGAATTCATTATTTTTTTTTGTCTACTGGCAGATTTCAGTGCAAATAAAAGCCCCTATCTACCATAAAAAAAAAATTAAAAAATAAAAAAAATAGCTCGACCTATATTTATACCCTCACTGACCTACACAACCAATTTAAATATGTCTTGCGGAATTGCCAATTGTGTAATCGATGACAACAATGCTGACTGGGTAGCTTGCAAGGGCATTTGTGGGAACGCCTTTCATGCCGTTTGTGTCGGGTTAAACAAAAGAAACACGGTGTTTTTTAAAGAATTCTCCGATAACCTACTTTTCTTCAGTGATGAGTGTAAGAGTATCTCACTTTCGCACGTGGTTTTGGCAATAAAATGCCTAAGCGATTGAAATGACTCCTACCAAGACGCACTCGCCAAAAAGATTACGGATAAAATTTCGGTCATTCGGTCAGTTACGTAACTCAGTGCAGAACTAAGCCGATCTAATAAAGTCCAAAGTAAAGTACATGGATAAACAAATTGCTGGTCTAATCGAGTTAGACTCCGGGAGATCCAGGAATGAGGAAACTCCCTTACGTCACCTGGATAAAGTGTTGAGTGACATTAAAGCTATGTATTCTGCGCAGGTTATCTCCAACCAAAAAACCCGCGAGTTGATAAACTCCCTGCGTGACGACATAGACATCCATTTTCAGTCCTTGTCACACAAACAGGTCTCTCCTAAACAATGTGATCCCATGCTGGAAGTTATCTTCGATGAAGTGAACGATGTCCGAGGCGAACTTACAGCGACTCAATCCCACGTATGCGATATGAACATCACATCGCAACAATAAACAGCAAAATTGTTAATACACCAAACTTCCCGCAGCCTTACCAGAATGTTCCCTATAATACATCACTCATGACTGAATTAATGACACCTGAAGTGGATTCACGCTCACCCCCACATATAAGTCATCTGCGGACGATTCAACCCACTGATTCCTGCGAAGTTTCTTCAAACTTTACAACAGAAAACACTTCTGTTTAAACCTTAGTTTAATTAATAAGTATTTTTCTTGTAACCCACACTATATTTTTCCCATTTTCCACATCCTTTCTTTACAAACATACTGTAAATACCTATGGCTTTTATCCATATCATCCGTTCCCACACTCTATTCTGCTAAATAATCAATTGTACCAACCGAAATTTCCATTCCCAAGGAATATTCTGCTGACGTATGGGTTTTGTTCGCACCTGCAATATCAAATACAGTATCAGGTCGCAATGCCCAGACGTAACAGAATACACCTATAGTATTACATTTTTGTTTGTTAAGTAGTATTTAAGGAACTACAATTTTTAATAAACGTCTCTCGCAATCAAAACGTTGTTTTAACTTTAGATCAAAAGAGATCTAACAACTTCTATGTCAGCTCCTCCAATCTCTGCCCCACGGAAACTTATCAATCGTTTTAATTCAACTTGGACACCTTCCGAATGGCAACATAGACTTGATAGCTTGTTTCGAACAATCAATTGGTTACTACGCTTCTTATCAAAGGCGCCGCACCAAACGCAGATGTTGATTGGATCTAAAATTTCTTCGAAAAAAAATATGGCATTACCATTAGCCACTGCAATTTGCTTCCTACATATCACCACAGAAGCAAGCGCAGCTTCAAGCTCAATCTTCCAGCCAAATACGAATGGTTATTCCATAATCCTGCCAGCATTTCAATCTTGGAAAGATGCGTATCTGCAAATTTTGCAACATTTTTCAAACAATCATTTGCCAACAACTCCTTCGTACCGGATCCCTCTTACTTCAATGATCTACCAAATTTCTCCATTGGTCCCTTTCTCACTCAAAATTTCGATCCTGCAGTTATTGAAGAAAAGTTACTAAATCTTAAAGATGAATTTGTACCCAGATGGCCTCCACGCCGTTTTTCTTAAAAAAACGCTCTTCCAATCTATCCGTTTCCGACCTTACACAGGGAGAATTCGCCCAGATTTGGAAGACCCCTTTTATAATCCCGATACACAAAAAGGGATCTAAGTATGAAGTTACCAATTATCGTCCCATTGCTAAACTCTCTCATATACCCAAACTCTTTCAAATGCAAGCTTTTTATTTCATCCCGACAACATGGTTTTTTAAAAGGTACATCAACTACCACAAATCTAGTTGAATTCGTGTCTTTTGCTCTCTCAGCTTTAGAAAATGGTTTGGTAAGATATTTCATCAATTGATTCTCTTCAAATTGCTCTCGGCTTTGAGCCTCTCTTATAAAAATGGATTTCTTCTTATCTCGTAAACCGATATTTCTGTTCCATTCCTGGCCTCATCTGGAGTTCCACAAGGCAATCATCTTGGCCCTCTTTTCTTCAATCTTACTATCAACGATGTTGAGAGGGTCATTAAACACTCCTCTCTCTCTCTCCCATTACGCTGACGACACAAAATTTTTTAAAACTATTTGCTCTCCCCATAACTCTGCCCTTCTTCAAGAAGACCTTGACCGATATTCAGTCTGGTGCCTCAAAAACTGCCTAGAACTTAATATGGCCAAATGTCAATCTACAACCTTCTCACGTAAATGCAACCCGTCTCCTCCCCGACTTTATTTTCTCCATGGTCAACCAATTCCCCTGGTTCAGTCTCTTCAAAACCTTGGCATATTATTCGACTGTGAGCTTAATTTCCCTTCGCATATCGATAAGATGAACCTCAAAGCCAACTCATCACTAGGCTTTATTAAACGATGGTACAAGGAATTTTCCAACCCGTATGTAACCAGATCTCTCTATGTTACCTGATTGAGTATGCTTGTCAAGCTTGATCCCCCTTTCACCGAGTTCATGCTTCCCGAATCAAGGGTATTCAACGTCGAATTTGCTCTCCGTGGTCTGCCGTGCAACAACCCTTTAATCTTACCTCCCTATCAGGACCGCCTCAAACTTGTTGTCAAAGACTTCGGCGTAGTTGTTCGTTATACGCAACATTCTAGATATGGGTTCAAAGCGGCCGTACTTGGTGCGGTGAGTTCGGATCAGGAAGAGTGGGACAGATCTTAGATTACAGGGATTGGGAGTGAATAAAATATTTTGCATTATTCTCGGGCAGTCGATGTTTCCAGTTAGTAACTGGTGACCAAACTTGGCTGCAATATTCGAGAAGAGGCCTTACAAAAGTAATGTACAAGGACTTTGTAACGTAAAGGTTGGAAAATTCTTTTGACCAACGTTTGATAAAGCCAAGTGCCGAGTTAGCTTTACGAGTGTTGTCTGAAAAGTTTCCGACCGCAACATAAAGATAGCGGCACTCGTCAATAAAAGCTAGTGAATGCTAGTTGTGCATCTTTTGACAGCTACTTACCGAAGTTTCAGCCATTTTGCATGAGCAGTTTTTAGTTGACAGTCGTTTGAGTAAGTCGATGTGAGTGTTTTTTGTGAAAATGGGAAAAATTAAGTATCGAGCTGTTTTTAAATTCTTATTTTTGAAAGGCAATACGCCTACGCAAATCAAAAATGAGTTGGACTCTGTGTATGGGCACTCTGCACCATCATTTACCACAGTGAAATTTAAACGTGGCCGTAAGAGTTCGAGAGATGATGAACGTTCGGGACGTCCAAAAACTGCAACCACTGACGATAACATTGCTAAAGTTCACCAAATGGTGTTAGACGACCGCCGAATTAAAGTGAGAGAGATAGTAGAGGTTATCAAAATGTCCAAAGAACGTGTTTGTTACATATTAAATCAAGATTTAGGCATGAGAAAGCTGCCCGCGCGTTGGGTGCCGCGTTTACTTACGTTAGACCAAAAACGTGTTCGAATGAACATTTCCAACGCTCTGTTGGCGCAGTTTAGGCGCAAAAAATCCGAGTTTTGGCGCCGATTAATTACTGTAGATGAAACTTGAATCCACCATTATACGCTCGAATCAGAAATTCAGTCAAAACAGTGGACTACAAAGGGCGAGCCAAAATAAGTAAAAAGTGTTTTTTCGGCTGGGAAAGTGATGGCGACTGTTTTTTGGGATAGTAAAGGAGTTGTCTTAATCGATTATCTTCAAAAAGGAAAAACCATTACAGGAGCATACTACGCATCATTACTTGCCAAGCTGAAGGCAGAAATTGCGGAAAAACGGCCACATTTGCAGAAAACGAAAATCCTGTTTCACCAAGACAACGCGCCGTTTCACACCTCAGCGGTTGCCATGGCGAAAATCCATCAATTACGGTTTGAACTGCTTGACAATCCGCCTTATTCACCAAATCTAGCCCCAAGCGACTTCTTTTTGTTCCCTCATCTAAGAACTGCGCTCGGAGGACAGAGATTTTCTGTCAAATGAGGAGGCAATCACCTTCGTGAACAATTATTTTGCAGAGAAAAACGCCAAGTACTATTTGGCCGGACTCGACGGGAGCATCGCTGGGAGAAGTGTATAGAGTTACAAGGAGACTATGTAGAAAAATAAAAAAAAAATTTGAGAAAAAATGTCTTGTAACATTTTTAGACAACCCTCGTATTTATAATGCTGTCAATATGTGAGTCGAAATTTAATTCTCTGTAGCAAATTATTCCTAGATCCCGTACTTGGGTATTGGAAGGAATAGGCTCATCACAGATGAAGTAGTTTCTTGGTGGGGCAGGTAGACGTTTGCGGGAATAGGTTATCGATTGGCATTTTTTGACATTAAGCTGCGAAAAGTTTTGCCGACCGAAAACTTATTCAAGTCATCGTGCAGCCAATGGGAGTCAGAAGGCAATGAACAGACTTTGGAAAGCCTCATGTCATCAGAGAAAATAGAAAGATTAAAATTCGTTAAAATGATTTATATCGTTAAATTAAAAACATGCTTCACTGTTCGGTATTTTCTTTATTGATTCCGTCATCTTTGTTACGCGATCTTAAACAGACTAAGGTAACAGGACTCGAATTAGAGGGGCTTATTAACTTTTTGGAAATGTTGAAACATGTACACAGGGTGTGCAATGTGCATACATTAAAACCGGGCTTTGTGAAAGTAGCACATTTTTTTCAAAATCGCCTACAATTCGGCCATTCTGATCGTGTAATCGTCCCGATTACCTATTGACATTTTCCATTTTCATTTAGTACAATTAATTTACATTTATTTCATATATATTTATTTAACTTAATCTACATAATACATGCAATTCATAGTATACAATTTCAAAAATAAAATAGGTACTTCAAGCTGGTGTCGGAATAAGAAAAAAACAAAATTAAGAAATTTCATTCGCAGAATTGGTATGCGTTTCGTTTTTCTTTAAACTTCTTTCACACCTTCACCTTCATCAAGTTCCAAGTCTGTCACCGGCATCATGTATGGTCTTATATTATGTGAGCTGCTAACTCCCTTGTAGGGTATCCTTGTTAATTGAAGGCCATCTATGTCACCAGCAATATAGCGATCGTTGCGCAAAACATTTTTGATTTCGTAGTGACCTCTATACTTGGCTAGCAATTTCTTATTTGCACCTGGCGTGGTAACGACATTTTTAAGCATGACATAATCACCCTGTTTATAGTCCTTTGGTTCTTAATGCCTACTGTCAAAGTGTCGTTTACTGCGCTCCTGTTCTCTATTAATGTTTTCTGCAACTTTGTCCCCAACTTCCCTTAAGTCAATACCTTACTCTGATTTGCTATCTAAAAAGTCTTTCACCTTATCACACAATTTGCCCTTCTGATCTTTACCAAATAAAAGTTTACTTGGAGTAAAGCCAGTACTTGGGTTTGTGGTATTATTTATTTCGAACTCAATGTTAGCAAATATTCTTGCCCCAATTTTCTGTGCTGTTAGCTTCACACTCTTTTGTCAACATTGGCACTAGTACTCGGTTTAACCTTTCCACCTGCCCGTTAGATTGCAACTTTTATGTGCTGACCAACATTAGATCGCAAAAAATCAGCGAATTCCTGGGACATAAAGCAAGAGTCACGATCTGACACGATCCGATTAGGTCGCGAATAATTTTCAAAGTATGTCTTCAAACATAACACGGCTTCTTTACTTTGAGTCGTCTTTACCGGAAATAACTTTATAAACTTCGTAAAACCGTCTACTATCACGAAGAGATGTTTTCTCTTAGAACGGGAACACGAGAATGGGCCGAGATGACCTACATGTAACATAGGGTGTCGAAAGGGGAGTTTCCCTTTGGTATCGGGTGTAAGGTGTCTTCGCTTTTTCCAGACTCGAGGGAGGAGTAAATACATTTAAGACATCCTTTAATAAATGTCTTCAAATTGTCCTTCATTTTAGGAAACCAGTAGATTTCGGATAGGTGAGCAAAACATTTATCGACACCTAAATGGCAAAGGGCCTCGTGATGTGTTCGAATGACTTCATCTTCCATATGCGATGGAACATAAAAGAGAAATTTGTCATTACGCTTACGGTAAATCAACCCATCAATCATCTCGAAACAAGGACTTTCATTTTTCTCTAACTCGCGAGCAATCGCAACAATTTTTGAATCCTGCTTTTGTGCAACCGCAAGGATTAACTCAAAGGATTCATCGTCGACATGAAGAATGTTGAATGAAATGCGAGGATTAAGCATCTTTTTGTTCAATGTCAGAGCAAGTGCTTGGCAATCCGTTATTATTTTAAACGGTAGTCCTATTGTGTAGATAAATCCGAAATCTCCTTAACGAAATTATGGATAGAGTTTCCAATTCGTAACTGTGGTACTTACTTTCTGGGTCCGTAGCGCGTTTTTAATAGTAGAACACTGGATGGAATCTACAGGGTGAATGACTCGAACTCCAACTTTTTAAAATGCTACAATTTTTTTATTTTTTGATAAATTTTATTGTGCCAAAGCAAAAAATGTTGGAAAATACATAAATTTTCAAATTGTATCAGCAGTTTTCAATATGTCCACCTTTGGCGCGAATAATGGCCTTCAGACGGCCGAAGAAAGCATCGCACGCTGCACGCAAGTGGCTCTGCGGTATTTTGGCCCATTCCCGGCGAAGTGCTTGTTTGAGGTGGTCCAAAGTTCGCCTTCAAAATACCCCAGACAGAGAAATCCAACGGATTTGCATCCGGAGAATTTGCAATCCACTGTGTTGAAGAAATGAAGTGTGGAACATTGTTTTTTAACTAATCTTAGTTGACGCGCGCTTTGTGAGACGGTGCCGAGTCTTGTTGAAATGTCCACGGTCTCCGACCGAAATGATTGTTTGCCCAAGGCTTCAATACTGCCTCTAAGACAGTTTCACGGTATACGATCGCATTAATTTTGACGCCACGGTCCAAAAATACGAGCGGAGAGCGACCATCGGCGGCTATGGCAGCCCAAACCATCATCATCGGTGCTGCCTGCTTTCTGGTGGCCGTCCGAAGGTGTAAATTTTTGGAAGTACCTCTCTGGCAAGTAAATTCGGTCATTTTGTTTGTTGACATATTGCTCGATAACAAATGGCGACTCATCACAAAAAACCAAATTCGGCAACTCACAACTTTCGTGCAAGCGTAGTAACTCCTACGCACTTTCGACTCTAACTTTTTTCTGTTGCCGTGTAAGATCGTGTGCTTCTTGGAACTTCTTCAATGGCTTGAGCCCAAGCTCATTTTTCAGTATATGTTGCATCCGTTCCAACGATATGTTGAGCTCACGAGCCATTTTTCTTCCACTTCACTTTCCGAACCATTTCTGCCGATGTTGCTGTTTTTTTATGAACACCTCCATGGCGTTTTGCAACGCTCGTGCTGCCAGTATCACGGTAACGAGCTATGGTTCGAGACACAAATGATTTATTCACGTTGATGTGCTGGAGGGCTCTAACGATAGCTACTTGTGGTTTTCCAGCCAAATATAAAGTAATCACACTATCACGTTTGAATTCCATCGTGGATAAAAATTTTCCAACACAACTGAGCAAATCGTTTAAAAGGCTTGTAAATAATAAAATTATCTGTCATGTGTCAAAATTTGAGCTCACTGTCATGAACGGTTTAGAAATTATAGCAGTCTGAAATCGGTTGCAGTTCGAGTCATTCAGGGTGTATTATCTGTTTGCTTTTGAAGCAACACTGCTCCGAATCCAATGCTACTCGCATCACAGTGCAATTCAGTAGCGTTATGTGAACTATATATGGATAGTACAGGTGCAGCCAACAACCTGTCTTTCAATAGCTGAAATGTTTCCATTTCCTTCACACCCATAATGAAGGGAACGTTAGTTTTTAAGAGATCATAAAGCGGTTTCGCAATACTTATGTTCAAAATGCTTGACGAACTTCCTAAAATAAGAACATAGTCCAAGGAAACTGTGAACATCTTTCGTACAACGAGGGATTGGAAAGTCATGAACAGCTTTTAGATTTGCGTCATTGGGCCTAACACCTGTGTCATTTATAGTGTAAATTAAATACACGATTTCCGTTTGTAGAAACAAACATTTATCCAACCTAAGCTCCAAGCCTTTAGTTGTTACGATATGAAAACTTCTTTAAGGATTTCCAAGTGTTCTTCAACAGTTTTCGTCGCAATTAGAATATCGTCCAAATACGTTAAGATCTTAGACTTGGAAATCAAACCTCCGAAAATGTGTTTCATGAAGCGCTCAAAAACCGACGGCGCATTTCTGAGACCAAAGGGCATTTTGGTATACTCATATTGTTATGAGAGAAGTATACTTCATCGATCCCTCTTCCAACGCAACATGGTGGAAACCATTTTTCAAATCTAGTGTTGTAAAATAAGTTTTCTCTCTAAGACGATCAATATGATCCTCAATCAGAGGTAGCGGATAATTATCTCGCAGGGGATTTTATTAAGTTCCCTGAAATCCACACAGTGCCTTAACTCCCTATTCTTCTTTTCGACTAACACTACTGGTGTTGCATACTCCGAATTGGATTCCCGTATGACACCTTTATTAAATAAATCGGTTATAATTTCCTGTAACTTCACCTTATGTGAATGAGGTAAGCGCCTTGGCCGCATAATGAAATGGTAAATCTTTCGATAGCGTAATTCTCATCTTAAATTCATTTACCCTCATAGAGGGTAAATTTTCATTTACATTAATACATACATCGAAATCATTATTGCTAATATCTAAAGTGTTGGCCAAAACTATAGCACGAAAAATGGTCAAATAGCAAAAAATTAAGGAATATTAAAAAAGCTTATGAGAGTTTAAAAACTTTTATATTATCGTTTTCACAAAATATTACTCTTTGATTTACAATTATTTATTTTACGTTAAATTTTATCTAATTTTTAATAAAATGAAATAATTAAAAATCCATTGAAAACTTAGTGGATAAAACCAAAGCACATTTTCGAATTTATAAACAAATAACACAAAAAAAGTTTTTGAAACTAATACTTAGTGGTATATCCATTATTTTTGACTACTGCAGCACATCGACGAGGCATTGAGGCAATTAGATTGTCAATAGTATGCATTGGGATGTTATTCCAGGCAATTTGTGCTTGTCGTAGCAGTGAGCCCAAATTATTGCATTTCGTGCGATCATTCCTTTGATCTGCAATTCCCCATAGATTCTCTATGGCGTTGAGATCAGAGGATTGCGCTGGCCACTACATTACAGTTATTTCGCTTTCGTTAAGCCAATCCTTCACAAGTTACGTTTAGGATCGTTGTCATGTTGGAAAATCCATCGCAACGATATATTCTCCTCAGCATAAGGAAGCATGACGTTTTGAAGGATATCCCGGTACACGAAAAGATCCATTATACCACTAATCCTATGAATTGGCCAGAATACTGCCACCACCGTGTTTCACTGTACCCTTGGTGAATTTGGTGAATCGTGGATTTAGGCCTTCGCCTTTGAGCCTCCTTACCGAATGAAAACCATCAGATCCCTTTAAATTGAATTTGGATTCGTCAGAAAAAAGTACAGTTTTCCATTTTGCTACGGTCCAGTTATGGTGTGACTTTGCAAATTCAATTCTCGCGCGTCGATTTTTTAGAGAAATAAATGGCTTTTTTATAGGACGATATGATTTTAAGCCACTATCAAGCGCTCTTCGCCGGATTGTCCTACTTGAGATATCAAGGCCCAGTTCTTTTTGTACACATTTTGAGGATATAAAGGGGTCCTTTTTAATAAGCCTTATAATTCGTTTATCCTCGCGACTGATCGTTTTTCGGGGTCTACCGCCACTGTGCACCGTTTGGACATTTCCCCGAGCACGAAATCGAGCTATTACTCGCGAAATCACCGAATGGCTTATGCCAAATTTTTTTTGCAATAAATTTTACTGATTTACCGCTTTCAAAATCAGAGACTATTTCTTCTTTTATTTCGAGCCCTTTTATCACCTTTTTATCACAATTAAACACAATTTAAGCTTCCGATTTAAAACGCTGCCGATCACACACAAATAATTTTTTTTCCATTGTTTAGAATGTTTTTGAAAAGAAAAACAGTGATCTTTGATGCATGTTATAAGTAAACGATAAAATTTGCTGACTGAAGGCAATAATAGAGTGCATGTGCTTCAGTTTTGTCCACTTATTTTTCAATGGATTTTTAATTGTTTTATTTTGATTTAACGTAAAGTGCGTAACTGTAAATCAAAGAGTAGTATTTTGTGAATAGGAAAATATAATCATTTTTAAGCTGTCACAATTTTTTTTTAATGTTCCTTACTATTTTACTAAGTGAGAATTTTTCGTGCTATAGTTTTGGCCAACACTGTATATTGAGAATTTGATCTAAAAAATCTTCAGGTTTATTTATGGTACTTACAAGGTTTTTGAGACTCACATGTTTTATTCGATGATTCAGACGTCTGATGACTTGGAATATAATGATGATTCGTTGCATTCAAATTTCTTGGTGAACGTGGTATACTCGTACAACCTTTTTGCACCATTAACCTTGTTTCAGGCAACTGTAACATCATACCAACTTTGCTGATGAAATCTCTTCCCAGTATGACTGGATAATTCATAGAAAAGTTCTAAACTGCAAGGATTTGCAAATTGATTAATAAATTTTCATAATACTACTCGTACATACAGTACTGTGTAAAACCTAAGCAACCATATGGAGTCAGCACTTCATAGTAAATCTTTTCAACTTTCTACTCTACCAAATAAAAAGAAATGGATATATAGTGACGTGTAATAGAGTGTATTTTGAAATTCGAGACTTTTTATAAAAGTAATATTACTTCAGATTTAAAAAAAAATGCAAAAACCAACAAAGTTGCCAATTTGAGCTGTGTAAAATCTAAGCAACTTTTTTAATATTTTGTGTAATATCCTTTATTTTGAATAACATAGCCGCAACAACGAGGCATAGAAGTAATTAACTTTGAAAGTGCGTCTTGGGATATATTTTCCCACTCAACTTTCAAAGCATTGAATAGGTGAGACCTGTTGGTAAAGTGTTGTACAGCGACACGGCTTTTAAGGATACCAAACAGGTTTTCGATTGGATTAAAGTCGGCTGATTGGGCCGGCCATTCAAGGACTTGAACTCCCCAAAATCCGCTTACCACTCCTTTACCAATTTCGATGTGTGTTTCGGATCGTTATCCTGTTGAAACACCCCACGAAGTGGCATTTCCCACTCCGCATGTGGTAGCATTACCGATTCTAGAATGGATTTATATTTGAATCGGTCCATGATTCCGTCTATTTCGTAGAATGGACCTACACCTGCTGCCGAAAAACAGATCCTCACCATCACACTACCCCCACCATGCTTTACAGTCGGTGTGCAGAATCTAGGATTGAGTCGCTGCCCTTTACGACGTCTCACATAACATATCCCGTCAGAATTAATTAAATTAAATTTTGACTCGTCGCTGAAAAGAACTGTTTTCCATTTTTCAGGAGACCAGTGTTGGTATTTTCTTGCAAAATTTAGCCTAATATGAAAAAAGATTTTAGCTTGAATTATGTTTAAAGAATTTAATTGCACTACCTGTTCCTTAATTGTTTTTTTTTGTGAGCATCGGTTTTTTGCACGGCCTGTAACTTCGAAGATTATTTCCAATTACACGTCTTCGCACCGTGCTAGCATCAATGTTAAAATCAAGTAATTTTACGACTTCATTCGAACTTATGAACGGCCTACCACCGGCATTTTGACTTTCAAGGACTCCTGTTGCATTATGTTTTTTTATTAAAAATGAAATAATCGATTTATTAATATTATAACGTTTAGCTAATGTTGCCTGAGTGTCTCCAGACTTAAATTCATCAATAATCTTTAATTTAAGAGAAGAAGAGTAACTTTGTCGCAACATTATTAAAAAATATCTTAACTTAAAAGAAAACTGATCAAAGACAATCACTCAAGATCAAATACAAGAGCTTACAACATTTCATGTATAACCGGACTGGAAAAGTACTGTTAGCTATTTTACAGTGGGTTACAAAATTGCTTAGGTTTTGCACAGCTCAATGTGGCTACTTTGTTGGTTTTTGGGTTTTTTTTTAAATCTGAAGTATTATTACTTTTATAAAAAGTCGCGAATTTCAAAATACACTCTATTACACATCATTACATATCCATTTATTTTTATTTGGTAGAGTAGAAAGTTGAAAAGATTTACTATGAAATGCTGACTCCAGATGGTTGCTTAGGTTTTGCACAGTACTGTAACATTAATACTCGTATACATGATTCGGTACTTCGCAGTACATCAAGGCGGCTATTATTACAACACAATAAGTTTGACAATTAACATCCGGAGGTGAAATCATAAACGGCGGTAGAAATTTTTCCTGAATGAAGCTTATGGGGCTTCTTGAGTCCAATAAGGTCGCCAGAGTCGTTAAAGTCTGAGAATTTAATTTATGAAACTTGTAGTATACGAGTAGTTTTCTTTCGAATTCATTGGCTGGAACGCTGTTCTTTCTGCTAATATTTGGAACGCTGAAGATATTCATGCTACCGACGTCTTTTATGCTATTGCTGTTGCTAGCACTGTGGGTGTTCCCGCTACTGTCGTAGTTGCTGTCGAGTGCACAATATGAACTGATAAGTTATTGCAATTTCGAGCGACATGTCCTGCGCCACCACATTTGAAACACTTTATTTGAGCACTATTCTGATTACGGGGTTTTATTTCGGGTAAGTTATCTGCCATACTAGTTGTTGGAGTAGGAGCTTTTTTACTTGTGCTTGTGTGAACTGAACTGATTCGGGTATTTCTCGGTGTAAAATTACTTTCGCGGCAATTATTTTTGAACTTTTCATACTTTCGTAATGCGAGTTTTAATTCGTCCATATTGTTTGCACCATATAAAATACTTTTGTTTGTTTAGGTGTCATAAATCTTCTTCTTCGATGGGATTGTGAGAAGCAATCTCTTGCATGGCCAGGACATATTATTGTTGCTCTCCTCTCGCCTTTTCTTCCGTTCCCTTAACTCGTGGTATATGTTTGCCTTCGTGACGCCTTTTTTAAATTCACTCACTAGTGCTTCTTTCAGCTCCGTCCAACTACGCAGATCCTTAGATCGGAAACAAAATTTTGCAGTACCACTTAGCAATCTTTTTCCGAAAACAAATTTGGCATGATCATTTAAAGAGAAAAGCTCCGCGTGCTCTTCGAATTGTGATATCCACCTGCTCACTGGAAAATTATCGTCTCCGGTGTCTTTGAAATCCCTGAAGCTATGAAGAGAACTTGATGAATGACTGGGTGCATCTTCCTCCAACTGCAAATCCCGTAGCTTTTGTTTGAGTTGCGCTATTTCCTGCTTTTTCTTGCATCCAGATGGTCTTCATCGTCTACATATATAACTTAACTCGTGCGGTTTGCTAAGAGATGGCGTGACTTGTATTGTTCCATTGCTATTATTCCATTGGAACATGCGTTGGAAAGCTACTGTCATTGTACGTCATTTCAGTATATGTCATTCATTTGAAGCGTAAACAACAATAATTTTTTTTCACTCAAATATGTCGAACTTTGTGCCTGAAAAAGTGTTTTTGCGGGGAGTTCTTCTTCATTACTTTAATATGAAGAAAACTGCTGCCGAAAGTCACTTTTTTTTGGTGGATGCTTATGGTGAACATGCGCTAGCTAAGCGAACGTGCCAAAAGTGGTTTGCAGGATTTAAAAGTGGTGATTTTGGCTTGGAAGACTGAGAACGTCCTGGGCATCCAAAGTTTGAAGATGAAGAACTGGAAGCATTACTCTATGAAGATTGTTACCAAACACAAGAAGAGCTCGCAGAATCTTTCCGTGTCACTCAAGCAGCCATTTCAAAACGTTTAAAAGCAGCTGGATATATTCAAAAGCAAGGAAATTGGGTTCCACATGAACTCAAGCCGAGAGACGTCGAAAAGTGGTTTTGCATGTCCAAAATGCTGCTGGAACGCCACAAAAGGAAGTCATTTTTGCATCGGATTGTTGCTGGTTATGAAAAATAGATCCATTACGACAACCCCAAGGGCAAAAAATCATATGTGAAATCCGGCCAACTAGCCAAATCAACGGCAAAGCCGAATATCCATGGCGCGAAGGTAATGCTCTGTATTTGGTGGGATCAGATGGGTGTGCTGTATTATGAGCTGCTAAAACCGGGTGAAACCACTAATGGACAACGCTATCGAGCATAATTAATCCGTTTGAAGAGAGCAGTGGCCGAAAAACGCCCGGAATATGCGACCAGACACGAGGCAATAATTTTCCATCATGACAACGCTTGGTCCCACGTTGCTATTCCGGTTAAGAACTATTTGGAAAACAGTGGATGGGAAGTCTTACCCCACCCGCCTTATAGCCCAGACCTTGCCCCTTTTGACTACCATTTGTTCCGGTCGATGCAGAACGCCCTCACTGAAATTCGGTTCACATCAGAGCAGAATATCAAAAATTGGCTTGATTCATTCTTGGCTGCCAAGCCGGCGCAGTGCTTTTGGGATGGGATCCGCAAATTGCCAGAAAGATGGGAAAAAGTCATAGATTCTTAAGTAAACGTTCAAATTTTGAAAAAAAAACCGCACGAATTAAGTTATACATTATGTTTCTGGATCAATTTTCGAAGATCGCCGTCTAAGCAATTTTGAACTACATCTTGCACTCGTAGTTTTAGTTCCGCCTTACTGCCGCTCGTCTGCATCTTAAAAGATCGCAAAATGCTTTTACGCGTTGCAACTGTTACAGTCTCAACAAACTGGAATCACTCGCGATACAGATTACAGTGGTAGCAAATTATAACAAAACTCGCGTAGGCAAATAATTCAAAATTGTTTTTTTAGCGACTATGGAAAACTTCCACGCATTAGACAAAAAGAAATTGAGAGTACAGTCGAGCACAGATCCCACCTCTGAATTTGTAAAAGGAGAAGGAAGTAGAAAACATGCTTCACTGTTCGGTATTTTCTTTATTGATTCCGTCGTCTGTGTTACGCGATCTTAAACAGACTAAGGTAAGAGGGCTCCAATTAGCGCGGCTTATTTACTTGTTGGAAATGTTGAAACATGTACACAGGGTGTGCAATGTGCATACATTAAAACCAGGCTTTGTGAAAGTAGCACTTTTTTTTTAAATCGCCTACAATTGTTAGGATTAAAATAATTGGTCCAAGGTGACTACCCTGAGGGACACCAGATGTTGCTTTAATGGAGTCGGATATTGAAGATCTGAAGATGACCCTGTATTTTCGGTCTTCTAAATGTGGTTCATGCCGCAAAATGAGGGGAATAGCCAAGTTTTTTCAGTTTAAAAATGATAAGTTGGTGAGAAATTTTATCGAATACCTTGCTGAAATCAGTGGAAATTGAATTGATTTCATCACCGTGTTCTAAAGCATGAAGCATCCTAGAGACGAACTCTGATTCACCTTTTATTAAACCGTGCTGATTTGTACAGATAGTAGGCCTACAGTACGGAAGCAGTTGTTGATAGACTATGCTTTCAAAAAGTTTGTGTATGCAAGAGAGTTTTGCTATGGGCCTATAATTATCGACTTCGGCGTTACTTCCTTTTTTATGAATAGGGATAATGTCAGCTTGTTTCCATTGGAAAAGGAAAGTACCTGTTGAGACAGACAAGTTAAATAGGGCAGTAAGGGTAGGACCGAGGTGGGTAACACACTCTTTTATTACAATAGCCGGAAGGCCATCACAGCCGGACGAAAAATCATCTTTAAGTTTGGTAATGTTTTCAGATACCAAAGATGTTGTTATATATATCGAGATGGATGACGTCTCAGGTTAGTTTCTCATATAGTTAAAGCAACTAGGATCGGGTTCAGCTGTTTTCTTAGGAAAGGATTTGTTAAAATGACAAGCAAAGAAATTTGCAAAGGTTTTCGGGTCGGCAGAAGATTCACTAAGAAATTTGAGAGTAGATGGGTAGCCGTCTGACTTTCTTTTCGTATTAACAAACTGGTAGAAGCGTTTAGGGTCCGAGACTAAGTTAAATTGCATGCGGTAGAAGTACTTAAGGTAAAGAGACTCACAAAGTTCAGAAAAAACGATTATATACCAATCGATAATTACTGTAGTCGGAATCAGATCGAGTCCTTAAGAATTTATGCCACAACTTGTTTCTGTAATTACGGAGAGAGCGCAACTCCTTGTTGTACCAGGAAGGAGCTGACATGCAGTCCTTTCAGAAGGTATATGGAACCTATTGGGCAAAGCAGGAGAAAACTAACGAATAGAACGTTGATAGGGCAAGATCAATGTTAGTTGTCTCAGCGATAAGGTCAAAGTTAATGTTGCTGATGAGGTTTTTAAGTTTGTTAAAATCTGTTCTTCGGAAATTAAATGAAAATGCATTTTCCGAATCGACACATGTGTTCATTTTCATATGAGAGTGGGATGAAGGCGGTCTAGGGTAGAAAGAAGATGATCACTCCTATAAACGACACAGTTATCTGAATCGGATATGAAGACAAGGTCGAGATGTCTGTTCATTGTGTTAGGTATTCCACCAATCTGATATAGACTTGAGTTGGTTAGGCAGTCCACCATCAAAATTTCTATTTCTGAGGACGAATTAAGAGAGACGAAATGAGACGAATCGTCGGAAGGCCCCCATTTAAGTTGAGGGAGGTTGAAATCTCCTACTAGAATAATACAGTCTTCAGGTTGTTCATTATCAGTCAAAAAATCCACTGCGTGAACTACAGCTCTATAAGACTCAATTGGTTGGAATAGGTGAGTGAAGCAACAGAGTAAGTAAAGACAGCGTTTGGGCTCCCCAAATGTTGACACATACTAACTCAAAGTTGTCAGTGTGGGGAATATCAACAGGAGTTGCGTGAAAACAGTTCCGGATTGCTAATAAAACACCTCGGCCATAGGGATTATCAGCTCTTTCAAATCCATCTTTTCGAAAAACGTTCAAATTTTTAGGAAACAGCTCAAGGTTATTAATGTCCGGAATTAGATTTGTTTCAGTAAGAGCAATTAGGTCATAGGGTAACTTTTGAGAATTGAGATGTACGACGGAGATTTTAGATCGCAAACCTCTTACATTTTGGTAGTAAATGGACATGCATTGTGTACTGGAGGATACAGGATTTAGTTTGTTAGGAACTGTAATAGTTTTCAAAATTTGAACGAGTTCTTTGCAAGTGGAAGAGATGTCGAAACTCTCATGGTAGCAAACGAAAATTTGCATCAATTCCACTGGAAGGCCTTCTCGTTGAATCGAAACCATAATGTTGGTTTTGGTTATGCCATCAATGCAAACGGACTTGGGTTTGTCGTGCAAGTAGGCAAGGTAGAGACGAACATTTTCATAAATGCGACGGTCTCTCAAACGAGATACTACGTAACGACTGTCATCATTCATATCAGAAAATTTTTTAGTGGGTTTGACAGTTGGTGGAAGGAGTGGGTCAAGGTATTTCGGGTAAGAATCGAGGGCAGGCGAATTGAGAGAACGAGCGGATGAAGAAGGGACAGGTGTTCAAGCACCCCGGAATCTTGACTAGTGAGGGGGGTTGGATCAGGGGGATTGGTAGATGAAGATGAGAAAGGGGTGGTTGGGTTTAGTATATGGGAGCTGATAAAATTAGGATATTTGACTGATGGGGCAACGTTAGTTGGAACTTGGGTAGAAGGCGCAGGAGCAAGGTTAAAGGAAACTCTGTTTTGAGGCGGCTTTAAACGTTTGGTGAGGGGAGGGAGAGCATTTGGTGTCGCGACTCTTGTGTTCTTTATGGATGGAGCAAAGGCGGAAAGGTGTGAGGAGAATCTTGGAAAGATTTGGGTCTTAAATGTCCAGCTTGAGTCGGGATGTTGATGGGATAGGGCAGAATTGTAGGTGCTATCTTTTGTTTTATTAGTAAACTTATTATCTACCATATGCTTCCGTTGGATGATGACAATCTTTTCCGAGATTGGTATACCGCCCGATAATTTTAACATCCACTCCTAGTTAGTGGGTATACGTATTTCAAAACACTGGCCGTTTTTGCTCTTGACTTTGCCAACTTGTTTACATTTGACGTTTTGTATACGAAATTTCTTCCTAAAAAGGTCTTTGATGCAAGACGGGCTTGCGTGACGTGGGGCACCTTGGAGAAAGAAAGTAGACAGCTCCGGTTTTTTGGTGGCTTCAAGATTCATTTTATTTAATTTTTGAATTCTGTTGGTCCATTCAGGGAGAGTCCAGGGTGTCCCAAAAGCCCTAATTATTGGCAATGGTCTTGGGACGGGATTGGTGATAAAAGTTGCATTTATCGAAATGGGTTGAACGGGGGCTTCGGTGGTAATGGTTATTGAATGAGTTGGGGCTGAAGTGGTTGAGGGTGATGTATATAGCACGTCGTGTAAGGATTTGTTACACAGGCTTACTGCAGATGGAAGTGCATCCGGCTTACTAGAGATGTGATTTAATTATTCCAATATCTGCATTGTGGTTGATTTAGTGGATGCAGCTTCCTCACTTAGAAAATTGAGGTCATGTTGGACGGATCCTAGCCAACGTTGACATAATTTTTCCTAACTGAATTGAAGTTGACTGAATCACTGGTAACGCGTTCGAGCAGTGACACTTATCAGAATCTGCTAATTCAGTTATTTTAGAGTGCAGGGATTGAACAGTTGATTTTATGGTGGTTATGCTGTTAACGATCGAACAGTTTAGATTATCGGCTCTCGGAAATTAGTTTGGCTATATTTTTACCACTGAATTGAACTTCGCATTTCAGGTCTGCAATCGAGTCTGCAAGCCCAATTAGTTGCTGGTTATTACATTTTATAGCCTGCATTATATGTGCCAGGGAGATGGTCCGGCACTCTAAACAGAAGAAGCAGGATATGCGCTTATACTCTTCGAGATGAGTTTTAGCGTTTCTGCTTAAACCAATGCATATGGGATAGAATTTCTTTCCACATATCCCATTGCATGTAATCATTTCCATTGTGTTTGTAGGTACAGCGCAGCCAGCAAATCCACAGGAAGACATGGTTAAATCAGATCAGGGTGCAAGTAGGTTATTAATTATTTTTATTAATTTTTTTTTTTTAAGACACAAAGTCACTGTGTTTTGATGACACTGAGAATTTATGGTGTAAGTGATTGGGAAGAAAGGGGTCAAACACGAAAAAAAACCAAAAAAAAGGAAAAAGGTCAAACAGAAAAACAAATATTCACAAATTATCGCGGAGCGAAATTAAAACACGTCCGAACTTGACAGTGGGTATGATCAACATTGGCACCTCCCCAACTTGTAATCCCATATTGTAGTTTGGAGTGTGCAAGTCCATAGTATATCACCAGCAAAATCTTTTTTGAACAATGTGGTTTGAGTAGGTACATTTTTCGTGTAACAGTTAACATATATATTTTTTTAATTCCTTGACATGTTTTTCCAATTTAAATTCCTGTCAATTAGTACTCCCAAGTATTTAAAACTATCTACAATACATTTTCAATTTCAAAACAACTAGAACTACAAGCATAGTCTAGTGAAAAGTTAGCTTTTTCACAAGTATGAACAGATAAAGACAGCTTTTTACATGCAGCGGAGTGCAACGAGATAAGACAGTCATTACGACAAGGACCTTTTAAGTTGAAAGACATTAATTTTGTTTTTTCACTAATTAACAGTTCATGCTTGGCAAACCATTGTCGTAGTATATATATATCATTAAGGAAGTTAGTTGAGCTATTATTTGTATAGGACAATGCGAAATCATCAGCAAATGCTGTGATATGACTGTTAAGATTTTGGGAAAATAAGGAATTGATATAAATTAGAAATAGTATGGGGCCAAGGACTGATCCTTGAGGCAATCCCATACATTTTTCTAATTCTGTACTGTACATGTTTTTCAATTTAACTCGTTGAGTTCGACCAGCTAAATAGGAAGTAAACCAATCATGAATTACTCCTCTCAGTCCAGCTTTGTATAATTTATCCAAAAGTATCTTATTGTTAACCATGTCAAAAGCCTTTGTCATATCTATAAAAACCACTGAGGGATTGACATTTTTGTTGAAGCATTCAATTGTCTCATTACATAGTCTAAGGACCGCATCATCGGTTGACTTGCCTTCTCGAAACCCAAACTGATCATTGCAGAAATAGTTGTTCTTATTAAGAAAAGATGCTAAGTAGACGAACTTTCATTAATTTTTCGAATACTTTAGAAAATGTAGACAGTATCGATATTGGCCTATTTTGAGAAACTAAGTTTCTGTTACCGTTTTTGAATAAAAGAATTACTTCAGCAGATTTCAAAGACTATTTGCACTCATATTAAATAGATAACATAGTACATCAACGACATATAGCGATATACACTTTAAAAGACAGTTAGTAATATTGTCAGAAGTACTGGAGTTTTTGTTGTTCAGTTGCATAATTTGTTTATGTACTATATTTCCATACCTATGAATGGCGTGAAAGCAAAAGTTCTATTTTCGAATTTATCGTCAACTACGTCTGCATATGGGTTGCAGCTACAATCAATATGGAGATGGAACAGGTTTTGACTGGTTGGGGTTGGCAATTTACGCAAAGAACTTGTTGAAATGGTTGGTAATAGCCAACTGATCAGCTACCATTTCACCTCCAACTTCTATTTTGTAAACTTCATCCTTAGCTTCTGACTTACTAAGAATATTATTTATAACTTTTCACTCTTCCTTAACCCTTCCTTTATAGTTTTGGAATTTACTAGATGGAGTGAAAAGTGATATCCTTGACCACCAGAATGCACTGCCACTGCAAATTACAGCGTCAAATATTGGTTTCGAGAGTTTCGTGGTGGCCGCAACTCCACTACCGAGCAAGTCCGCAGCGGCAGGCCCTCCGATGCGGTTACAGAGGACAATGTCAAAAAAATACATGAAATGGTGTTGGCTGACCGGAAAGTGAAGGTGCGCTAGCTAGCAGATACCACAAAGATTAGTACTGAGCGCACACGCCATATTTTGGACAATATTCTGAATATGAAAAAATTATCCTGCCGCTGGGTGCCGCGCATGCTCACTCCTGACCAAAAACACGAACGCGAGAACACTTCGAAAGAGTGTTTGGACTTGCTGATGCGGAATCGGACGGACTTTTGGCGTCGATTGGTAACTGCATTTGGATCCAATAAAAAATTCAGCTCACGCGAGGAAATTATCGACGCCACGGAGGAGTATTTTGCAGACCTTCGGGAAAATTACTTTTCGGACGGGATCAAGAAGTTGGAAAATCACTGAAATAAGTGTATCAAACTAAAAGGGGACTATATTGAATAATATAAAAAAAAACATTTTAAAAAAAAAAATTGTTAAATTCCCAAGGAGGTCACTTTTCACTCCATCTAGTATTTCCGTAATAATTGTCTTTACTTATTTGTACTTGTTCTTTTACCTCTTCATTCAGTTTTAGGTAATATTCTTTTAAACTTTTGCCATGAGGCTGACGTGGACATCTTTTCCTTATAGTATTTTTTTTCGTTATTTTTTCTAAAAGATTTCTGCTGATCCAAGGCCTTAAATGCTTCAACTTACAATTGCCTGAAGTCGACGATTGAGTACAAATGGAAATATGTTTTTGTAGAATATCAAGAAAAATAACATTATGCAGAAGGATTTCTTTCTGCATAAACTGGTTCCCAGCACTCAAAAGTCAAGTTTGAAACTAACTTACTAAAATCGATTTTGCGAGCTGTAGAGAACGGAACATATTTATCTGTGGAACTCAAGTATACTGTTTCCACGTTTAAATTGGTCATGCAATGATCAGTAATCTTAAGGTCTAATACCTCAGCAGAGAGACGATGTGGAAAACTATTATCTAATATTACAAAAATATGGTCGATACACGGGCGCGTGTCTTCTGTGATACGAGTTGGTTCCATTACTAGAGGTTCTAAGCCATAAGATGACATTAAAAACATATAATTATCGGCGTCATATGTGCTTTTGAAAATATCTATATTAATATCACCCACAACTAATAAATTCTTACTCTTGATATCTTTAAGTAACGTGTTCATTTCATCTAAGAAAATGTCCTTGCTTAGATTATTTGAGCTGTTATTATGAAGCCGGTAAACGCAAAAAAATTGTAAATTGTTCGTTAAGTACTTATATGGCAGTTGATTTTTAAAACATCGGCACTGTTCAAATTCTTTTTCACTACTTCACACTCACATTCTTTTTTTTATATACATATACCATGGTACCACCAGATCTGAAAGAATTATTGCAATTATCATATTGATCATAGCCATGTATGTATGTTATATAGTAATTGGATAGTTCATAGTCAACTAGCCAAACTTCCGTTAAAACAATTACTTCTGGTTCAAAGGTACAAGCATTTGAGTGTGTTAGAAACAAATTAAAGTTTGCTCTCATACTACGTACTAGATAGTGTGAAAAGTTACCTCCATGTTAATTAAAAAAATTTGTTTTTTATATTATTCAATTTAGTCCTCTTTTAGTTTGATACACTTATTCCAGTGATTTTCCAACTTCTTGATCCCGTCCGAAAAGTAATTTTCCGGAAGGTCTGCAAAATACTCCTCCGTGGCGTCGATGATTTCCTCGCGTGAGCTGAACTTTTTATTGATAAGCCATCTTTTGAGGTTTGGAAAGAGATAATAGTCCGAGGGAGCCAAATCGGGCGAATACGGTGGATGCGACAGCAATTGGAGCCGTAAATCATTGATTTTAGCCATGGTTGCGATGCTCTTGTGCGCCGGCGCATTGTCTTGCAAAAACAAAATTTTTTTCGCTTCATGCGAGGCCGTTTTGGAGCGATTTCGCTGTTGATGGTTTTTCATTTTTCGAGGTAGTCCAAGAAGAGTATGCCATGACAATCCCAGAAAACCGACGCCATAAACTTTCCGACCCATCGAACCTCCCTCGGCCGCTTCGGAGCACTCGTGCCGGCTTCAGTCCATTGCCGGGCACTCATTCTGTTCTCTGATGTGTAATAGTAAATCCAAGTTTCATCAACTGTTACCAATTGACGCCAATAGTCCGCCCGATTCCGCATCAGCAAGTCCAAACACACTTTTGAAGTGCTCTCGCGTTCTTGTTTTTGGTCAGGAGTGAGCATGCGCGGCACCCAGCGGCAGGGTAACTTTTTCATATGCAGAATATTGTCCAAAATATGGCGTGTGCGCTCAGTACTAATCTTTGTGGTATCTGCTAGCTAGCGCACCTTCACTTTCCGGTCAGCCAACACCATTTCATGTATTTTTTTGACATTGTCCTCTGTAACCGCATCGGAGGGCCTGCCGCTGCGGACTTGATCGGTTGTTGAGTTGCGGCCACCACAAAACTCTCGAAACCAATATTTGACAGTGTAACCTGACGGAGCATTAGCCCGATAATATTTATCCAACTTTTCTTTTGTTTCCTTCACCGTTTTGCCCCTCAAAAAATAATGTTTTATGAGAGAACGAAAATCGTTTTTGTCCATACTCAACATGATGCCAAACACGTTAACAACAATCAGCTGTCAAAACAAAACTAAAGACAGTATCGCACTGAAATTTGGCATGTCTGCCTAAATATGAACGGACTTCAAGAAAACCTTTTTTGCAGTAGCAGTGCATTCTGGCGGTCAAGGAGGTCACTTTTCACTCCATCTAGTATATTTTGGTGAGAAACTATATTGTATAAATTGGTGGAAATATCAAAATTTTCTGTGTAAGTTGAGTTGTTTTTATTCATTTTAGTTATGGTTGAAAATATGTATGGTTAAAGATTATTTTTTTTAGTTCAAAGATTTCATAATTTATTTTTTCTAACTCTTCGAACACAATTTCAATTGTTATAGTCTCACTGGAATATTTTTCTTGATCAGCTGTTTTCCTCTCAATGTAAGAAGCCGAGAGAGGGAGAGGACTATTTAGAGAGAATGAGCTTCTACGTGACTTCTCACACTTAGAGCATCTCCAGATGCACTCAATTTTGACGTCATTACGATCAAATTTTTTTGCACAAATACAATGCATTCTCAAGGTTGGTTTTAAATTTGAATTAAAAAAAAAAAATGTTCACTTCAAAATTTAATGACCTTGTGTGCTTATGTTCAGATTATACTTTTGAGTATTAGAATTGTTTTAATACTATTTAGTCACTGTTTTTATGTTTTTGTTTGCCTATTTTTATTACTTTATTTAGAGCGAAATTAAAATGCGCGTGCACCCCACAACACAACACTCCTAATCTCTCTGAACCTTTTACAATAGATAATAATTAAAACTGTGCGAAGTACACTGTAGTACGATTAATGGGCACTGGCGCGGCGGCGTAATGACTCCTGTATTGCCCTATTCAATAACTACTTTCACTACCAGTGCTTCAACAAAGTTGCCCCTTCAAATCTTCTGAAATATCGTGAATCCTTCACTTAACGAATACCCTTTCGAGCTCCTTATTTCCTTGTCATTATAACCCGCAAACATTCAAAACCAACGTACATCGGTACCTTTCTTTCTTTCCTCTATAATTTTTCTTCGCCTGTGCTAAGTGCAAACATTTTATACTAAATCAATTGAGCGCCTTACCTTGAAGTACTCAAATCTGTAGACCGAAAGATTTCGCAAAATAAGTTCAAGGCTTTTTCAACTTTTGCTTATCAAGTCCAAACAAAACAAGCAACTGTTGCATTGGTCACAAAAATAAAAGCGCAGACATCTAGCAGTTTAAGTACCTACCGCATCTCTATGAACAGTCATCTACCAGCATCCAACATCCAGTATCCCAGCATCCCGCATACCAGCAATACAAAGACAAATGCTACTCTGGAATTGTTGATTCCATTAAGAGTTCAGAGTGTATTGCTTAAGTGCAGAACCACTACCACTGCGACAATGGTTAAAATTAAAAAAAATAAAATAAAAAATGAATAAATAGATAAAAAGATTTAAAAAAAAAAAAAGAGAAAAATCACATTAATTGATTTTACCCTGTAAAGTGTTCTTAGCTGCAGAGATTTAAATCGGATGCCACTAAGGCTCGGTTATCTGCTTGGTCTTGTAATTTGTTGTATCCAATCCAGGCATATTGGCAAAGAGCAACGGCAGAATAGAACAGACCACTGCACTGGAAAGTGCACTCCAAGTCCACTTTAGTATCTCTTACTAGAGGGGCCGATGCAAGAGGGGATTTCTGCGCCAATACCATAACTAAGAGCAAGACCAAGACCAACAACAAAACAATGTGCATTCCACACTACGAGTACAAAACAGATGCACATCTAGGAATATAGTGCATCTACAGCGATGGCGTATTCGTACAACTTTATTATTAGGATCAGAAGCTTAAGTAGCAATGATCTCTCTGTCAGAACACCAGATACTCGTACACTAACCAGCAACGCTGTTCTGATTAATTGAACACGCATCCATTGCATCGAGAACAGTCACCCATTCCTTAGGGATGTAGTGATTCTTGCATGAATTATATGTCATGTTCTGGTTTTGATTCGAAATCTATCTTAAATACCCCAAACTACTAGCTGTAGATACAACAGATACCTACTCTTACTTATACTCAGATTCATGAAAAAAAAAAATCGTAAATTTAAATTATTGACTCATTGGCCAGAGAATTTATTTTGCTGCCTCGCACATCCCAAATACAGTTCTCCGCAATCTCCGAGTATCTGTAGTATCTATTGGATGCGTAAATCAGATTTTCCATTTTTGATTTTGTGTTTTTTTTTTTTTTGTTTGTGGATCCGTTCTTGTGTTTTATTTCAGAGCAGTCGCCCCTTCGGGTCTAAAAATATCGAAAATCGCCGCGTATGGCGTCCCAATAATAGAGCTCACATATTTTATCGTCAAATGAAAAATTGGTGGAAAGTATTTTTCCCGTTTAGCCGATGTCTTTTCATCGTCAACGTTGCTGTAGTCGGCACCGGCACCGGCACCGACATCGTCGTCGTCAGTCAGTCGGTGAGTTGGAGTGTGATATTCCCTTCATCGGAATTCCAATCTTTTTCAGCTTTCGATCGTTCACGTACGAGAAACGAATGAATATGGTATAGCCTACTCGTATGCCATCGTGTACCGCACACATGTGATTGAACAATGAACTATGAGTTCGAATGGAACACTTGTACTTTTGATACTTTAGAAACAACTCAACTGAAAATAGGTCTAGGAATCATCATCCGCCCCAGCATCAGCATGATCACCATCATATGCGCCTGAGTGGGGTTTTGGCCGATGATAATGTGATGGTGCAAGATACTCAAAAGTCGTCTCCACCACCGATCAGCCACCGAGATCACAGACCACTATCTATATGGGTATGGAATATTTTGAAATAAGAAAAACATACTTACGATCGGTGTTGTACGGATACAATTCGTTTTTGAGTTTTTCTGTTTTTTTTTTTTTGGTTTTGTTTTCTTTTTTTGATTTGTTTCGAATTCAGATATTTTCGGCTGTCCGCTATAAATAGATATTCAGTTCGAAAAGAGATTTATTTACAGCATAAGAGATCAAGCATCAGTGGAATTTTGTATTTTTTCATCTTTACTCATTCGCTTGCAAGGATGTATTGTGAAATTTCGTTTTTAGATATAAAATTGGTGTTGGGCTAGTTTACCTACTCTTACGGTTGACTACATGAAGGCATGCGCATTCTATTGGGTAGTAGTGTTTTTATGAGTACTTAAATAGGCCTTGATGTTTCTAAATAGGTTATGTTTTGTAATGACGACGGGGGAAGCAGTAAGCACATCAAAACAAATAAAATACCATAGTTTTGGAGTAATAACAACGATATGGGCTGGTGTTGGGCGCCAAATGTTAAATAGTACAGCTGGTTTTGAAGATTTTGCGTGCATTATTAACCTTTCGATTCAAAATTGCTTTAATGCGGTATTTTTACGGTCGAAAAATATTCGCATTCGAACACGATAGTGACCTGAGTTCGTGTTTGCTCTTTGAAATGCTCGGACATGCAGAAAACTGAGACTGTGTTTTGCATCGATCGCAATATAGCTTTTTGATCAGATTGTTGGCAGATTCCTTTGCGTATATTGAGACGTGGGAAACGTGTTCTGGCTACGATGTCAATCCACACCAACGTGAACTCGATTCGACTGAGCTCATTTTCAAAGCTCGTGTAGTGTAGGCTTTAATTTCCAAAAGTTCCGCCGAAGAGCTCGTATAAACAATCTTTGGGAAATACGTCTTTTAACTCTGCGGAGACACCAGTGCATGTCAGGCTTATGTTGACGAATGTTGCCTTTTAGCGAATTATAATCAGGCGGTTACTTAATTGCCTGAAACTAAAGTCTTTCTAACGAAGGCTTTAGACCAATATAAAGCAGATATCGGTGACTGTTAAAAAGAACAAAAAAAGCGTCAATTTGGGTTCGAACTTGATATAAGGAGCAATCTAATAAGGAATCTTAAGCTTTCTTCATGGCCACGAGCCATGTCAAGGATGAACCCCCCAAACCCAGCATGATAAACGCTTGTTGTCTTCAGAAAAAATAAATCTACAAGCAATGCCTTAAATATGACGTTAAAATCAGTTTAGGTGAACATTTGAACTGCTGGGTATCCTATCAATTGGATTGCTCCAGCAGGGCAACAATCAAGTTCGTAGCGAAGTAGTTGCGTCACCTCAAAGTGGTGACCCCCGGAAACTGCATGGGTAAGCCCTTACTCAAGCAGGCTAAAATTGCAAGAGTATGCAACGACAGTAGCATTATACTTTCCTACGCCGTAATAGGGTTCACAACCCTATACGGAAAAGATTGGCACCCAAGGTGCCAATGCGGATTTCCAAGCGCTACAATAAGGAAGAGCTACTGTGGGAAGTTATAACGCAGAAACGCTGCAATCGCAAGATACCGCCAAAATCTTCACCGAACGTGTAGTCCTAAGGCTCTCAACAACTCCTATGCTGCCAGTATCAAGTACCGAAGACCAGTAGCAACGCAACCAACGTGCTATCAAAGACGCCACAATTGATGTGCTGGGTTTCACCCGACCAGCAACAAGAAATCCCTGGTTTCATGAAGAATGCCGGCATGTACTCGTATATGCAGCAAAACAAGAAGCATACAAAGCGGCGCTGCAACGAAGGTCGAGAGCTGCTCGTAAGATCCACTGGCAGAAGAAGAACATCGCCTTCACCAGTAGAAGAAAAAACAGCACGAGAGACGGGGGATCAAAAATATTGAGAGGTTGTACTCCAGGAATAACGTACGGGAGTTTTACCGACAGCTAGAAAGAACGTGCCAAGGCAAGAAGACCCATACAGAAGCTCGTAGAGCTTCTTGAAGAAGGAAATCTGGTAGTGGAGTCACAATCGGTGCTGAGAACATGGAAGAACTTTTTCTGCAGACTGTATAACGGCGATGAAGCCCAACATCCTTTATTCAACTTTCAACTTTGACGATGATAGCCAAAACTACCGTCCACCTGACCAGAACGAAGTAAGAATAGCAATATCTTAGCTAAAACCCAACAAATCAGCTGGACCTGGGGACTTACTGGCCGGGGTATTCAAAGCTGGTGAAAATGACTGTCGAAAGCATGCGTCAACTCGTTTTTTAGATCTGTTCCGAAGAGTGTATTCCAGATGAATAGAATTTTAGCACCGTATGCCAAATTCACAAAAACGGAGACACTCTCAATTGTGGCAACTATAGAGGAACTATAAGTCTCCACAACATCGCATATAAGATCTTATCTGCCATATTGTCTGAACGCCTGAAACTCTTCATCAAAAACCTGATTGGCCCCTATCAGTGTGGTTCCAGATACGGAAAGGCTACAATGGACCATATCTTCACACTTCGGCAGATCCTAGAAAAAATTCAAGAAGCCCAAATCGTTATCTGCCATTTGTTCATCGATTTTAAGGCCGCATATGACTATTAAGAACGTGATCTTTGATGTCGAAAAAGGTTTTAGACAAGGTGACCCGCTGTCCTATGAGTTGAGAGAATTGTGCGGAACTCGCAAGCGAACAGTGGAGGCACAGTCTTCCAAGAGTCAGTGCAACTACTAGCGTACGCCGATAATATCGACATTATTGGGCTGACACCGATGCGCCCGCTAGTGTTGAAAAGGAAGCTGTCAAAATGGTTTTAGCGGTAAATGAGGGCAGTACAAAGTGGTTGCTGTCAACAAGAAGGGACACACAACATCGATGAATTTGACAAAACGTCACAATCGACAGCTACCATTTCGAGGTAGTAAACGACATTGTTTACCTTGGATCTGCTATTAATTCTGCCAACAACTCCTCAGCAGAAATAAAACGAAGAATCACTCCTGCCAATCGCTGTTTCTTTGGACTAAGAGGACAATTGAGTAGTAAAGCCCTATCCCGAACAAGCAAGGAGACTCTATATAAAACCTAGATCATCCCAGTCCTACTTTGTGGCAGTGAAACATGGACCCTATCGAAAGCGGATGCAGATATCCTCAATCGTTTCGACAGAAAAATCGTTCGAAAAAGATTCGGCTCCATTTGCGTTGACGGGTTTTGGAGGAGAAAATTCAACGACGATCTATACGAGCTGTACAGCAACATCGGCGTAGTCAAAAAACTGCGCATCAGTCTCCTGAGACGGCTAGGACATTTAGAAAGA
The DNA here is from genome assembly GCA_963966105.1 of Volucella zonaria. Lineage (NCBI taxonomy): Eukaryota > Metazoa > Arthropoda > Insecta > Diptera > Syrphidae > Volucella > Volucella zonaria. The sequence continues at coordinate 64,979,173 of OZ014534.1, forward strand.
ATGGACACGAATGCTCCGGGCTGCAGAGTTTTCGAATCTAGTCACGAGGTACAACGCCGTATGGGAAGACCTCATCTTAGGTGGCGTGCACAAGTAGAGGGAAACCTCAACAACCAATTAGTTCTTAACCGGAATAGCAACGTGGGGCCGAGCGTTGTCATGATGGAAAATTATTGCCTCGTGTCTGGTCGCATATTCCGGGCGTTCTTCGGCCACTGCTCTCTTCAAACGGATTAATTGTGTTCGGTAGCGTTGTCCATTGACACCGGGTTTCACCCGGTTTTAGCAGCTCATAATACAGCACATCCATCTGATCCCACCAAATACAGAGCATTACCTTCGCGCCATGGATATTCGGCTTTGCCGTTGATTTGGCTAGTTGGCCGGGTTTCACATATGATTTTTTGCGCTTGGGGTTGTCGTAATCGTTTTCATCACCAGCAACAATCCGATGTAAACATGACTTCCTTTTGTGGCGTTCCAGCAGCATTTCGGACATGCAAAACCGCCTTTCGACGTCTCTCGGCATGAGTTCATGTGGAATCCAATTTGCTTGCTTTTGAATATATCCAGCTGCTTTTAAACGTTTTGAAATGGCTGCTTGAGTGACACCCAAAGATTCTGCGAGCCTTTCTTGTGTTTGGCAACAATCTTCATAGAGTAATGCTTCCAGTTCTTCATCTTCAAACTTTTTTGGCTGCCCAGGACGTTCATCGTCTTCCAAGCCAAAATCACCACTTTTAAATCGTGCAAACCACTTTTGGCACGTTCGCTCAGCTAGCGCATGTTCACCATAAACTTCCACCAAAATACGATTACTTTCGGCAGCAGTTTTCTTCATATTAAAGTAATGAAGAAGAACTCCCCGCAAAAACACTTTTTCAGGCACAAAGTTCGACATATTTGAGTGAAAAAAAATTATTGTTGTTTAGGCTTCAAATGAATGACATATACTGAAATGACGTACAATGACAGTAGCTTTCCAACGCATGTTCCAATGGAATAATACAAGTTAAGCCATCTCTTAACTTACAATTTAAGTTATAACTTTGAACGGTTGCAATCGCAACACGTCGTTAAAACCTTTGTCAGACGCGCTCCGTTCAACCTCTCGGTAATTTCTATGCACCTAGCATTTGGTCGTGAAGATCAGTGACATGGATTCCGTCAGATACGTTGCAATTGGAGTACTAGATGTTATCCGACCATTCTCACAGAAACTCTTCTTTGATGAGCTGGCACATACGGCAAAACAGTTTGCCTATGAAGCGCCACTACATAGAAGGACGAAAGTAGCCTATCGGCTTTACAAACAAAAATGGAATACGTACTTAACGGTTTTTCTGATAGAGAAAATAAAGAATGAAAGGCGAACGATAGAGGAAATGGAGAGGTTCTACTTTACAAACAACGTTCAGAAATTCTTCCAAGAGGTAAAAGAAGAAAAACAAATTAGTAAGACCCAGACAGAGAGCTGTAGAGCTGAGCAAGTCACCAGCCACTGTCAGTGCTGAAACCGTAAAAAAGTAACTCTGCAAACAGAACTTCTTCCACAGACTTCCACAAATGTTAGAGTTACGCAGAAAGAACCATTGAACTTGGGCTATGAATGCCACGATTTCCGTCAACCTGACCCAAATGAAGTGACAATAGCGGGCAGTAAACTTGAGAATAACAAGGCTACAAGGGTAATCAACTTTTTTCCAAAATTTGGTCGGAAAATATGTCGAAGAAGGTGACCCTACTAACGATAGCGATTTCCATTTTCTGAACATCGCATACACGAACTTGCCTCCCGTATTGAGTGAATGTTAGAACCATTTGTCAACGATCTGTCCGCTATTAATCTGGGTTAATCTGCAGTTTCTCAAATAGAAGTCCAAGTCGATGTTTATCGATTTTACGGCCGCTTATGACAGCATCTATAGAGACGAACCCCACACAGCTATGTCTAGTTTTGGTATTCCTGCGATCATATCGGATTATGTAGAATGATGATGGAGTACGCTCGGTGCTCTGTGAAACGTTCAGGTCAACGCCAGGTTCACAAGTTTCTATAAGTCTGTGGAACTACTTGGATACACTAATTGACACTGCCACTGATATCATTGGCAGGACACAGCCAGTTGTCACTGATACGTTTGTAGATTTTGAAGTTTAAATCGGAAGCGACGATAACGTATTTATACCATCTGCGAGAAGACAATCGAACAGAACGTCACAAATGTCACATTGCTTAGAGGTAGCTAGAGATTTCATTAGGGCAAATGAGCAATTACAGACTCGTCATAACTGTACTGCTCTGGGGCTATAGTTCAGAAGCATAGTCGAGTCCAAGATTCTTCAATTGATTTTTTTTCCCATTTGCATTGACGTTGTTAAGGTTCCTAGCATTCTTATTACGAATTCGAGAAGTCTTTTCCGAAGCACGTAATTTCTTCTGGATTAAGCAAGTCGCTCATATGTACAACACCAGACCTGACAGGGCAGGATCTTCGCTAAGCCCGGACAAAAAAAAAACGGATATACCAGTCGAATAGCTCGGCTTATTTTAATGAAAGATCATTCGCAGCTTTTTGAATATTGGCACAGCGGCTTGGTGGACACATTCAATTCTTACAAAGCTATTCAGTAAGTTTCGGACCACTGCTCCACAACACCCTGCAGACTCTTTGTAGCTTGCTATATAAATAAGGAACCACAAACTACAAGCCAACTCCTTCAGCACAGTCCTGGCGCAAGAGCAATATCCAAGAAAAAGCTGAATGAACAAGTACCTATGAACTACTCGGATGAACTGGATATGCACAGATGCATACATACATATATACATATGCATGTAGATAGCAATAAATTTCGGACAGTTAATATGTTTGTTTACACGAAATCTCATTTCCGTCTGGTCGACTTAGAAACTATCCATGATGCTCACTAAAATCCCGTCCAACCCATGTCACACACAAGAAATCCTCATTAGACTCCTACCCGTACTGCCCCGATTCAATTAAGATAGACCCATCGCACTGCCGGTGCTGTCATCCATTTAGTACGCGATTGGCTTCCTAAAATTTTTGCATATTTTGACACCTGTCACCTTGACTTGTAGATACCGAAGATACAGTGCTATCAGTAGCTCATCACGTACTCGTAATTGAAATAACAACAAACATTCACACACCAACACACATACATACATTTCTCACTCGCAGTCAACAACGACACGTTCACAACTAAAACTGAACAAAAAACAGCGGAAGTGCATTTGTTTATGCAGGTCGCGTGCAACAGCAGATTCATCCAAACGAGAACCAATACGTTTAAGCGACAGATGCGAGTAGGTGTGTGTTAGATATCCGTACGTACATACTCGCATATGTTGTTCTCCTGCTTATTCACACTGACACGTATTTGTATCTTTGTTAACTCTTTTCTGAGACCTCTTTTATGCTTTAACAAAAGATTTCCTCAAAAAGATACAAAAACAAAAACAGACCAACAATCCGCAGATTGCCATTTTAATTCAATGCATCGATGTATCTTTTAGCGTTTCTCATCGTCGTCATCATCATTATCATCATTATCACGATCGTCGTCTTCGTTGCCATTTCGTTTGGCTTCGTTTGATGAGGTACCTGCTCTTTCCGCTGGTTCCCCTCCAGCATCAAGTGTACTCGTCGCAAGAAGAGTATGTGAAGAAATATAAGTGATGAACCTTGTGGGCGGGAAGGCGGTAGTTCGGCTGGCGGGGCAAATCAGAAGCAGAATTATAACGATTGTCTAATTGCGAACGTTTTGCGAATGTGTGGAAAGAAATTGTGTTGTTTTGTGTTTAGCACAACGGCATAAACAGCGCAAACAGCAAACAACAATAACGGTAAGTGCTTGGAATAGGGGTGGGTGACAAACGGGCGGCAAATTCGAGAAAAGAGAGAAAATATTTGTACATACGAGCATACTCGTATCCAACGAATAAATATCCAACATGGAAATATCGAGGTCAGTTCAGGTCATGCCACTTTAAAGTGAGCGATATGTGTGCACGAGTAGAGTATGTGGTCGCGACACCCGACCCTGCCCTGCCCTGTTGTTCTTTCAAACTAACATGATGTTTGAGTGAAAGACGAAAAGGGGCAAAACGCACACAAAATAACAGGCAACAACAGTAACAAAGTGAAGTTTGAACTAAATGCTGCTACAGTTGGCAAATTAATTACACGCGTTCATTGAAGTGAAGCAGCAACGATATTTTATTGGTGAATATTAAATCTGTAGAGTTGCCAGGTTATTCTCCGAGATTTGAGATGATGAGAAGCAGAAAAAGTGCCTTAAGATGGAGGTAAAATTTAAGGCAAAAAAGCCAGTTACAAGGATTTTGTTCGAAGTCAAAATGAGCTGGTAGTGCCGCAAGCGCGTTGACAGTTCTATTGGTATTTATTCTTCACCAGCATTCCTATCTGGACTTGAGCGCGGAAGGAACAACTTGCAAGCAAGGACCAACTAATAAGAGCTCCTTATTTGGTTAAATTTGACAAATAATGCTAATGCCTTTAGGTACTCGTATCTCTTCGCCATAAAACGCTGAACATCTTCAACATTACCCGAATAAGTTTTCTATTGTATTTGGTGCCATAACCATTTCCTAGACCTTAACGTCAAATGCCAATAAATTACCTTCTCACATAAGTCGAATCCGTATTCTCCACGAGTTTTTTTTTTCCATCACGGTCAACCTGCAATAACACCGCGTGCAATTCTTAGTACGACAGGGAACTGAATTGTTGTTTGCATGTTGATAAGATAGTTCTTAAAACCAACTCTTCTCTTAGCTTTATCAAACAACAATCCAAACTATCGTCCAACCCTTAAGTGACCAGATCCCTCTACATCACCTTTGTTCGCCCCCCTGTTGGGGCATAACATATGACCCTCTGCGAAATACAGAGGCCATTCAAGGATACGTTTTCGTCCAGGCAAAGCTGGTCGAATGCATTAAACATCTCAAATATTTAAACAACAAAGAAACGTCGAGACCAGGGAACAATAGAGTCAACTATAATTGTTCAGTGGTCTGGTTCATGAAACTCTCGATATTTACCTTACGAGTATGTCACGGGAAGGAGGCAGCTTATGTCACAAAAAGTGAAAAATCACGGTCTTTGAAGATAGTAAACCTTTCAATGATAGTCAGGGAATAAACAGAAGCGCTAACAGATGACTTTGTATAAGACCTTTACCCTGGACAGGAGGAATCACTGCTCACTTGGTACCTCAGAGGTCCGTATGACGGTAGAATTGCTCCTGGAAATCTATAAAGGGACATCGCAATTGAAATCACCCAGATAAGTCCTCACGGTCTGTGAAGAAGTAACATCCCAGAAATCTCATTCTTCACTCTCGGAAGTTCAGCATGAATGTCAACCACTCGCTCGCCCCAACGGCTAAAAACGTGATTTCTTTGTGAAATAGATAGGATCCTGGCTATTGGGTATGTGCCATGTTGAACAAAGCTTATATGCTATGCATTTGGTTGATCCATATTCCCATCCTTAATGCTTCTATTGACCGTACTTAATTACACAGTATACCGCCATTCCTCGCCAACTCATCAGCTTTCTTGTTGCATCTGATATTCATGTAACGAGCGTAATGTCATCGTATTGAAACCTGACATCTCATCCTGGAGATGCCTTGAGGATGACTCTTTCTAACTAGGAGAGTAGTGTGTGGCTGAGTCTTTTGCTTAGAATTGAGCGAACGCCGTCGGGCTAAAGCCATTGCCCTTCAACATCAGCAAGATCTCTTCCACCACAAGAACTTCTGCACCTTGAGTTCTCTAAAGTGGAGTTCATTCTACACGATTTGAACAATATGGCAATACAGTTCTTAAATCCTATTTACCATGTGTAGAGAGCTCTTGACCGGATTGGGGTTTAGTATTTCAATTTAGAGCGCAAAATAATATAACATATATTAAGGCCAGATCTAACGTCAAGACTCTCTACATCACTTGAGGGTATTTAAAAACGCTAGAAATTTTTGGCTACATCGAACCTGTGATCCACGTAGGTGGTCATTAAGCTATACACCGTGAATAAAAGGTTGTTTAGTTTCGACGATGCAAGCTCCTGCCTGGTCGCGTCTTTGAATTTCCTTTTAATTACAGCAGTAGTAACCTTGTGTTTGGAAGCGTTAAATCCCGCTCTGTTAGTGCTTCCCCAATTAATTACGATTTTAATATCGGCGTTTAATGAGGTTAACTTATCCTGCCGTTGCCGTTGCCGTTTTAGAACCGAAACGTATTTGAGAAGTAAACCAATACTTGTATATTCAATAAGAAGTGATAGGCAAGAGATCACAGCGTTAAATTTGCTCCTTCCAGGCGTGGTTGGTCGTGGGTTTGTTGGCATAAACCTTAGACTTGTAAAAAAAACTCCAAAGAAAACAGTCCAACGGCGTTTAATCGCAAGATCTGGGCGGCCAATTGTGATCAGATTAGACGACCAGGAAATTACTCATGCGGGTAATTGAATTGTTTCCTGGGCTGCATGGCATGCGGCACTGTCTTGTTGAAACCACATGTCATTCATATCCATATCTTCTACCAATAACTGTTATTACCTGGAAACGTTGTGGATGAATTTGTTTCTCAACAATCACTCGTAAATTTTCCGAACGCTAAATTCAACAATTTGGCGACTAGCAAAGGCAACAAGATGAAAATAAGCCTCATCACTGAAGACGCCTTGTTCCTTCATATAGTGCTCCAATTTTTATAACTCTGAACTGTGAGCTGTCTTCTTTTGTTTCGTTGGCAACACTTCACCGGAGAAATGGCGCAAAATTCAAACTTTGCGTCAATTTTGGGACACCCTTAAAAGCGATCAAAGGTCGATCTTGGAGGCGATCACCTACAAGCCAGAAGGACAGATGGAATAGCTATTTCCAGAAGCAGTTGCGTTGGTTAGATGAGCCAAAAAAACAGTTTTGTGAACCAATCGAACGATTGGGAGAAGACCAAGCGGTGATAAGGCAATTGAACACGTTGCAAGAAGATTCAAGATTTGCAAAGCTTAGTGACCAGACGCCCAGACGTTGCTGAAAGGCACTGCACAACTGTTTTCATAATGTGCCGATCCTGGGGTGAAATGAAATGTGCCTTGCTATCGGGATTCCATGTACACACAACAGCTTCAGATGTGGTCAATAGTCTGAGGAACGGCAGGAAACGAAAGGAAGAATATATGCAAAAATAGGTCCTTGGCATGCAGGAGATCGCAGCTACTGCTTACATCGGGGAACAGGACCTCATCAACTACATCGTGTTAGATAAACCAGATTCTATGTCTAATAAAAAAATTCTTTTGACAGCTGACACGAGAGCCAAAAAGAGCTCTGCGAAGGTACGAGAAGATAAGGACAGCACTATACAAACAATCCATGAACAAAAGTTTACTCACCGCATAAGCCAACGATCCAACAGCAAGAGTTATTCATTAAATGTTACAATTGTAATAAAGTTGGGCACTTTGTAAACAAGTGCCCAAAGTATACAGCGGAAAGGTGATCATGCTATCGTTGCTGAAAAAAGGATCATCCTGTAGAGATTTGCTCTCAACAGACCTCCATTATGATATTTGCCAGCAGTCAAAGGGAGATGAAATCTTTGCCAGAAATATTAGACGATTTCCAGCATACGTTCGAGTTCCTTTTTTTCGGCAAACAATTCTTCAACACTAACAACAACGATTAATGCTACGGCGATGATTGATACTGAAAGCCCTATCAGTTTTAGTTCAGAACATTATGTTCCACCGCATTTTGTAGTATCTAAGCACAGTTTTGGGGGAACCAATAACAGTAAGTTGATTAAATTATATTCTGAAGCAGAGATTCTTAAAATTGATACCAGTAATGATCTCTGCGTGCCGCAACACAGGTGTCCATTTACTCTAAATGTCCTAGCCATCTCAGAGAATGATGCGAAGTTTTCTGAATAAACCGATGTTGCTGTGAAACTCGGATACATAGTTCGTCGCTGAATCTTCTCATGCAAAGCCCATCAACACAAACAGGAATATTTTTCGAAGGATTTCTCTCTCGAAACGACTAAGGATACCTTCATCCGCTTTCGAGAGGGTCCATGCTTCTGCGCCATAAATAGGACTGGAATGGCGAAGGTCTTATATATCGTATCTCTATTTCTTCTGGATAGGGCTTTACTATTCAATTGCCTTCCTAGCCCAGAGAAATAGCGATTGGCAGAGTGATTCTTCGTTTTATTTCTGCTGAGGTGTTGTTGCCAGAGGTCCTTTACTACTTCGAAATTATAGCTGTCGACTGTGACGTTCTGTCAAATTCGTCTATGTTGTGTGTCCCTTCTTGTTGACAGCACATACTTCGTATTACCCCCATTTACCGCTAAAACCATTTTGGCAGCTTCCTTTTTACTACTAACGAGCGCATCGGTAGCAGCCCAATAATGTCGATATCATCGGCGTACGCTAGTAGTTGCACAGACTTTTCGAAGAGTGTGCCTCCATTGTTCACTCGCGAGTTCAGAACAATTCTTTTAAGTATGATGTTAAAGAAGTCACATGACTGCGCGTCCGTCACCTTGTCTAAATTTTTGTTGACATCAAAGGTTTCGGTTAAGTCATTACCGATCTTGACGGACTAACGAGACTTCTCAACCGTCATTCTGCACAGAAGAACGAGTTTGGGACGGACCCCAAAACATACATACGAGTATATAGTTCGTCTCTATAAATCCTGCCATATGCGGCCTTAAAGTTGTTTCAAAGATAGTGAGTATCGATTTGGACTTCATGAGTTTGTTCGAGGATCTGCCGGAATGTGAAGATTTAGCCTATTGTGAACTTTCCTGGTTCGAAACAGAACCAGGAGATGGAGACTTATACCTTTATAATTGGAGCAGTTGAGAGGTTTTCCTCTTTTTGTTGATCGGGTATACCATGCTTAGATTCCATTAATCAGACACACACTTTTCTGACCAGATCCACAAAGTCATTTCCAGCAGCTTTGAATACCTTGGCCGGTAAACCGTCAAGTCCAGCAGATTTGTTGGATTTTAGCTTAGATATTGCTATCCTTACTTCGTTTTAGTCAGGTGCACTTAAGTAAATTTTGGCTATCATCGTCTAAGTCGAATGGCTTATTTTGCCTGACGGCGGCATGTTGGACTTCTTCGCCGTTGTATAGTCTGCAGAAAAACTGTTTCTATATTCTCAGCACTGTATGTGACTCTACTAGGGCGCCCGCACAATTATCAAGGCATCGCCCATCAATGACGTTGTCTAATAAAAAGCGGGGACAGATCATATTACTGGTCTTATCGTAAACATCTTCAGATGACGCCGCTGAAGGTTTGATTTGATCAGTTACAAGTTGCCGATCATAGGTCTTGTTTGCGGCAAGACCACCGGTAGTCCTTACCAGGACTGAAATCGCGGTACCATGGGAGTCAGGAGCCCCCGTATTTCGGTCCGGGCCTGACTTGCTGAGGTAGGCCCCCTTGTGGAAGCATCATGGTGGCTGTGGTTTAAACCCAAAGTCACGGGAAGGGTCTTCCTACTAATTTGACCCAATGTAGAGTTGCAATAAGTACTGGGTGCTGTGACCTTAAGAGGTTTTAGATCGACCTCGACTCATACCAAGGGTGGAACTTGTGCCTCCAACATAGTTCCGAAATGGTATCAAAGTTATTGGCGGAGAGCGCTGGAAGGGCGTATCCCTGCTCCCATGGATGTATGGGCATTGCGTAAACTTAAGTCTACATGACAAGTGTTTACGTTAAAAATCAGAAACTATCTGTGACTCTACTACAAGGTTTCCTTCTTCATCTCTGCAGCCTTCGGTCTCCTGGAATTGACACGTATTTCCAACTGTTGGTAAAACTTCTGTACGTTATATCTAGAGGACAACCTCTCAATATCTTCGATAGCACGCTTTTCCTGTTCTTTTTTGTTCTTCTGCGGAAGCCGATGTGCTTTCCATCTCCTATGGTCGTAGAGCTCACGAGATACTCTCGTCTTTTGTAAACTTCTTGTTTAGCCGCATGTGCTTGAAGGCATTCTTCACCATGCCAGGGATTTATTGGTTGTGGTCGAGTGAAACCTAGTACGTCAGTTGCATCTCTAATAGCACATTAATAGCGTAGACATTCATCTTCGGTACTTGATTCTGGTGGTATTGGAGTTGTTAAGAGATTTCGGGTCTACTCGTTCGGCGAAAATTCTGGGGGTCTCTGGCGACAGTTTTTCTACGTTACATCTTCTCACAGTAGTTCACATCTCGGCTGCAACAAGGTGATGATCTGAGTCAATGTTATCTACCGAACGTTCGGACGTCCAGAATACTGGAGGCATGCCTTACGTCTATCACAAAAGGATCACTTTGACTTAGCTTTTGATGATGCGGGTACCGTCATTTTCTCTTTTTTACATTGAGATGAGGTAACCGTGTGCTTGAAGGCATTCTTCATCATGTAACCGTAGTAATAGTAATATTTCATCCGGCCACATATTCTATAAGCGTAAGTCCGTTGCCATACGTGGTGTCGTGTAGGCTTTGCTTACCAACTGTCCTACCAAAGATGTCCTCCTTTCCTATCGTACTAGACGATTTTATCATCATACTTCGGACATTGCTCATACGTTTTGTCGAGGTGCTCGTAGAAACGTTCTTTACTGTGATTGTATGTACATATGCATGTACTCATATTAGACCTAAGTTAGCGAATTTTGTCTCGATGCGGATTATCACGCTCGCTCACGTGTCGGTAGCTCAAGACTTCTTGACTAAGCCTGGCACATATGGCAAACCCGCATCCGAATAAGCTCTGTTTCTTTTCCCTATAGCAATCACTATCGCAATTTCCTGGATGGCTTTGATATATGCGTGATAGTATTGTAGTCTAGGCCTTCTGCTAATTATTCGGCTGCACATGACCTGTTAAGGGTCCAAACATTCAATCTTGTAGATCCGAGGGTCATTATCATTTAAACATTCTCTAGGGTTATCAACAGTGAGTCCATTTTTATGCGAGGCCATTAGTTTTGTACGTCAGATATTTTAATCTCTTCCTTATAGGGTCCTGAGCCCTATGACGGCGTAGGCCAGAATAATGCTATTGTCCTTGCATACCCTTGTCATTTTAGCCTGTCTGAGTAAGCGTTTATTCATGCAGTTACCGGGGACCACCACTGTGAGATAAGGCAAGCACTTTGCTACGAACTACATTGTTGTGGTGCTGGTCCAATCCAAGTTATAGGACACTCTGTAGTTTCCCGATCAATTGTCACGTCTGCTGCCTGATTTACCAATAGCCACCAATGAAAAAGACGAACATTTTAAAATATTAACTGGAGTCCTTGATGTTGTGAGAAAATACTGGCTGCAGTTGAGGTTTGACAACTGTATTTTTATGTTCCAAAAAATACGTAATATATCTTGGATACGATGTATCTAGCGAGGGAATTGGACCAGATATAAATGGACTTCATGGGCTGCCGGAATTTCCAGTTCCATTAAACGTGTGGAACCATTTCTTGGTCTTTGCTCTTATTTCAGGAAATTCAGAAAATATTTCTCTGTTTAGATTTGGTGATGAAGAGACGGCGGTTTTTGATGCCTTAAGGCAAAGACTGTTAGATGCATTTATAATCCAAATGCGGGAGCGGAATTGCATTGCGATGCAAGCGCACCTAGTTTTCCGGCAGAATTGTAGCATCCAATCATTTTTTTTTAAACACGCTACCGAAACCGAATCAAAACATCACTCTTACTGATGCGACATGAGCTTTAAGATTTGTAAATGTCATGTTGTTGACAAGTACCAGCTTGTGTTTGATATGCACTCGTTCACTTTCTTTTTGTATCTACCACGAGCAGCTAGAAACACCAGCAATTATTGTTGCTTCAAGATTTTGAGTATTCAATCGATAACAAGCGGATGAGCCTTTTCGGTGCGCTACGTCAAAGTATTTTGATCCTCGCATTAGACTCATTCGAATATGTACGAGTATACCTTGGTGGCATCTCCGCAAAAGGATCAACAACATGGAGCGAAGTGCTACTCGTATACAAACTCATTGTGATGCATTATGTCACGCGGGGGGTGTCATAATTTCTTGAGAAAAATTTACAGGTTTCCGCAAGTGAAATTTAAAATAAAGGCATATATCCATAGCTGACTCAATTGTTTGCTTTTTCAGTTCCATCTGAAAAGAAAGAGGGGATCTACATAGTATTCCAAAGGTTCTTTAGAGTTTTAGGTGACAAATTCTAAAGGACACATATTCGTAGTTGTAGAGGGGTTACCAAATTACATCCAGTAAAAACCACGGGTACGGGTGAAGCCGGTAAGGGTTTAAAACTATATTTTGCTCACAATAGTAAACCAACTCGAGTAATTTCTGATAGAGCTACTTTTATTCCGCAGAAGAATTTTCTAGATTTTGCGACGATTTAAAGACACAAAATAGCAAATTTGCTACCAGCTCCCTTTAATCTGATAGACTGATGGTCAGATGGAACGGGTAAACAAGACACTAGTTCCGATGCCAGCAAAACAAAGTGAACAAGACCCAGGCGAGTGGACGACCCATTTCGAAAAAGTAGAATTTGCTCTAAATACGACAATACGGAAAATAAAAGTATGAACAGGTTTTGACCTAGTGAAGCTTATAAGGGTTATGATTCGTGAATACCTGGAACAGAATATTTTGATTGAGGAACCACAAAACATTGACCTGGTCAGGGAAACAGCGTGCGAAAACATAGTTTCTGTAGAATTTTCGAATTTTCCTCTCAAGGCAGCCAAGAGCTCCCTTATCCATTTTTGATAAAGGTCATGCCTTTAACCATGGAGCAGGACTGGGATTATTAACGTCTTATATAGGGTCACCTTTCTTTCTTTCTTGTCCGAGAGAGGGCTTTGCTAGTCAATTGTCTTCCTAGCCCAAAGAAGCAGCGATTGACCAGAGTTATCCTTCGTTTCATCTCAGTGCTGGTGTCGTTGTCCGGTAGTCAAAGTCCTCAAAGTTATGTCTCTCGAGTGTGACGTTCTGTCCGAGACCACGGTGTTGGGTGTCCTTTCTGGTTGCTATCATATACTTGGCCTTGCCCTCGTTGACCATTAAACTCATCTTCGCCTCATGAAAGTCCCACTGACAACACTATCATCGGCATATGCGAGTAATTGGACGGGCTTTTGAAAGGTTGTGCCTCTTGTGTTGACGCGTGAGTTTTGAGCTATTGTTTCAAGAATGATTTTAAAGAAGTCACATTACAGCGCGTCGCCTTGTCTAAATCCTTTTTTGAAATCATAAGTCTCGGTAAATTCTTGACCGACCTGGATGGATCAGCGCGCATTTTCCATCGTCATCCTACACAAACGGATGCTGTCATACTCGGCCTTAAAATCAATGAATAGACGGTGTGTATCGATTTGGGGTTCATAAGTTTTTTTCCAAGATCCTGGCGTAAAGCCACACTTACATATATGGAACAATCAGGTTGTTGAGGAACGGCTTCAGGCGTGCACACAATATGGCAGATAGAATCTTGCGGTGTTAAAAAGACTTATGCCTCTGTAATTGACGCTGGTCAGGGGGTTCCTTTCTTGAGGATCGGGCAAACAATGCCGAGGTTCGATTCATCGGGCATAGTTTCGTCCGACCATATTTTACAGATGAGTTAGTGTATCCTCCTTACCAAGTCATCGCCTGCCGCTTTGAAGAGCTTGGCGGTCAGGCAATCCGCTCCATAGTTTTGTTGGACTTAAGCATAGATATGGCTAACTTCACTTCATCCAGGTCGGGTGGACAGAATTGTTGGTCTACGTTGTCCAAGTTGAAAGGTTCATTCTGCCTGAAAGTGGTACTTGCTTTGTCATCGCTGTTATGCAGTCTACAGAAATGCTTTTTCCAAATCCTTGACATCCTCAACAGGCTTCGGTTAAAGGTTTGTGTCCGTGACGTGTTGTTTTTACCTTTTGGCAAAACTTCCGAATCTCATTCCTGGAGTAGCATCTCTCAATTTCCTTCCCAAGCTCCTTCTTTTTCCTCCTGAGAAGCAAGTGTTCGTTTCTACTATTCTGCTCGTAGAGCTCGTGAGCAGTTCTACTCTTTCCATACAGCGCCGCTTTGTCTGCATCTGGCTTAGATGCATTTTTTTACAGGCACTAGTTGTCAAATCAGGGGTTTCATTGTTGTAGCCAAGTGAAACCCAGCACATCAGAGGCAGCGATGGTTTTTTTTTAGCAATGTTGCTGATACTTGATGCTGGCGGCATAGATCCTCTGAAGAGATTAAGAAAGACTCGATCGGAAAAGGATTGGTGATCTATTGCGATTGTAGCCGTCCGACATCATACTTCCTCATAGTGTTAGCTTGCCTTTGCCAAATTCGGGATATCCGCAACTGTACCTTGTCTACAACAAGGTAAAAGTCCGAGTCGATGTAGTCCATTCGGAACGTTCGGACATCCATAATAGCGGAGGAGTGCCATGCGTTGATCGCAATGTGTTCAGTCTGGTTAACAGTGGACTGATCAGAAGCTCTCCGATGCACCTTATGAACACCGTGATGCGGGAACCGCGCACTAACTACGACAATGTTTTGTTGATTAGCGTGAATCTGTTATCAGAGATTGTGTCTTTCAGGCTATACCTTCCAACAGTACTATCAAAGATGTCCACTCTCCTAGCTTTGCATTAAAATCCCTGTGGACAATTTTAATGTCATAGCTAGGCCACTGCTCATAGGTCTTGTCCAAGAGCTCGCAAAAGTTATTTATGGTATCGTCATTTTTCTCTTCGTTGGGCGCGTGCGCGCATATAAGGCTAATGTTACCCTTAATACGGAGCGTTACGAGGCGCTCGTTAACTTGCTGGAAAATCAAACAACGAATCCGCATCAAAATACTCGCTACTTTTGCCGTCGATAATAATCGCCCTAGTAGATGTCACAGTTTTTCAGTGGTAACATTTGCTTTGCAGCACCCTATTGCGTCCGCTAGTTCGGTTGCACGTGGCCTATGATGACCTTGGTCAGAAGGCACGTAAGTGCAATGGATGTATGGGAAAAAGAGAAGAAAATTCGCATTTTTAAGAACAATCTGGACAAATGCAGCTTCTACATTTTATAAGAATTCAAGCGTAGGATTGTGACCGGATCGGTAGGATTGCAGTTTTGACTCCAAATATCGGCGGAAACATGGCACAATCTTGAATCGTAGAGCTGCCTGCGAAGTACTCAGTGGTATTAGAGATCTCGTTTCAAAACCAATGGTGTTTCTGGTCATGTTAGTGATGGTTTTCACATAATTATCGAGTAAATGTAACGACTAGTTAAAATTCCCTAAGAGGTTTTTAAGTCCACTCGGATTGTCTTCCTTATATTGTCATACGGTTTGCTTATGCATCTTTTCCCAACTGTGTGACACTGTTCGAAAAATCAGCGTTTATGACATCGTGCACGAAGAGGGTGTACATCTGTGTACTTATTAAGGTGTGAAGTCTAAAAAAAACAATCCATGATGTGCCATAACTTTTAGCGTCAAGTATTCGTGTGGGCTCATTTACAAGTTGTTTTAAGTTATTTCTCGCCACGATGATATCAACACGCCATCCTGTGGGTGTTGTCTGTCCAGAAGTGACCCAGAATTGTGGTGGAGCCTTTCCAGCGATGATACTACCATATGGAGTACTGTATCTATATGTAGATCTTGCTCTCATGTGCGTTTGTTGTGATTTAGACATATAACCGTCATCAATCACAACACTTATGTATGTACGATTTTTGATTCTACAATTCTTATTAGAGCACATACTCCTAGGCATACTCCTAGTGCAAAGCTTGTCGAAGTCGAAGTCGTGTGTGCTAGTTTCCCTTGTTTAGGGATGAAAATGACACGCAGTTCGCTCATAAATTTGGGAACATAAACTAGGTGAAGGTATCCAGTGTAGGTTTGCTTGAGTATTCCGCAAAATAGTGTAATACCACTAGTACTATATGTTATCCATTCTTGATGGTTTAAAAGGAGAAAAGAATTTTATTGCGCTCCGCTTTATATATTCTATCTGTCGTAATTACTCGGTTTTCCTTCTGTGTTATATTGTGGACCTAGCGAATGTCACATTGTGCTCTTTTTTTGGAAATGGAAAAAGCACTTGTCCAGCCAGCCCATTCCTAAAAAAGGCGAATCTTCTTCTCTCTCCTCCTACAGACCCATTGCACATACGTCCCTTCTTTCCAAAGTCATGGAAACGCTGTTAAACCGTCAGATCATGAAATATCTCGAAACACGAAAACTGGTGATCTGATGGCATGTCTCACCGAAAAGTGGTGAAAGAAAGATAGTTGCACTTGAAATTTTTAAGGCATTTGATAGAGGTTGGCATAAGGCTCTTTTGTCGAAAATGCGTGCTTTTGGGAGCGACGACTCTCTTCTTCAAAGGATTAGAAACTACCTTTCGGACCGTTCAATTCAAGTTGTCTTCGGCGGTTTCAAGTCTGATGTTAACTAAATAAATTCAGGTGTGGCCCAGGGCTCCATTCTGCCTCCGACACTCTTTTTAATTTTCATCAGCAATCTCTTGTCTGCTACTTCTAATCCAATTTTTCTTTGCTGACGACAGTATTCTCCGCATTTCATATTCGTTCCCGAATCCACACACCCCTGCTTTTCAGCTATAGAATTGGAACGCCAGTGTATGTTAAGCTCATTTGTTTTATCGCTAGTTTCACCACAGTGCTCCATAGAAATCGCCAGTAGCATCCCGTCCATTCAAACTTTTAACCGTAACACCCGCCTCGCTATGAATGCTCATCAGAATACCCTCAAGCTCACTTTCGGGCGTACTATAAAATATCGTGATTCTTTCCTAAGCCGTACAACTCGCTTATGGAATGCCCTGCCTAGCTCTTGATTTCCCAGTCATTATAACATTCAAACATTTAAAACCAACGTTCACCGGTACCTTTCTTTCTATCCTCCCCGATTTTCCTTCTTCTACTTAAATCCCTTGAGCGCGCGCAAATATAGGATGCCCTTATTTATCGTAATGATCCGAATTCGAAAAACAGTATTTGAGTTGAGCATGCTTATGTTTCCTGCCACGAAGAAATATTGTCAGCTGATTCTTCTATTTTGATCTCATCAAATAGCTAACCCAATGGCGTATTAAAGGGCAATAAAGCTGGTATATTGGCGACACAAAATGGTCAACTTGTGGATACTTACATACGAGTACTAACCTGTAATCTTTACCTTGGCCCCCAGGAGAACTGTTTCGAAATCAAGAGCTCTGGGAACCGTGAATGCTTGACTCCCTAGACGAAATTCTGCCGTTTTCATTCCCTCAAACTTGGATGCTGCAACTTCAAAATTTACATAGCCGAGGCATTGTTTTCCATTCGCTCAATCTGGTTAATGCGGCTAATCTTCATCGTAACTCTATTAAGGGTTATTAGCGTACATCATATTAAAATTTACACCCGGATGTAGTTTCAATCGCGAGGTGCGTTCACATTTACATGTTAAGTAAGGTCCTTCTCTCGCCCTTTCTTCTAGCTCAGTACTATTTCTTTACTACTTTCGTTTGCGACGTAACCTTTTATGGTTGGATCCGCAAAGCCAACTGGGCGATCCTATTCTCTACAAGATCAGGGCAGTCCACCTCTTAGTCTCAGATAATATTGGATTCTCCATTGATTTGGCATCATTCGATAAGGCGAAGGACAGTTGTTCTTAGCTTTGTTTCTAGATTTTCCGAAGTACAATGCATGAAGTCCGTTGAGATAAGTCACAATATGGACAGGGCAGTGCGACTTATTTAAGCTATGAGTCCCCTGAATCCATGCCAGTGGGCTCATAGCCCATTTGTACTTCGAAGTTGTACGGATATTTCTAAGTAAAAGGTCTGCTAAGAACACTTATAGTCAACGAGAGTATCGTATACTGTAGACGGATTATCAGTCGCTTGACTAAACACTTCATCCAGGGACCGATTGAAGTTTTGAATATTTGCAGAAGGGCTTCTACAAAGACTGTGCGATTATAGTTCGGCTCCAGTTAGCATTTCAACTTAGGGTTTCGCCAAATGCTGTGAAATGTAATGATTCTCACAAATTTTCCCAAAAGCAGAAGGCTGTTGCTTCGATATGGAAAGACGCGCGTTTTCAATATCAACAAGTCGAACAGATTTGGCAACTTCCAATACCAATACGGTTTCCAGCATCGTATACCACCGCCATCAATATCAAAGTCGATGATGATGTTCTGAGACTCCAATACAAACTCAAGTCAATATTAAGCTATTTGATTGCGTGCATTAGCGGATAGGGCTAGAAAAGATACGAATATAACTGCTTTACGTTATTTTGCTCCTACGTGATTTGATATCTTCAATATGTTGGAAGTAGGAGAAAGGGAAGAAGCTTTAAAATGATCAAATCTCAGATTAACTGAAAAGAACAAACCCAATATCGAATTGGACAAAGAGCACGACTATGTAAGGCTTTGACTCACCAGCGGTCCGTTGGCCTATAATTAAGTAGGTGATATGATGTTGAACTGTTAAAAGCCCTTAGCTTTGGAATGCAGAGCAGGAATTTACTTACCTTTATTCATCATTCGAAATACGGAAACCCTACTCTAACTTTTCCTCACACATCAATTCACGATCACCGCTAACAATCCCAATTCGTGATGTGGTGTACTCTCTGCTCCATGCCCGTCGCCGTTACAGCGTTACAGCCCTGATACCATGCAGGTTGTTGCCACTATAACGACGGTGTGTCATCGCACCATTTGACTCGCGTTGCTTTTATATGTCGCAATGGGACAATCGCTTCCACACACAAAGCGAACTAATAACCGCATCACAGCATAATCCAAGCGCAAAGCTTCAACTTTTTCGTCTTCATTTTCGTCGTTGTTGCTGTCGCTGTCGCTGTCGGTGTCGGTGTCGCCTTGTGACGAGTAAATGGTGAAAAGGCAGCGACAAATGAAGGCAAATGGAATGGAAATTTCAAAACGGTATTATGTGATGTTCTTTCATTTATTTAAACTTTTCTTCTTTCCTCTGGCTGTTATGTGTTCTTCTTCTGTCCAACTTGTGTGTGCCACACTATGGTGCTTGCCACCTTTCCCCACCTTTCAATAACCCAACCAGCACCTGGTAGTAGTACCACCTGTATGCATGCATCATTTCGTTTCATAACTGTTTCCAACTTTGGATATGGGTACTTGGAAAAATCGCTCACTGATCACCATCAGAGACCTGTACAAAGGTGCAACATACACCATACGAATACATTCTGCACCGATTCCAGTTGAGCTCTGGATTCGCAATCGACATAACAAATAACAACGGTTCAATGTGTAATTGATCGAGCGTACCAGTGCGCACGAGAGGTGTACCTACTCTCTCAAAGGTCGATTGGACCAAGTTAAGTGAGGGAACACGCAACCGATTCAGCAAACCAACCAACCGACGGACAATCCATTGAATCCACTGATCTACACTGATCGCCACTGATCTCCACCGATGTTCCCAGCGTTGCTGCCTCCACCGCATCCCATTCCGATCAGCATTAGACTATGTAGCGTATAAAGTGAGTGCGAGATCATTGCTTCACTCGAGTGGTGGCGGCAATTGATGGTGGATAGCGAGTGGCGGCCTCGATTTATCTCTTCTTAACTTTGTTGGTGAAAGTAAAGAGCGATTGAGGTACCTACTCCCGATCACTGACCACAAAAGAAGCGTTTCCTAACCAATTGCTCGGCAAAGTGGCTGCCGTGTTGTTGTTAGATCGCCTCTGACACCACCTGCCTGTGATGTACCATCAACGTCGACATCTTCCTCGACTACAACTACAACTACAACTACAACTACAACTACAGATACAGCCTCAGCCTCAGCCTCAGCCTCAACCTCGATCATTTCTCTTTTCTATTTTCGAAATTTCTTTTCAATGCGTTGCGCTTACGATGTTGTCCCCGCCGCGCGTCCATCACCGTTACCACCTTCTGTCGGTCGCCTTGTCGCATTTGTTGTTATTGTTGCGTAGTTACAAATAATAAAAGCGATAAACTCTAGAGTGGTAAATGAGCTCATTGCTGCGGCTGTTGCTGTTACTGTTGCTGTTGTTGTGTTTGTTATTGTGGCATGTCGTAGATTGGGTCTTTCTCTTCTTTCTTCATTGTGGCTTTAACTATGGCGTCGGCTACGGGCTACGGCTATCGCTACGGCTTTGGCTACGGCTTTGGCTACGGCTTTGGCTACTAAAACTTCAGATTTGGGTTTTTAGCGGCTCTAAAGTAGTAAAACATCCATGCGCCAGAAAACAACGAAATCGCATGGAAGTGGGGACGAGTAATGAACTACGGGGAAACGCCAATAATGTTGAGTAAAAACGTTAAGCGAACGAAGATCCGCACACAAGTGGAGGAGAAACAGAAAACAATTAGAAAGTGTTAGTTAAGCTTTCATATCTCGGTTACGTGTCGTAAAGGTATCATCAATCAAGTGACAGCAAATGACACAGATACTCAGTATCTTCGTCTTCTCGAAGACATGAGTCAATGTTGCAGTTTGAAGAAATTGAATTGTGAAGAAATGTTTTCCATCGACGTTGTTGAGATGATCATTAGATACTTCAGATACCATTAAATCGGAACAAGTGGACTTATTAAGGCAGGTCCCTCGTCGAGTTATCGGAATTTTTGCATTTAAGTAAACATTTTCTCATCATGGAGGTGCCAAAAAGTTGTGATAATAACAACTGTGTTGTCAAAGTTGGTGAACGATCAAAAGTTGCACGGCTGCTGCAAAGGAAATGGGAGCCACGGCTCAAGGACAGATTGGCAAACACTGCAGCGTTTCGGTGTATAGAGAGTTGATGTAGAAATTTGTGCTTCACGGAGGTTTGAGGCTGTAAAAATGCAACTATTTCTGCGCTTGCACATTACGAATTCCACGATCTAACTGTCACCGATCAGTCCCCCCGAAAATGAAGGAGCCGCTACCGATTTGCGCAAAAATTGGATCGCAGATTCCACCTGAGTCTGCTTTTATGTTGTAGGTACTTTCATTCATGCTTAGATGAAAATACAGTCATTCCAGACTGCTGCTTGCCTACATAACAACCTCATTGGGTCTGCAAGTATATAATTGTTTCCAGTTGTCCTCCGTTGTTCATAATACGAATGCTTCAAAAGTTTTCTTTTAGGACTGAGAGGATGAGCGGTGGCTAAATATCCCCTATTATTGTATATTGCTTGTATTTATAGATAAAGATTCCCTCAGTATCTATTTGTATTGTCGAAAACTGACAAGAAAAGAGCTCATTGGCAAAAGTTTAAGACCTGGACGTATTGTATGCTACGAGTATAAGATCTTGTTCGGGTTGCTTAGGAGACTGACGGCTTTGCAGTTGGATTTGTAGGATGTATCGCTCACAGTGTGTTCTTCGGGGATGGGCTTTTTCTACATTAGATCTGGCTTTTCCAACTTTACTTTGGTTGGGCCGACGAAAGATAGGCTATCATCGTCTCTGTAAATGGGGGTTTTTTCTGTCATCAAAACCTATTTTGGTCCGAACCTCGTTGATTAAGTTGTCGAGGTGTTGATCACTTAAAGCTCAGCTATCAGATAACATTACTCGAGTATCACCAACAATTATTCTCGTCAAATGACGCCATCTGGCTTCTCAGACGATTCTAGGTTGAAGAGCTAAATTCGATTACGTCGTCACTACCGACAGTAGATCTTCGTTGCTGTTGCCTAAGACACACCGGCGGCAATGTCAATCGAACGAAAGTTAACTGGAAAAGGACCTAAACTAACCGTGATCTTGCTTGTACTCGTATTCAGCAAACTCTATCTGTCTATGTTCGTTTTGGCCCTAATGTTATCGAAGCCAATTAAAGATGGCACTGTTGGAGCAGCCTTTCTTTCCTGTTTTGGGATTTAGTTCATAGGTTTTTTTAACAACGCCATCTAAATGATATTAAAAGGCAAAGTTTCAAGCTGCTTTTAAAAGGCTTACGGCAACCGCTCAATACACGATTGTCAATTATCTACTAAGCATTCACAAGGATCTTTTTCTTTCTCTAATCTAGTCGACTACTATTGGGAATTGTAATTTGGTTTAAGTTTTCTTCCTCTTGGTCAACTAAGGTGTGGCGTTTCCTTGCCGTATTGTTCTTCTTCTCATTCGCTCTACATGTCGTCATCCTTGTAGCCGGAATCGAACTTATACGTTCATGTCGTTGTATAAAACATACCGCTTGTCGAAACGCCAGAACTGAAGAGAATATTGCTGCTATTCGCGGGCCTATAAGTCAAGACCGCATTCGATCGAGAACCGCGCTGTTCTTAAGAACTAGCAGAAACTCAAGGTGTCACTGGATGTATTTTTTTAAGAGACGATGCCGGCCAAGTCATTTGTTAAACATGGCTATACACCTTGGCGTAATGTTGGTCCTCAGTAGAGGTCAAATATTGTCGGGATTACTATTTTCCAGAAGCCGAGTTGTAGTTAATTCTAAACCTCTCATACCCCCTTACTTTCCTTTGCAGTTCTCACTTCCACCGGGACGGGTAATCAGCTGGGCTGAGGGCTCAGTAAAAAAAAGCTTAGTCATGAATGGAGTATCCGGATACCTGGATCAGCTAGCTTTATCTGTATACAGTGGATCTTTATACAAATGAACCTTCCTTTCCCGGCCATTCGTGGGATCAATTATGAAGTCTGAAACTTCTCCAAGAAGCAAACAAAAATTCAGTCCTGAGATCGGCGCTCATAAAACGCCGGATAAAGGTAAGGCCTCTCAGTCTTTAACAGCTCCGGTCACTGTGATGCCAGTAGTCGATTGGAGCTAGGATATACTTCCTCCTCTACCATCACCTCGGTTTCTTCCCAGCTTAAGCCAGCTTTAAAAGACGCTAACCCATCATCAAAAATTCTTTATCAAAAGATGCGAAATGCACTTAGGACATTGGATCGTTTTGGTAAGGTTCCAGAAGATAAGAGATCAGTATCGCTACAGAAAGCACTCTATTTGCTTCATCCAGCACGGTCTCAACGTCCAAGCGCCCCAGATTTCTGGGTCGCCCAAAGTCCGCAAAGAGAAAAGCCCGATGACTGCAGCTGCCACTGCTCCTCAAAAGCTCTTCAGCGAAGTTGTAAAAATAGTTGTGATGTCGACGGTAATATCACTCTAGAAAAGTGGAGGAAGCTGTACCTTAAGATGGCAGTTACCTTCCTCCAGATTCTCCGGACGTAAAACTCATGACCAGAAATCAATGAATCTATTTAAGCCAGCAGTAGCTAAACTAGCCGATGATTGGCCAGGATAGCAACTAAAGGGACTTTTCACCGACCTTGGAATCTGACACAATACTGGAAATTATGAAATTAGGCAACCCTTCGCTCCCAACCCAAGACCGGAAGAGTTCCAAGCTGGAGGAGCCTGAAGGGAATTCTAGATCAGCGATATTCGTTATAAATCAAGAATCCCTAAGTCCTTTGAAGAAGACTGGTGGTGCTAACAGTTACGGGTTCGGAGCCATTACTCTCAAAGTTTACAAAAAGGATGCAGAAGCAGGTATGCAAACACCAGGCTGCATCCTGTACTGCCACTGCCTCTAGCCTCCACGTTTCACAAACTACTCTTCTTCCCTCGAGCGGTGACCTAGTATCACTCAGTTCGACCAATGAAATTGAACCCACTTTCACCTTTTTGGGTGAGGACGACCTTTTTGTGTCTGACCAGGAGGACGAAAATTCAACCGTGATGTAGGCTGCGCCTGATACCAATTAATCTCCATTACTACCAAACGTCATCCATCGCTCTTCTTCTTCGCCAACGGTGAAGATATTGATCAGATCCAAGAACTTTGAGTCTTTGGCGACTTGACACTTGGACTTACGACCCCCAAGTTCATTGATTTGCGGCCCGGGTCAACCCCGGACAGATTTATTAATGCTTATTGCAAGCTTATTCTTAGAACTAACAATTATCACTTAAAACTGAAGATAAAAACTAAAGGGTGGAAGCGGTTAAAAAAAGTTAGGACGTGAGGCATAGGTGGAAATAATAATGTTCTTAAGAGAGAGTTTGCTGAGATGGCAGAATATCGTTAAATTCACGAAGCATTCTAGACATTGGCTTCAAGTGTCCGTAATTTCTTCTGTGAAGATTGAGCCGGAAAAGAGGCACAGACTTAAGATTGCGTGGGTTGGTGTTAAAAGAAATAAGTTGAAGTAAAGAACCACAATCGATATTACCAACTAAAATTTGATGAATAAAGTGAATGTCGGCAACTTTTCGACGTATAGAAAGGGGTTGTAAATTTATAATTTTCAGCCGGTCAGTATAAGGTGGTAAGTTTTGGCTATCTTCCCAGGGAAGACCACGTAAAGCGAATCGTAAAAACCTGCGTTGAACAGCGTCTATCCGGAGGATGTGTGTTCTGTAGTAGGGTTACCAAACTTGGCTTGCATATTCAAGAAGAGGCCTAACAAAGGTTATGTAAAGAGATTTGGTAACATAAGGATTGGAAAACTCCTTAGACCAGCGCTTGATAAAACCAAGGGCAGGAAATTGAGTTCCTTATCACAGATAACACCTAAATCACGCAACTCATTCACTAAGGGAACATGCAGACTAAAGATTAGATAGCCGCGAGGTGAAGTAGGGGGGCGCTTATGGGTATACGTTATAGCCTGACACTTATTGACGTTAAGCTCAAGAAAATTCTTCTGACACCAAGTACAAAATCTGTCAAGATCTTCCTGCAGTGGTAGGGTATCTGAGGAAGGAGATATATATCTAAAGATTTTCATATCGTTTGCGTAAACACATATGTATGAATTCTTAATGATGCAATCAACATCATTAATGGCCAGAATAAATAATAAGAGACCAAGGTGGCTGCCTTGAGGGGCACCAGAGGAGGCTTTAATTGGGTCAGAAACCATGGACCTAAATAGAACATGGTAATGTCGTTCATTTAAATATGATTGAACCCATATTATAAGGTTTATTTGGAAACCAAGAGCCTTTAATTTCAGAAGGATTATATCATGTGAAATCCTATCAAAGGCTTTGCTGAAATCGGTGGCCATTACATAAACTTCATTTCCAGATTCCAGTGCACATAAGGTGCTAGATACGAATTTCGTTAAGTTGGTGGTCGTAGATCTACCTTTGAGAAATCCGTGGTGGTTTTGGGAAACAATATATAGATTTACATTGGAAAAGTATTATGTCATAGATAATGCTCTCAAGAAGCTTAGGTATGCAGCTTATAGTTGGAAATATCGTCTTTTCGGCGTTAAAAAAAGACCTTGTAATAGAAAGATGGGTGATAGAAAGCTGAAAGAGAGCTGTAAGAGGTTGGGCTAGGTGCATTTCACATTTCTTTAAAAATATAGGGGGAAGATCATCAGGGCCGGCAGAATAATCATCTTTGAGGTTTATTGTTTTGTCTTTGACTTGCTCTAAAGTTATAGACACAGATTCCAAAGTTGTTTGTGGGCAGCTATTTAAGTGGGAAAAGTAAGAGTGGTCTGGCTCTTGGGAATGGGTGGCGAACGCTTGGCTAAACAAAATTGCGAAGAGATTTGCTATAATTTGGGGATCGCTCGAGGACTTATCTAGAAAATTCAGAGATGATGGATAGTTATCCGATTTACTTTTAGTTTTGATGAACTGAAAGAATCGCGTCGGAAATGAGTGTGTGATCCATTTGGTTTAAATAGTTGTCATATAGAGTTTGCCAAAGTATAGAGAAATCGGTGTTGGAACGCGGTTTTAAGTGAGTATACCAGAGCTTATTTCTCTTATTACGAAGAGATCGCAGCTCTTTATTGTACCAGGGTGGTGATGATGAGAGATTCTTTTTGGGTAAAAAAGGTACAGATTGGGAAAGACATTTAAAAATGTAAAAGGATGCGAGAGCATCGTTAACCGTGAGGTTGGGATTATCGTAAAGAAATTCAAAATTGGCCATACTGAGGAGGTTATTCAGTTTGGCGTAGTTAGCCCTATGAAAATTAAAACTGTAAGAATACTCATAGGAAACGCGATTAAGACCGTCATATGCCAACATAAGAGAAAGGGGACGGTGGTAACTATCCAACTTAGAAAGAAGATGTCTACTTTCTTAAAGAACGCAATTATCTGTATCAGTGGCGAAGACTTGGTCGAGTTGTCTGCCCATGTTATTGGTGACACCACTTAACTGATACAGACCGGAGTCAGTAAGGCAATCGATGAAAAGGTTTTCTTTATCAGAGGTGGGATTTGTTGCAATAAAATAGGACTGGTCAGTCTGAGCCCATACAAGCTTAGGTAGATTGAAATCACCTAAAAAAATAACTACGTCGTTGGAATCAGCAACATTAAAAATGCTGTCGATTTCATCAACAGCTAGCTGGTAACCTTGAATTGGTTGAGAGGGGCGAATATAGCAGCAGCAAATATATAGGTTGCGCTAGGAATTCTAACGCATAACAAATTCAAAGAATGCAGTGGACGATTTTTTAAAGAGTTTAGACTCGAGACGAGAGTGTATAGCTAGAAGTACCCCACGACCATATAAATTTTCCTCTTTATCTAGACCGTAGTCACGGTGTAAATCAAAGTCTTGGGAAAATAATTCATTATTCTTAATATTAGGGGTGAGATTGGTTTCTGTGAGTGCAACAATGTCGTAGGGCAAAATCTGCGAATTAAGATATATGGTATAGCAGAAAGTTTAGTTCGTAATTATCTTACGTTTTGATAATACAGGGACAGATATTTTGGAGGCCTCGGCAAAGAATTGAGTGCTGGGTTTGGAGCGATGGTAGTTTTTGAAACTAGACCGTGTTCGCTGGAGGTGTAGTATGCGTTTGGAACTTACGTGAGACGCAAAAGAAGAGAGATCATTAGCCACATCATCAGGAATCATATCTAATTGCTCATGAAAATGTATAAAAAGTTGCCGCAGATCATTGTGATTAGTGGGAAGGCCTTCTTGCAGAATGGAAACTATTGCATTGGTTTTCGTTATACCGTCTATAGAGACAGAGTCTGGCTTATCATGTAGGTAGTCGAGATATAAACGAACATTATCGTATAGTCTGCGGTCTTGTAGTCGAGAGAGAACATACCGGCCATCTTCCCCTGAATCGATAAGGTGCTTGGGTAACTTTGCCTTTGGAGGAAGTATGAGGTCTAAAAAAGAAGGTGGTGTGGTATTAGGTTGGGATTCTAGCTTAGAAGATGGGGGAAGGATTTAAAATATGGGAGCGAATAAAGTTAGGGTATGCCGTTTTTGTTTGAGTTTTTTAAATGACTGAGAGGAGGATTAAGATTAAAATATACACGTTTGGGAATTGGTGTGGAAGAATGTTTTATGTATTACATATACGCGATTGGCAGTATGAAATGAAGAAGGAGTGAAGAAAGGGAATGTCCCAACTCCAGTTTGGATCAGGAGCTTGTTTGTTAGGCTTTGGATTTTTTTTCTGCGAGTTGGGTTTCGGTATAGGGTTAGACTGCTGTTTTCCAGGTTTAGTGGGATTTGAATTACTGGACTTAAAGGTAGTATCCTTGCGATATTTGTTGTTTCCTGTATTTGGTTTTAATCTTTCCATGGTTATTCCACCCAGATTGATGATGTCGGAATCAGGGTTGATGAACATCCATTCAAATTTTAACGGGATGCTTACCTTGAAGGTGTTGGTGGAGATCTTACGGCAGTTGATGACAATCTTATTAAAAAGCCAATCGGTTCGGCTTTGTTGGAATTGTTCAACTTTTTGATTCTCTTGTTCCACTTCGAAAGTGTCCATAAGGTGCCGAGATTGTGGGTTCAGGAGTTGGTGCAGTAGCATCAATTTCCGGAGCGGGTTGTGGTGGAGGAGAAGATAACCCAGGAGTTATTGGTGGTTCCATAATTGCAGATTCAAGCATCTCAGTCAGAATCGAGGTGTTGTATGATGCAGTCGGTAGCGCCTGGGATTGCACCGGTATATCGTCGATTTTACTGGAAGCTATCCGGATGTGATCAGCAATTTCGTTTAAAAGCGCGCGTGATTTGGTTATCTCGTTGCTTCAATCACTCATTTGGCACATGATGCTTATGAGCAACTGATCATTATTTGGCGGAGAGGGAACGCTGCTTCGGGACGTACTTTGGAGATGAAAATCGAGGGGGAAGGCCGTAGAGAACTTAAAGAGTCTGTTATTCTGGGGATGTACGATTTAATTATGGATTTAGACCACTGCAGATCACCATAATAGCATTTGGATCATTTGTTAAGAAGCAATTTGCACTTCCACATAATTCAGATATGATGACGATGAAGTTAGGGTAGGTCAGTTGAGAATTTACGCAAAAGGCGGTGAATGAGAATTGGGTTATTAGGCACTTTTACTCAATAAACAACAAAGGCGATGACCGAGAAATAGCTCGTGCGAATTATTGCAAATTAGGCAGGAACAAATTAAATGAAAATAAATAAGCGGAGCGAAATTTAAGCACGTCTGAACTTAATGAATGACAACAATCAATCCCTTATACGTGAGAAGCAAGGTAAACCTAGAGCCTGTATTCCTTTCTCCTCTCCAATTACAGTGATCGAGATACAGTCATGGCGAATCTAGAGCTCGGATCCAAGAGGTACTGTATACCCTCGGCTAATCTGGTCCATGACCATAAGGGCCCTCCTCCTCCGAATAACTTGAGGTTGACAATCGATGAAGTGAGCCGAAATTCTGCAATCATTTTGGATCATTCCGATTAATGCAGCGTTAATTTTACAATATATTCTCCACCCACCTTCATCACTAGCTACATACAGAGTCTTTGGCCTAACCTTCGTCTCCAACAACATCCCGAATAAGATCATTCGCTAAAAGGTATCCGGTGATCACTCTTTTCCTGATCACCGCTACATTCTTTTCGACATGAATGATCGCCTTCCTGACCAATTAACCTACAGAAACTATAGGAAAATTGGCTAGTTTACCTACAGGGATGCTCTTGGAAGAGCAATCCTCCCCGATCCGCCTTTCCCTCCTAAAAGCGTTTATGATCTCATACCCAACTAATCGAGGCTTACAACGAGGCAATGTCAGCCATGTGAATGGGAACAGAGGAAAAGATGACGACGAAAAGATCGGTGGAGCGAATCATCGCACTTCGGGCTAATTCCAAGGGCCTTTTTAACAGAGCCAAACAAACAAGAAATGGCCATGATTGGCATTTATGCAGCGAATCCCTAAATTCCTTCAAGAACGAAATTACTCGTAGGTATTCCAACCGTAAATCTTGAAGGCTCTTGTTCAACAAAATAGAAGAGTGTTCGAAGGCGCATAGGCTCAGTAAAACTCCCTCCACTACCCCAACTATTCCTAGCTACCTACAAAAAACCGATAGCCATGGTCCAAGGCTGGTGATGAGTCGCTTGAGCTTCTACCCAAAATCCACTTTCATGGTTGAATGGCGCACATAGTCTCTCGCAATCGCGATAGGATTTTAAACGCGTCTAAGCTAATCTGAGCCATACACAGCTTCAAACTCTTTAAGGCTCCCGAACCGGATGACATTGTCCCAGCCGGAATACAAAAAACCTACAACCACACCTTCCCATGGTTGGCAATCATCTTTAATGCTTGTATGAAAGTTTCCTATATTCCAAGAACTTGGACCGATACAAAAATCGTTTTTGTACCCAAAGCCAGTAGAAACTCGCACGTACGTTTTGGTTTCTTCCACGTGGCAAAAATGAATCAAGGTCCAGTGGTATCACAATGGGCCTACTCTGGGCTAAGTATGCCTGTGTCTAAGAAAGAAAGTAAATCACCTCCGGAGCAGCACAGGAATCGACCCCGAGACCCCGCAGGAGATGCCAGCAGATGCATTCCTGGTAGGGTAAGCAGACGGTATCGTAGCGGTGATTACGGCAAAAAACGCGGAGAACGTGCAAATGAAGCTGAACCAGGTTAGGAGATGGTTGAACTCATGGATGGATGAACATGGTCTTAGTTTAGCTGCAGAAAAGTCCTTCTGACCAAGAAGGGGGGCACGACCATCGTTATCTTCCAACACGGGCCCGAAGTTATAACAAGCAAAAAAGCTGTGAAATACTTGGGACTGCCTATCAATACGAAACTCATCTGCTGGCAACATACACGAGTAAAGCCCGTATCGGAACAAGAGTCGAAGGTCCCAATGTCACTAACCAGACTGATGGCAAATGTAGGGGGTCCAACGGCTAGTAAACGAAGGCTACTAATGTCAATCACACACGCCATTCTTCTATATGGCTGTGAGATCTGCGCAGACGCACTCCGACAAGAAAAGTACATGAAAAAGATGGCTGCAGTGCGGAGACGCAGGGCTCTACGCGTGGCAAGCTCCTACCGAATTGTGTCGGGACCAGCCATTATTGTAGTTGCAGGAGTGACCGCTATTGATCTCCTAGCGGCGGCAAGGAGGTACGTCGACGACAAAAAGGCGGACATTTGAGCGGAAGCGGCAAAGCAGCTCACGCAGGAACTCGGAAAGCAAGGAACGATGGACTGCGAAATTGATCAAGAACGTGGCTAAATGGAATGGATGGAAACACAGAAAAGTAAACTTTTGTAGTACGTCACCCAGTTTCTCTCCGGATACAGATATTTCAACGCATTCCTTCACAAGGTCGATAAAGCAAACAATCCAGCCTGCCAGTACGGGGACTCTCCAGTAGACGATGCAAACCACACCTTTTTCGTTTGCAAGAGGTGGAAAGCTGAACGACAGGAGGTCGAAAGCAGCATAGGCGTATTCAGACCAGAAAACATGGTCAGAAAGATGCTGACGAGGGATCAGTAGTAGCTCCCAAATATACTTTTAAAGACACCACTCTCAAGTACTCGTAATGCGAAAGCGCTTCCGGAGTGAAGTGTGTCAAGATGAAAGGGCTTAAGTTGGTTTTTAGTGAGTTAGAGTCGCGCAGTCCCGGACGCAGGGTGGGACTGCTTCTCGTGGGTATTAGCTTTCCCACCATCCATTAAACAAAAAATAAAAAAATGAATTTCCAATAATATTGTAGAATCTAGGTGTGGCTGGTCTTAATTTGACAGAAATCCTTCCAGGGCGGAAATACGAATGTTTTGTAAGTAATGCGTAGAGCTGATGGTGTAATGATGCTCACTTTGATTGTGTTGAGTGTTGAGAAAGAATAGAAAAATTTTCTTAATCTTTAGGGCAATATTGAATTCTATGTCATTTAAACTGTTCTCCAATATTAAGATCAGTCAAACCATCCGAAACAGTTCTTTAGCCAGCTGGTTGGCTATGTATGATGCAGATGAAGAACTAGTCTAACAGACTAAGCCTTTCAATCACTTTTTTCGTACGTTTCAGCTAAATCTATCAAATACTCCGCCGAACAAGCCGAAGATATCTTCAACGTCTACAGTTCGTATGTTTTTTATCTTGCAAACATGTACCTAAGTACTATTGTGGATCCTATCTAACAAGTGGTGAGAGTTTTAATGATCACCAGATGTAGGCATTGTACGCTCATCTATGGATGTTTATGATTGTCGCAGACAAGATGTTATAAATGAGAATCAGGAAGAATGTCGAATACAGAATGGAACCCTACGGCACACCAGCTTTGTTGGAAAAAAACATATCAGAAGGCAAATTTTAATCCATTGAAGAAGAGATTCATCGATCCCAAATGAATGCATTTCTGACAATACACCTGAAGCCACAATCTGTTAAATGTGTTTGGAATATCTAGTGGAACAATCTTACTTTCCACTTTTCGGTAAAATAAGCCGTCATGTCATAAGCTGACGATTTATCTGGTTTCCATTTCATTGAAAACAGAAAAGGGGGCGTAGGTGCATAAAGAATCCTTTTTAAGCCTCTAAAAAAGTCATAACGAACATGATGAAAAAGCCTACGCAGTAATTTTACAGGCGTAAAAGGATATCTCTTCAGAAGAAGAGGGAAATATACCATCTGGACCAGTGGATTTGTCCATATTAAGATCTTTAAGAACTACTACTACTACACGCGTGCGAAAGTAGCTCGGTTCCACTGAAGATTCGACGCATTCAAGTGTTGGCTTCTCAGGAGCCGGTATTTTTATTTCTATCCAGACTGCTTCGAATGCTTGTTGTTTCGCTGCATCTGTTTGTCGGAAGCTTTAATCGAATGGGAGGTCTTGTTGTGATGAAGGGAAATCCAGAAAATCAATCTATTGTTATTTAATTTTAGTACTGTGGCGATAGTCAGAAGCACATTGACAGATTAAATGAAACTCGAACACCAAAAATTCTAGCCACCTCTTGGTTTTAAAACAGTCTGACGTCAAACTCTGTCATAGTATTTTCTTGTCTTTGGGATGTTTGGGATATCGCCAAGCCCACTTTGGCTACAACAGTGTAGTGGGGCGAGTCAATGTTAGCCACTCAGCCACCCATCATACCGTGTGAGCGTCTTGCGTTAATTATAATGTGGTCAATCTGGTTGATGGTTAGTTGATCCGGAGCCAAGTCACAAGTCCCCTTGTGAGTTGAGTTGAGGTATATGACAAAGTTTTGTCTCACCGCAGAGTCTATTAGCCAGATTCCGATATCTGAGGTGGTGTCGTACCTTTTGTATAGAAGCTCGTAGAACCTGTTTTTGGTGCCATCATCCCTCTTCCCTATGATCGCGTACCTAACGGGCATATTAGGCTGCTATTCGAAGATGAAATCTTAATACGATTTTAAATCAAACATTCGCCAACATGTGAAAATTCAAGACTAGTTGCCTATGTCACACTCCAATGACAAAATCAATGTTGTCGGTAAAAATAGCCAGAGTATACCATATGTCGTAATATAATGTATGGTAAGGTAAGTTGCTCTTTTTGATGCCATGGAATCTCAATGTTCTCATACTTTAAAGTCGCGACCAGGAAGTCATGCAGGTCTGCAAATATTAGTCTTGCCTTTCTACACGATCATCGAAGAAGAAATCATCCAGATTAGTCTCCATGAATTGATAAGAATAGGACAGGAACATGGCAGTAGCACCATACGAGGCTAAGTATATCAGCATCCTGGTCAATTAAGCAGCGGCCTACGACGATGCCCTCCTCCTTCTCCTATATATAACGCCATTAGTACCGAAGGCACCATCAATATCGAGGAAAGCCACAACAGCAGAATCCTTGAGACTGATATTTCTTTTAATTAGGCTTACGAGTAATATTGACAGCATAGCGATTGCTATGACGCAGATGGGTTTTGATTAGAAGGGAAGCTAATAATTCTTAATGACCATAAAAATGAGAGCTTCTTCCAATTTTGAGAATGAAAACTACACTGAGATCTTTCCGTAACATGAATCTGAACGCCAAGTCTAAACAGTCATTTACAATAACTGCAGCCATGGTAAGGCTATGTTGAAATTTTTTTGGATCCCGTCCTTGAAGATGCCACCTGGTCTCGAAGAATTAAGTGAATCGAGTTCTGCTACAGCAGATCTAAACCCCATCCCGTTCTGGTTATTACCAAGACTTTACAGGTGATTCCAAGTAGTTTATAGTGGTTTCCAGGAACATATATACTTACTTATAAGTTGGCGCTCTAGTCCGGAGTGGACATGGACCTCTTCCAACAAGCATCTCCAGCCAGTTTGATTTTTAGCCAGCTGCCTCCTGTCTTGCATGCTAAGTTGGTTGAAGTCCCCTTCCACTTGCGTGTGCCACCTGAGTCGCGATCTCGCTCTACTGCGCTCTTCCTATTGGGCAGGTTCGTAGATTTTTCAGACTGGAGCATTGGTGTTCATCCGCTCTATGTGGCCCAGCCTTCTCAGACATTGGACCTTCACTCTTCTGGCTAAGTCGATGTCGGTGTCGATGTCCCTACATCTTCACTTACCGTCTAAGCAGACGCAACCGAAAATCACCCGAAGAATTTTCCTCACAAAGCAGCCAAGAGCACCCTCATCCATTTTTGATAAAGTCCGTGCCTATGCGCCATAAAGCAGGATTGGGAGTATTAAGGTCTTATACAGGGTCGCTTTTGTTGTCCGAAAAGGGGCTTTGTAGTCAATTGCCTTCTTAGCCCAAAGAAGCAGCGATTGGCAAGAATTATTCTTCGTTGTCTGGTAGACAAAGTCCTTAAATACTTTAAAGTTATATCTGTTGAGGTAGACGTTGTGTCCGAGACTTCGATGTTGGGTGCATTTTCTTGTTAACAGCATATGGTATGCTTGGTCTTGCACTCATTGACAGTTAAACCCATCTTCGCCACTTACGCGGCAATATACCACTGATAACACGCTGCTTTCTTCCGATTATGTCATCGGCGACGGGCCTCTGAAAGATTGCGCCTCTTGTGTCGGTGCCTGAGTTTTGCACTATTCTTTCCTTTTGAAATCACAAGTCTCGGTAAGTTCTTGACTAACCTAGACGGATCAGCGTGCATTCTCCATCGTCTATCTGCATAAAGGGATGAGTTTGACAGGGATGCCAAAACTGGACACCGCTTTGTATAACACGTCTCCGTAAATGCTGTCATACGCGGCCTTAAAATCGATGAATATCGATTTTTTTCCAAGATCTCCCGTAGTGTGAATATTTGATGGTGGATGTTTCTGGCATAAAGCAACACCTTGGTCCATATGTGGACCAATCAGGCTGTTGACGAATGGCTTCAGACGTTCACAAAATGCGGCAGATAGAATTTTGTATGCGGTTTTGAGAAGACTTATGCCTCTGTAGTTGGCGCAGTACAGGGGTATCCTTCTTACCAAGTCATCGCCTGAAGCTTTGAAGAGCTCGGCGGTCAGGCCATACGCTCCCTTCAAATCCGATTCCTGGAGTAGCACCTCTCAATTTCCTCGACTGCGCATATCTCATGCTCCTTCTTTTTCCTTTTGAGAAGACGGTGTTCGTCTCTCCTTTTCTGCTCGTAGAGCTACTAGCAGGTCTAGTCCTTCTATGCAGACCCGCTTTATATGCATCTTGCTTAACGGCATGTGCCTGCCAGCACTCGTCGTCAAACCGATGGTGTCATTGTGGTGGCCGAGATAAACCCAGCACATCAGAGGCGGCATTTCCAATGGCTTTTTAGACAATGTTGCCACTAGCCATCGATACTTGATGCTGGCGGCAGAGCACCTCTTAAGATATTAAGGGAGACACGATGAGAAAAGGATTTGACGATTTCTTGTGATTATAGCCGTCCGATGTCAAACTTCCTCACAGGATTAGCTTGACTTTATATGTTCAAAATATCCGCTACCGTACCTTGGCTACAATAAGGTAATGGTTGTGCCGATGTTGGCTCTTCGGGACATTCGGACATTGCGTCGATCGCAGTGTTGTCAATCTGGTTGATCAGGAGTTCTCACTCACGAATTTCGAGATGTCGGAATCGCGTGCTAGCTACGACAATATTTCGCCTCCCCGGAAGGACGATTAATCTGAACCCGTTATCGGAGGTGGTGTCCTGCAGTCTATAACTACCGACAGTACTACCAAGGAAGGCCTCTCTTTCTAGCTTTGCACTAAAATTGTCGAGAACAATGCCCATAGCTGGAACACTGCTCGAACGAAGCTATCTTTCGTGCTGTAATCTTTGTCCTCTGTGGTGGCGTGCGCACATATAACGCTAATGTTGGTAAACTTAGCCTTTATATTGATTCTTACGAGGCACTCGTTAACATGCCGGAAGACTTCTTGCCTAAGTCTGCCTTTAACAAATTCGCATCCAAATAGGCGCTGATTTTGTCGTCGATAACAATCGCGGTAGTAGAAGTCGCAGTTTTTCATCATCTTTTTATCCGGGCCATCCAAGAAATGTGGTAACATCCACTTGGCAGCAGTCCAGTTGTTCGGCTACACGTGGTCTATTAAAGGAGCTAAAATTCCGAGTGCAAATCCGAAGTTAGCTATCCATGTTTCGTTTCCAGGGTTTGTCAACAGTAGATCCATCCGCAGCCGATGCTTGATGTGGCTCCGTAACTTAACTGCATATTCCTTGGCCGGGCGGTTAGACCGACGGTACAACCCCAACCTGGAGGGCCAGTTCCATTGTAGATACCCATAGGACGGGTCGGTGAAACCGTAGCCTGTAACCATTTTGTGGATGTGAGCACTGCCGTTGGTTCAATAAGCGCTCATTCGCCACCGTCTCCTTTCCAAGACCCTGACTTAGTCTCGGAAATCCTCACCGGCCTGAGCTCAAAATATGTCGTAGCAGCCCGCATAAGGTCTTATTTGCTTTCTTTATTTCACCATTGGTTCCATTTGGAGAACTCATCCGCTGTCCCGTTTAAAGTGCTGCTATTTTTGTCTGCTGGCCAGAACTCGCGCTTACAAGTTTGGCAAGTCGAGTCCGGATGTATATCGACAGGTTCCCGATGGTTACCACTTGGAGGTAAAATAAGAACAATTGATGTGTAGAAGCAGTTACAACACTGGTT
Organism: Volucella zonaria; assembly: GCA_963966105.1. Taxonomy (NCBI): domain Eukaryota; kingdom Metazoa; phylum Arthropoda; class Insecta; order Diptera; family Syrphidae; genus Volucella; species Volucella zonaria. The sequence goes on from OZ014534.1 coordinate 65,015,681, forward strand.
ATCGCCAGTTTAACACCTTTTAGTGCCTGCCTTATTTCTACAGCATTCAACCATTCTAATGACATTCCGAAAAATAAGTTTCGGATGGAAAATTTATCATTTCATTATTGGAATTCATCCAGGAGCCATCCAGGTTAAATTAGTTAGTAGGTATGTAGTTAGATTGGAAACAAGAACTCTGCTATGCTCTCCTGGGATTTCTTAAGTTCAGCTTTGAGTTTTGTGAGGAAGTTCTTATACTGCGCACAATTTGCTGGTGGGCTTGGCAGTATTGAAAAGCTACAGAGATAGTTTTGACTGGCTCATACTTAGGCATAAAACAAGTACAACCGCTGTGTAGTCATGATTACAGAATTGTGCAGGCAAACGCTGCCGGTGGCCATTGCTCAAATACTATGTCGTTGCTATGGCTTCCTTGTTTCTGCAGAAGCGCCTTGAATTTTTTTTGTAAACATTAGCGAATGGAAAAAAGAGCCTGAACTATCTTTTTGTTCTGTGAAATACAAATACCTGAATTCCCAAAATGATCAATAGAAGTGCAGCTATGACATCTGTCAACAGATATGTGCCAGGAAGGCAATATCAGCTCACTCATGGTACCATCTTTGCTGACCACTGTCACTACAATTTCTGGTCATTGCTCCCGATTTTTTGAAAACAAATTCCACTTGCATAAAATTTTTGACTCACAGATGTCCAATCACCTACTTCTCCGAATCCGCAACGTGACAATTACCCCAACAGTTATGTACTGGTAGTTACACAAAAAATTGGTGCTTTTCGACTGCCAGAAAAAAACAAAAATGATTTCAAAACGTGTGTCCCAAAGGAAATGGTGTGTGTAGTATGTCTTCCCCCAAAAACCAGACGAATTGGCACAACAGCTCGTAAAAATTTCATTTCGTGGGAAACATTACCAACTTGCTCATTGTATTCTGTCTGTCCGTCCGGCCTAAGTATTCACGCATTCATCTGTCCAAATTCGAACCACGTTCCCGAAATAAAAACTAATGTTCGCATCGCGATCGCCTCCCAGAAAAAAGTTCCGGAATAAAACTGAAAAAAATTTTTATAAAATTAATTACGAGCATTTGTTGGTTGATGTTACATGTGAAGTGAAGTGAAGTGAAGTGAAGTGATCTCTGGTCGCTGAACGCTGTAAGCTGTACGCTGATCGCGTTTCACTTCGGGGGGAGCGAGTGAGTACCCGTGTTGTTGTAACTTCCAATGTTTATATCTCTGCCCATAACCCAAGTCCAAGACAAAGAGCAGTTCCACTAAAATTTAAAATAAAAAAAAAGCAGATTTCACCTCGTTTTTTTTTTTTTTTTGTTGTTGGTGTGTCTTGGTATGGTTTTCTCCTCCTAGTCGTCGTAACACAACAATAAATCAAAGAAAATAAAGTAAGATGCCCCAGCAGAAGAAACGCGGGACGAAGAATTAACAAATAAATAAAAAAACAAAAAAAAAAAGAAACGAAAATCGTCCAAAATACCCACCAAAGCAAGCCAAACACAAACGCTCAAAACAAGCAAAGCAAATCGGGCAGCAGCAGCAGCTAAACAAAAAGTGCCCGGCCCGAAACAAAAGGTGAAGAGCCAGACGCGCCTGGACGCAGAAGACCGAGAAATTCAAATGATGAAATCTTCAATTAAACCATTTCAATTGGATTATTGCGGGAGCAGTTCAACTCCGGTTGAACTCCGGTTGACTCCATCCGCCATTCGTCGATGTTCGGTGGGGCGATCTTTACATTTCTACATTTTGGCGCGATCATGGAACATAGCAGGCTCGGGGCAAAGAGCGCCGCCTTTCGGAATGCGTACAAACATAGGAATATAGTATGTGCCCGGCGAACAGGGCTCTCGTTCGCCTCAAATTGACACGTTTCTCGCTTTGTTATTCGAGATCGAGATTTATTTTCGTTTTAGTTTTTTTTTTTTTTCTTTTTAGTTACTTTTTTTTCTTCGCCTTTACTGTGTCGTGAATATTCAAATTCCGAATGATATAAGCCAAATGTGAGACATACGGGTGTCTTGTTGAAGTCTTTCTCTTTACCTGGGCTTACCAGTAATTGTGCGATCCAAAAAAAGACGTCAAAATAAAAAAAAAAAACAGCGAAATTATCATAATCACGATCATCATCAGAGTTGTTGTTGACGATGACGATCGTCATGTTGATGTGTTCCCGTAAAAATCGACAAACGGATTTCAAGTAAAAGCCCCAGAAAGCGAGGATCGCCTTCAAAATAAAAAAAATGAAAAAAAAAAAAAAAATAAGTAAAAATTCCGCGGTCATGTTTGATTTTTGGCCGAAATTTGCGGCACAAACTTCTAAGTTTATTTCTGGGAAGGCATATTCAAATAGCGAGAGCGATATCAATAAATTGTCGTCACCACTGATCATCACTTTGATCGCTTTGATCGCTTTGGGTGGTTTCTTAAAGGTTACCGTGAGTGAATCATTTATGGTATCCGTATCTCCAACCGGAATCGTCTTTGTTTGCTTAGGCAACACTGCACATGGAACAGAGGCAACGCTTTGTGTTGGGTTTTGACAAATTCTATTGAAGTTTGTCGATTGGAAGTGACTTTTATGGCCATGATATTATTGAGCTCTAATTTGTTTATCGGAATCTTTTGTTAGATGTTGCAAAACAAATCATAACTCAATTCGAATAAATACATATCGACAGCTTGATAGACTATGTGGCGGCGGTCACGTAGGGAATGACGATAAAATTTATTCAGCGGATCCTGATAAGCTAGTTCTGGGAAACTATCTATGTACCCACTCTTGTTGTCAACATTTGTGACGTCGAATGTAATTTTATTTGTTTAGCTTCTCCTTATTCAGGAGATTGCTTATCGAAAGTAAAGAAACAAATTTCGCATCTTGATGGGAGCATTCGGTCAAGAAATTGTTAAAAAATCTAAACAGTTACCAAATGTCAGCAGTGGTTACCATTTAGTCCAGGTTCTCCACCGAAAAGAACGTAATCCTAGCTAATTCTGATGAACAGTAATCATCTATGGATTAAACCTGGAATGATCGGCTCATGACACTCTGCATCAATACTTGACATACTCGTAGTTGGCCAATATAAGCTTGATATGCACTTATGCCGCTACAGGAGAGCCTCCATAGGCCCGCAGCCTTTACTAGTTTTCCGAGTTCGCCCGATGAATGGAATTCCATCATCGCTTTTCCACTATAGGTAAGTTCGCAGCACTTATCGGAAGAAATTTAGGAAAAGGGATGAACTTTAGGTAGATGGAGAAGCATCACACTTTTCACATCCTTTGAAGAGAATTATAGAAAGTTAAGGAAGAAAACACACAACCAATTTCTAACGAAAAAATCATGGTAACCTTTGGGTTGTCACCTTATCGAGGCGGAAGGGCTTGTAGTAAGTCTATGACATATGTAGGAGATGTAAGCAACAGAGGGTTGGTTGCAAGATCACCTCCTGAATGCTTACAGTCATTCAATTGTCCCTAAAACGAATAGCAACTCAACTTTTTATATCAAGGTGCCGATTTTAAAGCAAAGTGTTGAAGCACCCATGTTGAAGGCTGCTCCGATGTTCAGACAAGGTCGGTTGTATCAGTGCCTTATCGCTGTAAGACGGCTCAATCGTGGGAACAAAATTGTAAAGCTAAAATATGGATAAAAAAGAGATGAAAATTAATATAATAAAAGACCAGCTGAGATTGAAACCTCATCAGAGGACGAATAGCCGACCTCCAGACAGGAGACAATCGTCTGTCCACCTAAGGCTAAGGCTAGCACCACGACTACTAACAAGCCAGCAACACAAAAACAACAACCGAAAAAACATAAGTCAGCAGGGAAAGCTATGAAGAGGTAGTACCAGATGGTCTTCTTCTTTTTTAACCAAGATCGTCAAAAATGAAGCTGCCGGAAAGGTCCACGAAGGCGGACAAAGTGAAATACCAGGTAATCGTTGACGAGCACAACGAGTACCTGTAAAAAAAAGTCAGGACAGGCAGCGAAACGCAAAAGGTCTCTAGGCAAGACCCTCCAACGCCCAGCCCCGAAGAAAACCAAAGTTGCCGTAGGCACGGAAAAACTACAACCAAACCAACCACGTCATCGGCCAGTGCTGCCAAAATCAACCTCCTTCGCCGAGGTTGTCAGCGATCACCTCTAGGTCGCACTAGTGGACGAGCTCTCCACTAGTAGGTAAGGCACAGCCGAGGCAAAGGGAAACATTGAGCCCAAACTTTCCGACATGGTGAAGGATCATCCTCATCAACAACCAAAAGAAGGTAGTTACTGGATATCGGCTGATCAAATGCGAGGACCAGTTCTCCGAGGATTTCTTTAATGAAAACGTTGCTAAGGTTAACGATGCCTGGAATGGCTTGAAGCTTAAGTTTACCACAGCAAATGACATCCCAAGTAGACCCAGGGCCCGCATTTGGTTGCCCATTATGTGGGTAGATGTGGGAAGCCTCCTCAAATGTCTTAAACTCCCCAACCCGGTGGTTCCAATGGATGCCAATAACGAGTGCCTGGCAGCACTAGAAAAAGCAGACCACAAACTTAGGTTGGCACGCGAAGCTTAGGATTTTCCTTAAGATTGTGGACGTCGTCGAAACCGACAAGTTGTTGGAGGGCCTGGAGATCGCAGATGAAACGGATAATGCTGAAAATTATACAGACTAATCTGAAGCACTCTACGAACATCAGTCATTCAGCCCAGAACATTCATACCCGCTAAGAAACATATAAAGTTTCAAACAACGTACCTCTCATCAGCACACATGGCTTATGAGAGATTAGCATCGCCAGGGGATGTGGAGACAACGCGAGGCACACGAAATAGGTAAGCACGGAAGATAATGAAGGAGGTGAGTCAATTTTTGATTTTCTTCTCACCACTACTTATCTGCATACAATAAGGGCACGACCCAACCTTTGTCTTTCCTAGTACGGAAACTTTCAGGTGGTAGGAAAAGCTCCTAGATATTACACTCAAAATATACGATGACAACTTTAGGGTGGAAAATTGGAGAATTTCCAATCTGAAATCATTCTCAGACTGTAAATGGATCCTCTGCAATTTCAGTCTTGAGTCTTAGACTCCTAAACCGTTTAGAAACCCTAAAGGAGAGTTAATTGAAACAAGTTGGACAAAGCCCTTAGGATAAAACTCAAAAACATAGTAAAGACTTTCGAGACTGCATTGTATTGTGCGTTGCATACAAAGTGCCCTGTGAAAGGCAGTAAAAAAAACACTTCACCCATGGTGGAGTGAAGATCTTTCTAATCTCAGGTAGATGACCAGAGCGATATTTAACATCTGCTACAAACACAACTTCTGGCAGCTTTACAAGGACTGTTTAAGCCTGTGTTAGAAAGCCATAAATACATCCAAGAAGCGGGCCTGGATGGAGTATTGCCATTCAATAGAAACTCTCAAGGACTCTGCGAGGTTTCGCAAAATTCTGCCGGAGGAACCCTTGCTTTCTAAGAAGGTCAGATAGAGGCTGGACAGAATCCCTGAAATTCCGGGTGAACACACACTTTCCCGGATGTAGTGATATTAGTACGAAACCTGGGAGATCTCGGCAAGTACAGCCTGCTTCCCACAGCAATATCAATTCAAATCGTTTCCGAGGAAAAGATTTCCTGGGCTGTTAGCACTTCTCACGGTTCAAGTCTTTTTTTTTTATTTTTTATTTTTTGTTGTAATTATTCCGCGCTCAGGGGCTTATTATACACTTAAAAACGCTGGCGAATAAAACTTAGGGGGGAAGAAGAGAGAGGTACCGATGTACAGTGGTCTTCAATGTTTGCAAATTATAATGACTAGCAAATAGAGAGTTCGGCATGGCATTTCATAACCGAGTTGTGCGTCTTACGATATATGCGGGCAATGACCACATACTACCTGTCATGCTACAAAGAACGCAAGATCTAATAAATACACTGGCTAGCGTCAATCTTCAGCAGCTGTTTAATACTGGATCACGTACTCTACTCTTGGAAAGGCAGTCGAGTGGCGTTTATACCGAAGGTAGGTAAACGCAGAAACGAGTCCTCGAAGGATTTCAGGCCACCTTTGTACTTACAACTTTAGAGCTTATCTTAGACTTTAGAGCTTATCGTAGACTTCCACATGCGAAACATTCTACAATAGAGGAATTACCGCTATCGAAACAGCACAGCACAACACGTCTACCTCAATTAAAGATCCACGAAAACGGCTCTCCACGAGGAAGTGCGAACAATCAAAAAATCCGTACACTACAAAAAATATACCCTAGCCTCCTTCCTAGACATAGAGGTAGTCCTTAATAATATACACACTAAAGCTGTTCACAAATTTATGATCGAGCTTGACATATATAGCCAATGGATAGTCACTAGCCTCAGAACAATAATTATTCCAATTATTCAAGAAGAGTTCAACGAACTACAGAAGTTGTAACAATAGCGATAGCCAAGTTGCGCTTAAACCCTTGCTGAGTCCTATCATGACTACCAAGCTAGTTCGAAAATGCAAGACTTCACTGAATGCAGTGGGAAGGCTGAATTCACTGAGTCTTGTTTGGATTTCGGGTCACAATGAACGTGCTTGGCTAGACTCAGAGGAGAGTTTTTCAGGACCAGAATTCACGTGAGGTCTGCCTGGGTCCTTGGCTAGGGCTTCCATTGACAGTTGGGTATCATATGAGCATAACTGCAAATGGCATGCCCAGCTAAGCTTGCGGCAGACCAAATAAATGCTTCCCGACCTCTCTCAGTGGTCTGAGGTCGTTCCGTTATCCCTCAGTAGGAATGACTTCTTCTGATTCTAACTTGTGTTAGAAAATTAAAAAAACCCAATCAAAAAAAAATCGACTGTTACTTCTGTGCACTTTATTTCAACGATATTTGGAGATCTGCCTCCGTAGACGATTGGAACTAAAAAATGATTCTTCAGTCTCCGCTGCAGGCTTTTATACGTTACAACTCGGCCATACTATCATCGATCTCGCCCTCAAGCTGGCATCGTTAACAAAGCCCTCTTTTGGAAGCTCACATCAGTGCTTCATTTTGTCTGCATGTTATGGATATCCTTTACCACATACATACCGGTCATTTGGTAAAACTTTGGAGACGATGTATGGACCTCGATATCATGGCTCCAGCTTCCGAGTCTCACCTGTGGCTGTAGGCTCGTTCTTCACCAACACTAGTTCTCCCGGCTGATACCGTGTTGGCCACAGCCGTCGCCCGTAATACTCCTCGGTGTGTAGGCAAATAGGAGTTCGTGCGGGCTCGCCTTCATTGTGCAGTTCCGGACAGAATTCAGTCCCCACTGGACCGCTCGCATATTACTTGCCCAGTCTCCCGTCCTTTCTGAAGTGTGCATACACTTGAGTGACGTCGGACTACTCCGATCGCATCTCTCAACCTGCCCATTTGCTCTGGATGTTCTGACAGCGGTTTTAATCTCATTGCAAAACTGGCTGAACGTTCGCGAAGTGAATGCAGTTCCTCGGTCCATGACAATCCTTCTCGGAAACCCAAAGTAGCTGGCCACTTCACAACGGATGCTGAGGACTCCCTTGGTATTCGTGGTCTTCACGGCTCGGAGAATGGTATATTTAGTGAAATTGTTAACTTAAGCAACTTCGTGAAGGGCCCAAGATGATCGAGGTGCACGGCATCGGATGGTAGGGGAATGCGATCCATACTATGCAAATCCCCCTAGGGTTTTCTTCCTTTCTTCTTTGTGCAAGCTCATTCCACCCACGACTTGATGTAGCCCCTGGTGAATCAGGAACCAAAAGGTTTTTCTGAGCCTTTCAAGCGTCTTTTCGTCGGCGGGATGTCCCACATCATCGTGACACAGCTTAAGGATCCTCCACCGGATTGGGGACCACCCACCTCTCAGCATCACCTACCTTACGGTAAAGACGGTACCCTCTAATGATATAGTCCTTTTGTAGCTGTTTCTTCGCCAACGTCATCTAAACTGCCTTCAGTGGGGAGATCATTTCTCACAGCGTTTGGCCCTGCCACTGCATGGTCACCACCCAATCTTCGTCTGATATCTGGACGTTCAGTATTAAAGCAGATTCTTCCTCCACCTGTTGCTCATCTTCCAGTGGTTCTCGACTTAGGGCATCGACGCACGTGCGCCGCCCTCTTCCTAGACTGGTGAACCGTTTCGTAGTCAAATTCTTGCAGTTTGAGCTACCATCGACCCACTCGGGGGATTAATTTTGCCTTATTGCTGGTCGCAGCTATGGCCTCACAGTACGTGACAATCTTCGAAACGTCTGCCCAGCAAATACGCCCTGAATTGGTTTAAGCTCTACACTATCGCTAGGTCGTCGAGCTCGTACGAGTTGTATTTCTTTTCGTCTTCTGATAGTTTGCGGCTGTAAAATATCACAGGCCGCAACGAGTCGTTTCCCTTACTCGTCTACAGAACGTACCTGGATTTTTAACGTAAACCTCCTGTCATGTAGACTTAATGTTTACGAGGTGCCCATACACCCATAGGGAGCAAGGATACGCCTTGCCATCGCTAATCACTCGCTTGTATTATTTAATAGTTCGCTTTTGAATTATACCAATTCGGAACTGTGTTGGAGGCACAAGTTCCACCCTTGGTATGAGTCGAGGCCTACCCAAAACCTCTTGCTGCTCTTAGGGTCGCAGCACCCAGTACTTCATTTGCAACTCTACAATGGGCTAAACCAAAAAGGAAACCCGTACCCGCGATTTGGGTTTAAACCACAGCCACCATGACGCTCCCACAAGGGGGCCTACCTCTAACAAGTCAGGCCCGGACCGAAATCCGGGGGGCTCCTGACTCCCATGGTACCGTGATTTAAGTCCTGGTATGGACTACCGGTGGTCAAGCCTACCAACAAGACCTATGACCGGCAACTTGTAACTGGTCAAATCGTATCATCCATTCATGCAAAATATCTGGATGTTTTCGATAAGACCAGTTATAGAATAATCTACCCCCGCTTTTTATTAGACAACGTCATTGATGGGCGAAGCCTTGATAATTGGGCGGGGGCCCTTACTCCTCTACAGAAGAATTTCAGCCAAGCCGGACGATGAGGCATCAGTGTGGTGCACTTCATGAGCGCACTCTGGATCAAACAGAGCGAGTTCAGGCGGATTGGAACTAATACACGATCTTACAGTTTCCGCTGCAGGCTTTTATACGCTTTCGTTTATAGCGTTACACTAGTGACGTGATGGGGCACTCTGGGCCCCATGGGGGTCGTTGGATGTGGAAACTGTGACGAGTGGTTGAGGAATATGGTACGCTATCGACAAAGTTTCTAAAAGTTAAATCCGATTATGGCCGTCCAACATTTAATCTCCACACAGCATTTCTCTATTGTTGCAGAGAAAACTGTTTGCAACTGGGTAGTGGTGTGAGTCTTTAATTCGTCCGTAATGTTTGAGCATCTACAATGCTTACGCTCGACGGCCGCCACCTCATCCTCGTACTCTTTATCAGCTAGCGCTTTATATGTCGCAATTTTCCATCGTCTTATTGTACAGCCCATCTTACCACTACCAACTTGTCTTCTCCTTCTATTATTTCAGCGGTTCATTCAAGATCACCTCATAGTCTTTTACTCGGTGGTTCGCGTTATTCCAGCGTAGTTATTTAATAAAGTTTGACCGATTTCCATGAGTTCAATATTTTATCTTCCATTGAGTGTTTTGTTCCGAAACCGTAGTCTTTGTGTTAGTAGTTCGATTCCTAACCTCAGCCTGCAGGTTTCAACAGCCGACAAACTGGACTGAATGCCTTTTTCAACACAATAAACCCCTCTAAACTGGTTCGGATATGCAAGACTCTTCTGAAGGAAATGCAGAAATCACTGAGTATTTCCTATGTCACACTGAGATTGCAGGTAATTCGATTGCCGATGTTCTCATGTTGCTTGAAATTGAGTTAGAACTACCAACTCAGATCCGAAATCAAGATACAATATTCATTCTATCAGACAGACAGATGCACTCCTCGTAGTTTCCCTTTTTATAGAATATACCACTTTCTTAGAGATGTGAATGTCCTCTTCAACTGTTCTATCTCAATTTTGCTAAGGGCGCCGCCGCGCTCTTCTGCTTACATGGGTAAGCAGATTCCATTACACGGCTTCCTTTGTAATAGCGTTGCTTTCGCAGTTTAACCCTTAGACTCTTAGAACGATGTGCAGACGTCTAATTACAAAGGTCCGCAACCTTTTCAAGTATCGAGTATGCTCATATGTGATTGCTCACTCAACGTAGGGACGAAAGATAGCAAATAGAATGAAACTTTTGCAGTTTGGTGCTGCAACCAGCCGAAACGAAAGGAATACTACCAACCTTCTCGACCCCGTAACGAGTTGAATTAAAGGGCTTGAGAGGCTTAGGAGTTTAGATTTAGACAAATTTGTGTTAAGCTCTACTCTGCTTATCTCGCAATCTATATAACATACGCCCGCGCTGTGTGCAAATATTTTAAAGCATTAAGCAGATAAATGTCATCAGCGCCGTGCAGGCGTCATTGTCCAACAGACTCCTGTGAAAGAGGCACTATGGAGATAAAATCGATTCTCCCAAAAAGAAATAAGCGGTGATAAAATGCAGTTCTGTGGTGCTCCGCCTTGAAACTCAAAACATCTGACAGCTTACTTTTGTGTAAAACACGACATAAGCCCAAAAAATTCTACTGATTTTGTCAGGATCTTTACACAAAATCCGATTCACGCTCTTAAAAGCCATCTCGAGCCCAATAAGAAGGAGGGAGTCTATACTCGATACATTGCTCCATAGTGATACGGTAGGTGTTTATTGTGTCGGTGCAGTAAGATCCAAAGTGGAATCTTCCTTGTCGGATATCGAGAGTTGAATCCACGTTCAAGATTTTCTTCGCTGCTCCAGTTACGGCGACCCATCAGATTGTCAACTTACTGGGAAGTTCCACAATCATCCCTTCACTCTACTTCCTGGAGAAACGAACAATTTTCCGTACGCTTGCTACGATAGGCATTTGGTGTACAATACTTGGAGCAGATTGAACAAATACCACAGGAATGTCGCCATGTTCACGGTCCACGGTTTTCTTATGAAGACCTTAATCGTAGTTGGAACTTTTATATTGCTAGAGTCATCGGTACGTTTTCGTGGTTTTGTGCTATGTACTGATCGCGTTACAGTGTGCATCGGAAGAAAAGGCGATTGACATTTCCGAAATCGATTAATTACCCGCCGTTGTTCCTTGAATCTTATCGGCTGTGCGCACCCATTAATTATTTGAGCGTGTTGTTTTCCCTTCATATCTCGACGTCGGAAACTTCTCTGAAGAAAACAAGTCACCGTTAAGCTGACCATAGACATCGTCCTTCTGATTCTCCTTTTTTTGGAATTTCGAAGCCGTGCGGCTGCTATGATAGTAGCAGAACTGCAAGCGGTTCAGCTGCAGAAATTTGTATTTATTATTAACCCAACTAAAACCTTGCTACTTCCATAAGTTCCTACAGAAGTCGAAAGTTGATTGACTGTCTGTTCTATATAAAGCATAATCTTAATGGAATTTTGCTCGATTCAAAATGTTGTGGTTCGTTAAACATCCATAGAATACCACCTGATTTCTTTTGAGTGTCGGACATCCACCTATCGGTATGTGGTATGCCTACTATTGTATACTGTCTAGAACTCAGCCAATCTAAGGAGCTGATTCTTATGGAAATCGGGATATTATTATTTGGATATTAGCTCGGTTTAATACTTTTTAATTGATTAACTGCGGCACTTAAGCCGGTGCAGATAGGTCTCTTAATTGCTGGCATACATTAATACTTTGCTCAAATTCAAACCTGAGTCTATTTTTGGCACAATTGAGTAGTAGAGAAAGGGAACTTGTATTGCTTTTGAGAGAAAATATCCATAAAATTGTAATCTTTTCTAATGTCTACATATTAACAAGGCACAATCATCCGCCATGACGTCTTCTCATATTTAAATTTAAGTGGCGCCCGATATGGGGTCATTTATTAGATCCCACCGATACAGATAGTTTAGTTCCAAGTTCTTTCTCCTGACTGTACATATGTATTACCATTAAATATCACTCAATCGGGTTTCAGTGGTCCACGAACTTATGTTAAATAATCAACCCAAAAGTCTGTGTAATAACATCTCATTAATCAGTACGCAGCCGTTCACCTCTTTTAACGGTATGCACCAACAACCCGTGTCTAAACGATAGGCTTCACCATTTCCAACGACAAGTCGATTCATTATTTCCTCCCAGAAAGATAGCAGCATCTGCTAGAGTCTTAATCCAATGCATCCACTAACATTTTGCGTAGACCAGGTGCCACTGACCTGTAGCATTTACGAAACCATCCCAAATGCCTTTCCTTCACATACGAGTACCTCCGACTAGCCCTCTACAGTTTGTATCTGACTCTGAATCCAATGTCATCACCTCCCGTTATAGAGCTGCATTCCATTGCATTTTCCGTTTAACCATCCGAAAATCGAATCCAACTAAATAGTAGATACAATTTTTCATCGCTCTGCATTCTTCTATTCGTATATGCAGATACGTTCGTCGAGATAAAGAATAAAGAAAAACGTTCCCACCTGCGCACAAAGTGATGATGACACCACCAATGTATCTACATACAATCGACCATTGGAACACCTAATTCCTGAGAATTGTCGAAACATCTTCGATACACACATCTGAATGTACCCTACCATTCCAGATACAATACAAATACAATAACAAAGCGCAATACGAATAGTAGGTATCTTCTCTTCAGTTGAATTAAGAATGAGAACGCTTAGGCCATCATCCATAAAACCGTCCGTCCGTCCGCCAGACAAACAGACGAAGACAACTGCAACTTGACTGGGATGAATGAATTGTCGAAAAAGGGGTCCCTAGCTAGCTGTAGCACTGCTCTGTTCTCTGTTCTCAGTTCTCTGTTCACTGCTTCTACTGAGCTTTTAAAAAAGAAGACGACTCAGGCAAACAGAGACTAGATCTAACCAACCATGATGACGAGTGAATTCATTACGAAATTACACGGGGATAATTTTGTGTACGAGTATCTGAAGATTTCTTACTCTATCAACAGCAAAGCCGGGGGTTCAAACTATGGGCATCGTTGGTGCGGTTCATGATACTACAATTCGCGGATACACACATAAACATTTCGATACCTCGCACCCAATTTTCTAGAGCTCAAGTAAGTCAAGTAAGACGCGCTAGCGTTTCAATGTACCTGGCTTATACTTGTATCTGCCTAGAAAGCCACTGAACCGCATCCGAACGTATCCATTAGTAACAATTTTTCCCTCATTTTCACAGAGCTAGTTGAAGATGGAATACCAAGTGCTCGAACTCTCGTATATCGTACGTCGTCGTACATCGGCATGACGATGACGGAGATGAGAAACATAGACCGAATCGGATCATGGACTTTGCGGGAAAGGGCAAGGTGCTGGCGAGCACATGAAAATCGCTTCTTGAAGGAAATCCATCAAAAGACTGGCCAACTTGATGTTGATGATGGAAAATAGAAAAATTGAATCATAGTAGGCTGGCAACGAACAAGTTTGATAGCCAAAGTCTGGTCTCCAGCTTATCAGGTAAAGCCGAATGTTGATCCAATTGTTGGCATGGCGGTGGCGGTGGCGGCGGCGTCACAGAGCTACTACTACGAGTAGGCTATGACTACAGCTGATGGGTTGATGGCTGCACTTAGTGTAGTTTGTTTGTTAATTCGTTCGTTACAAGGCGTAACAATTTGAATTCGTATTCCCTACCTCACTGGAATGTTTTTTTTTTTTCTGTGTCTGTCTTTATGAAATGCTAATTTGATCCGGGGACTAGTTAAGGGAAAAGCCACCAGGAGCTGTTCACATCTCACGCTGAAGACGTTTCGCTTTTGGTTTGTTGGGGTGATGTTCCGATGCCCGGAAAATGATTTCTTCATTCGTGATGCATATGTACGAGTACATATGTGTGTGCTGCGCATACATTCGGTATTCTGTGTGAGGATTTGAGAATTTTTTTCCACCAAAAGAGCTAATTATTCTTTTGACAGCAAATTTTACATAAAAAAGGAATATGAAATAGTAATAGGTGTAGGGGACTTCGCTGGAAATTCAAGGGCAAACACGGTAATTTTATTCAGACATAAATATGGCAGGCTACTCATGTTCTGTGTCTGGTTACTGATTGTGATGGAATCATTACTTGGTGGGCGGAAAAACCAATAAATTAGCTATTCAGCGGTTGTGTGGATATGAAAGCGTATTCCTAATAGGAGCAGCAAATGACAGTCGATAAATTTTGTCAATAGCCTCGGCCGGTAACGAAATGGCACTCCTGCATGAACACCACTCGAAAAGGAGTATTTCGTTAAGATTCTATGTGGACTAAAGCCAGCCTAACATGTTAACCTCATATGACGACGTTTACTGATTCAATGTTGAAATAGTTTAATGATATCAATCCCAATTTGCCATCAACAGCCACGTTTAAAAGGATGATGAGGAGTTTGTCAAGGCCTTTTATGTAAACCCTACTATGTCCTACTATTTCAAATATTAGGACAGCCCTCAATAGTTTCTTTAAGAGACATGTCTAATCATCAAGTTCTAAACCGCATGCTGTTGTAAAAAGGGTAAGAAGGATAAGGACATAATAAAAGGTGAAACCAAGCTATCCAGGGCTTACTGTACTCTGAAGTTTACTGAAGTCATTATACGTGTCCACAAAGATAGTATCCGGCGTATGTCAAGACATAACCTTTCCAGATGAATCCAAGCAAGCCCTAGAGAGAAAGGTATCACCGCCACAGAATTTAAGTGGATGGGTGATCTTCTGATCACAAGAGGCCTGGCTTTTTAGGTTGTGGGTTTTGAAATAGCCAACAGATTAGAATAAGGAGAGATTCAGCGTTAACGACCATGCAAAGAAGTGCGGGCGAATGTGACGAACAACAGTAGGATGAAGAACTGGAACATACACAACGCCGAGTGGTTCAGAGTGGATCTCTACCCTCAGCGACAAAATAAAGAAAGAAGTTCTTAACTTTTGCCACCTGATTTTCCTTAATTTTCCTGATATACGCTGACGCCCCCCAGAAGAAATAAATGAATCTACCAAAAAACGTTTGTACGAACTCCTCAACAAAACCTACGAACAATACCCTAACCATGATGTTAAAATCTATTTTCAGTAGAAACATCTGGTAACGGAGTTAGGCTTATTGATTTTACTGCCAGCTGAAACATCTGTATGGCCAACACACAATTTTCCTCACCTCAATTTTCGCAAAACGAAACATGATGCTGGCTTGATCGTCAAATTATCAACCACATTGATCATGTTACGACCATTGCAAAACATTAATCCCAGGATGTCCGTCTACGGATATCTCAGACGGCACAGCAACGGAGAAACACTTTGAGAACACGTTGAACGGCTGTAATCGAAACAAAATCCAACGAACATTGCCAAACGGGACTTGCAGCGATTGATCGGGAAACTGCTGACTGTCTTACGGCTTGGATTGGGTCAGCAGCGTAATAATCTATGTAGTTCGTAGCTTAGTGCTTGTCTTAACTCCCATATGTAAGTAAACCCTTACTCACGCAGGCTAATATAGCAAGGGCATGCTCGGCCAGTAGCATAATACTGGCCTATGCCATCATATCGCTCACAACCCCATACGGAAGAGATTAAAAAGATGTGAGGAACATACCAATGGCCTCGGATAAAAACGGATTCACTGTTGACGACTGTTGCAAAGGTTTAAAGAGCAACGCTTATTCGTATTCGGGTTTGTTATATGCGGCAGACTAAGACAAGGAGCCTTGAGCTTCCTTGAGCTTCGTGTGAGCATCAAGCCAAAATTCGTTGACATAAGAATAATATGCGCCCAAAACGACGCCACCAAAGAAAGTTTCTACGTGCTCCTCGACAAGGTATGTGAGCAATGTCCTAAGTTAGACGTTAAAATTGTACTAAACGGTTTTACGCCAGAATAAGAAAGGAGGACATCTTTGATACGACAGTTAGTAAGCATAGCTTACACGATACCACGTCTGTGGGGTATGTCTCCAGTATTCTGGACGTCCAAGTGTTACGGGCAGCCTACATTGGCTCAGACCACCACCTTGTTGCTGCCAAGGTGCGAATTCGGGCTTCCCAAGCGCCACAACAAAGAAGAACTACTGTGAGAAGATATAAAATGGAAAAGCTGCAATCCCAAGAGACCGCCAGAACCTTCGCTGAACGCGTATCCCGAAATCTCTCAAACACCCGCCAGCATTAAGCACCAAAGCCAATGGTAATACTGCCAACGTGCCATCAGAGACACCGCAGCTGATGTGCTGGGTTTTACCCGACTACCAACAACAAATCCCCGGTTTGATGAAAAATACTGGCAAGCACATGAAAGGACGAGAGCTGCTCGTGGGGCCTACGGAGACGGAAAGAAGATCGGCTTCTCCAGAAGAAGAAAAAAAGCGTACAATTGAAGGTATTGAGAGGATGTACTCCAGGAATAACATACAAAAGTTGTACCTACAGATAAAAAGGACATGTCAAGGAAGAAGACCTGTAGAAGCCTGTAAAAATGAAGAAGGAAACCTTGTAGTGGAATCACAGTCGGTGATGTATACAACAGCGATGAAGCCCAAAATCTTTTGTTCAACTATCAACTTTGCCGATGATAGTCAAAACCTCAGTCCACCTAACCAAAACGAAGTAAGTACAGCAATATCTAACCTAAAATCCTACAAATCAGCTGGACCTGACGACTGACCGGCCGAAGTAATGACTGTGGGAAGCATGAATCAACTCGTTTTTCAGATCTGGTCAGAAGAGTGTGTGCCTTGTGAATGGAATATCAGCACTGTTTGCCCGATACACAAAAAAGGAGAACCCCTCAACTGCGCCAACTATAGAGGTATAAGTCTCCTCAACATCGGATGCAAGATCTTATCTCCCATATTGTGTGAATGTTTGAAACCCTTCGACAACAAACTGATTGGTCCCTATCAATGCGGTTTCAGACTAGGAAAGTCCACAATCGACTAAATCTTCACATTCCGGAAAAAAACTCATGAAGTCCAAATCGATAGTCACTATCTTTTCAACGATTTTAAGGCCGTATGTGACAGCATTTATAGAAACGAGCTATATAGAGCCATGTCTAGTTTTGGCATTCCTGCCAAACTCCTACTTCTGTGCAGATTGGCGATTGAGAACGTTCGCTGTTCTGTCAAGGTCAGTAACGAAAAGGTTTTAGACAAGGCGATGCGCTGTCATGTGACTTGTGCGGAGCTTACAAGCGAAGACTGGAGGCACAATTTTTCAAAAGTCTGTGCAACCACTAGAGTTCGCCGATCATATTGACAACACGGTCGACAGCTATAATTTCAATGAAGGAAAGGGCTTGGTCTACCTTGATTCTGCTGTCAATTCTGTCAATAACGCCTCAGCAGAAATAAAATGAAGAATCACTCTGGTCAATCGCTGTTTCTCTAAGAAGGCCGTTGAATAATAAAGACCTATCCCAAACAAGTAAGACTTTGATCATATCTGTCCTCATTAATGCTGCGAAGGATGGACTCTATCGAAAGCGGATGAAGATATCCCCGGTCGTTTCGAGAGAAAAATTCTTCGTACAATATTCGGTCCTGTTTTCGACCTAGTCAGAAAACTGTTCATCAGTCACCTGAGATGGGTAGACCATGTAGACCAAGCGGAATCCAATGCTCCGGCCCGCAAATCTTCGAATCTAACCCGGAGGAACAACGTAGTAGAGGAAAATCATAGCTTAGGCGTAGAAGGGAACCTCAACCCACCTGAGGCAGTTAGCTAAAAACCGGGCTAACTGGAGAGATTTGTTAGTTGAGGTGCAGATTATCCCCGAACTATAGCGCAACCTAAATAAATTAGTTATCGCGGTCTTTGAGCTACTGCTTCCAGTTTTCTTCTACTTCGTTGTTCGCTTGGCTATAAATCGCTTTTTTTTTGCAAGACCGTCTGCGCAATGTCACAACATGGCCCAGCCAACTGAAACGTTGGATCCGTGGACGCCTGAATAGGCCGTTGTCGCTGTACACCACGTATAGTTCTTGGTTGAAACTCTTCCTCTATTCCCCTTCAGTACAGATGGGACCGAAAATCACACGCAGTGTCTTTCTCCTGAAACGGTCAAGTGCTTCTTCATCCGCTTTCGATAAGGTTCAAGCTTCTTCTTCATAGTGCAGCACCGAAATGATAGTGGTTTTGTATAAAACCAGTTTGGTCTTGCGAGAGAGAGCTCAAGAAAACAGCGAATGACAGGAGTAATTCTGCGTCAGATTTCTGTGCTTATGCTGCTGCTTATGTTGCTGCTTGTAACTGCGTAGCCAAGGTAGATAAACTCCTTAACTATCTCGATGTTATGTGCAACTGCAAATGGCGACGTTCTATGCAAGGTATCGGTGGTAAGCGTTCTTTTCTGATGTGCTTTGTACCCACGAAAGCTTCATGGACCGCTCGCTGTATCCATCCAATCACATCAGTAATTGTGCGGATTTAAAACAAAACATGCCTCTTTTGTTGGTCAGTGAGTTTGCACGATTATTTCTCGGGATATTTACAGAGGCACATAACCACACGTCGCGTCGCCTTGTCTAAAATATTTTTTGACACCGAGAATTCCCAATAGCCATTCTATGCTACTCGGTGAGTTTGGCAAGGATGTCAAAACTAGATATGGTGTTGTATAGCTCATCCCTACACACGCTGGCATATGCACCTTTAAAGTCGGCAAGTAATAGTAGTAGGAATATCTGATAGATGGTGGACCTTGCTGGCCTGAAACCGTACTGGTATGAACCAACCAGATTTTTCATAATTGGTACGATCACATAATGCGGCAGAAAAGGCGTCCAGGAATTTGTGAGAGCTTGAGAGGAACATGATCGGCAAAGATTCTAGCGGGCTCTTGGAATTGCAGCTTTTGATGTCGAACTTTAGTGGTCTAACTTAACTCCGTAGCTGCTCAGGGCATAACCAAGCCAAGATGCTGAGGTGTGGGAACTGAGCGCTGCTTATTAAAATGTAACGCCTCGTTAAAAATTCTAATCACTTTAGTCCATTGTCGAATGTGGTGTTATGCAGGCTGTGTTTTCCGATGATCTACTCAAATACTACTTGTCCAGCCTTTCGTTAGGATCCGTTGGTACAATTTTGACGTCATAGCTGAGACACTATTCTCGGTCTGGGAGGTCAAAGAATTTTTCTTTGATACTGACAGCCTGAATCAGAGCGCTTTATAGCACTCCGCAAGTTTCTCGTCACACATGGGTGCTAAAATTTCATGTGCAAAATTAGCAATCCTCAAAACATTTGCTGGATGCTAATGATTCTACCTGAACTGTTTTTGTTTTTTGCACGAAGGGTAGTTACACCACGAGCAACAACAACCTGGACAAAAGTCCGATGAGAGTAGCCTCACTAAATTTATAAGATCTGACTTAAGTCTATTAGGTTTCCAATGCTGCCACCTATACTCCGATACAACTATGGAGCTCTCTTTAGACCTAGGCGCCGAATATGTCGAAGTAGCTCTAAAGGGCTATGGATGCCGTCATTGATCCTCCGCAGAAGTGCGAGAACATCTCACAGCCCTCTCTCGCTTGCAGACGACAACGGCGGCTCGCAGGGGTTGGGTATCCTATTCTCAGTCAAGTTAACGTACTAGGTTACCAGACTTCAGCACGTAGATGCTTGCGTCTTCAAAAAATACTGGGCCACCATTGAAAATCCGCGGTAATTAGAGGAGAACTGTAACTCCATCTAAGTGAGAACACGCATACCGTCGTACCTCGATTGCCCTATTGCCTTAACTTTAAGTTGCTTCTACGAGTTGAAGACACGCACTCTGATATTCACGACAGTATTTGAACTTCAAACATGAATCGAACATTCGTTTAATGTTCATAACGCTTATTATTGCATAAAAAAAAACATTGTGAACGAGTTTTGACTCTTTTAATGAGGTTAACTTTGACGATCTTAACTAGGCTAGATAAACTGAAGTCTAATCCAGATATGCAGTCAATTATATTTTTGTTAAACGCCCATGAGATTGTTGGTTGATATGAAATTCGCCCAGAGTCATTTAAAAAGCATTTTGAAATAATCCATATGGTAAATGCTCATAACACTTAAGCTCATCCTCATATCTGAAACGTGTTACATGTCGCTCCAGGGTCATAAATAAAACCACAATCATTTTTTATCCTTTCATTGTCTTCAGTGTTTTCAGTGTCATTGGACAAAAAACAAAACTTACGTGTCAATTTGTCATTGAATTCCCTTCACTACGAGTGTACGTGTAACCAGAATGCATTCGTTAATGACATTTGCTTGAGTACCGTGTAGCCAACATCATTAACCATAAGGATGTAAACAACAGCAGTCCCGTCCCAGAAATTATATGCTCATTTTTTTATATGTAGCTCCATTTTGGATGTGGATTGGATGCCGTCTGCTAGACAGATTCAAAAGAAAAAGGTGTCCATAGCCGTATACACTCCTCTTACTCCCGACAGCGATGAAACAATATAAACGACCAAAAAACGTTCAGGTCAGGTTCAATAATTGACTGAATCGCATGAGATTCCTTACCAAAAAAACAACTGCGGTCCTGCACTTTTTTATTAAAAGAACAACAACAAACCGCCTATTGGCCGATGTATTTATTCAAGGAACGTCCATCGGTGGACCTTTTTTCTGGTCTGCAGAAGGCCTATAGTCCATCTACTGGCATCCACCATACCATCATCCACAAATGCGTAGTCGTCAACATAAGTTCATGTATGAAAAAATAAAAAAAACAAAAAAACTTCAAAAAAAAAAAACGACTGAAAACAATAATTTTATTAATCATGACAACTGCTTTGGAAGCTATTTTATCTTTACCTTGTTCCTTACCTCTTGGACTTGGACTTTAGCTTGGACTCCTTTTGTGTATCCAGGCAAACAGAAATACTTTTGGCCGTGTATAAAATAATCTTCTTGCGTGTCTCCTGTAATTCGGACGTTTTATCGAAAACATATTCATGACCATGATCCCTGCACCAGTTCATCAGCAAAACAAAAAAAAAAAAAAAAAAAGATAAAATGGAAAAAAATGTATCTCCTCTTCACACAAACGGTTTAAGATAAGTTTAATTGTTTCTGTTCTTGGTCAGTGGGTAGAAGGTAAACGGTGAAGAGCGGAAGGTGGCCAAAGACCAAGAGCCAACATCTGGCAATATCCATAGATACACAGACAATTTAAAAATGGATTTTAAAGGATTGTCAAACATGGCTGATTGACCCATGTTCTATTCAAGTGGCAGATAATATGCTATTTGCATATAAAGTTAATCTAGAGAGGGGAGACTAACCCGCATTGCTGTACCACCGAACCCATACTTCTATTGCTAGGGTCCCTTGTACGTACAACATACACATGTAGACGTTTGTATGGAATCATATCTAAAAGGGTTCTGACCGAAAAGACAAAGATCAAGCGGAGTCTTAAGCCGCATTCTTATTAACTCTAGGTGTATATATACGAGTATATTGACATATGTGTCTGTTAACGTTTTGTTCTTGTTAGAGCTATGTTATGTTTTAAAATGCTTTAGGCTTTTACAAATCCGGAGCCTGATGCTTGGTGGATTAAGGCGAGTGGATGAACGAGATCCATTACTGACGACTACTTTGGCTGGAAACGCATGATGGCGCTTAGCTAACGTGCCTTTCCAACCAACTAAATCTGTGCTTTAGTTTCGTAGATGGGCTGATAATCACTCTCAAACAACTGAGCTTTCATCCACTTAAGAGTGTCTTCATACCTCAGACGTGAGTCGGTCTACCATTTTCTTGATTGCTCGAGATAGTTTTTTGCTACTTTTAACCCCATAGAAACACTGATTATTATAAGTGATCCTTGCTTGATCCCTGTGCTGATTTTAGTATTGGAGTTCACTATTGAACCTAGCTCCTAGCTGGGCAATTACATTGTGTAACTCGCCCAGAATACACAGGGTAGACGAATAACTAGTTTTGTGGATTAAAGCGATGCTGGTTGCCTTCAAGGTGGCGCCCTGTCTCCGACGATTATGCGGGCACCGTACAGGTTCTGTACAGCATCATCTAACTTTTGTTTCCTTCTGAGTTTAGGCGGGTTATTAACGGAGCATCTTCTTAAAGTGTGTCCACTTGGTTTCCCACGGATTCCTGCTCTCATCAAAATCGAGAACTCATATCCGATTCTGAATTCGATGTGAAAGTTCTTCGATATGCAATCTCATAAGCGTACCTAGTGAAGAGCATTAGGTCGATTACTTGTCGTCATACTTTAGTAACAAATGTTGCCAACATTGTCAGACGATATTATGAAGTCCGGGAGATGATTGCTTCTCACGTTGCATTTGCAAATATTCTCAGCATGTTAACGCTGCATATGATCAGTCTCATCTTCCTGAAAACATAGGAGTTCGGCTATTGCTATTGGTGCTGGTGGTCATAAGCCAGATGGGCAGATATTTTTTTGCAAATTGCACAAGTTCAGGTAATGAGAGTGAATTCGGCACAAAAAGACGAATTGTCGGTGCTTCCGAGCGCTCGTCATATTGTGGTGTGAAACCCCTTAAACATCCGAAAGCACAGGTGCGTTTATTTCACACCCATGGTTCCTGCATGGCATGTGAGGTTTTGTATTCAATATGGAAAGCCCCTACAAACTGATGCGGTAGCAGACTTGGAATGTTGAAGGTTGATCTGAGGATAAGTAGGGTCACCTAACAAGAGGTGCCACTTTAATACAATAGAAAAACCTAGGCCACCTAGGGTCAATTGGTGGATTCAACTCCTCCAATGGCATGGAAATGCACATACAGGGTAAAGTTCTGAACGCGCTCAACTAGAAAAGATGCCAGATACGATCCCTGTCACTGTACAGTTCAAGCTGACATACAGCCTCCACGTGGCGCCCCTGGACAGGTATCTCAGCAGCCGAGGAATAATGAACTAATGTATGCAGCATTCTTCTATCCCGGCCGGATTTGACGGTTGTAGGTGGGGTTAACGGCCCAACTACGTAAAAAGTCGGCGCAGCCATTAAAAAGCTGAAGGACAGCTGAAGGTCGCAAGCTCGGACGGATTGTCGTCAGAGAGTTTTAAAGCTAGTAGCGATATTTTGGTAAGCAGCATGCATCAGATCATCTGCAAGTATGAAAGCTTGCCCGGCGACTGGACTATCAGCTCTATCTGCCCCATCTTCAAGAAAGGCGATCCGATGTCTTGTTACAACTACCGAGGCGTATCCCTGCTTAACGGAGCCTACAAGATCCTATCCAGCGTACTGTGTGAACGACTTCAGCTGTTTAACACCACAGTCATCGGCATCTACCAGTGTGGCTTCCAGCCCGGCAAACCTTGGAAAAGACCAACGAGTCAAATGCCGATACTCATCACCTCTTCATCGATTTCAAAGCCACATACGACAGCAGTCATCGCACTGAATTACTTGTATATAACACGATGGCCGAATTCGGGATCCCGAATAAACTGATCCGGCTGTGTCGCGCCACGATAGAGAGCTTGCAATCCACCATGCAGCTTGGAAACAAAACCTCCGAATTATTCCAAACATCCGCCGGATATTTGGTCCTGCTTGCGAGGTGCGAACCCTACGAGCTGTGTAAGGATATCGACGTAGTCCGGAAGGCAAAAATCCGTCGACTGCATTGGCTCGGCCACATCGAGCGAATGGGCGAGAATGCTCCAGCTAATAGAATCTTCGAATCCCAGCCACCTGGTTTACGAAGAAAAGAAAGACCGAACCTCCGCTTTAAAGATCAAGTAATCGCAGACGCCAAAAGCCTCGGTCTAATAAACTGGAAGCAACGTGCCCGGTACCGTGAAGGATGGAAAGAGGCATTAGCTCAGGCTCAGACCCTCCAAATCGCTGGCCGGATAAGTCAAGTAAGTAGAAAAACGCAAGATTTTTATGAAAAATTGTGATATTTTGATTTTAATCCAAAGAGCAAACTCTAAGGTTAGTAACGAAATACAATACAATTTACAGTTAAGGAGGGAGTTCACGAATAAAAGCTCTGATATTTAGCGTAGACTTTATCCTTAACATAGGCTTAAAGGAAAATGTCTAAAATCTCGGCGGCCTATTGAGGTCTTCATTTCAAAAAATAACACGTCCAGGAAATTTGTCACGCAATAGAGCCCTTGGATCATCAGACGTGTGTCATGTGGCGCGGTCCTGCTGAAAACAAACGTCGTCCACGTCCATTGCATCATACTCGTAGTTTGGTAGCGCAATCCATCCACTGAAACGGTTGCACCAGCTCCATTTTCGAAAAAAAAATTAGCCCAGCCCAAAAACGGCACCAAACTGTCACTCGTTATGAAAGAAAAGGGTATTAAGAACCATAGATACGAAAGTTTTGTTGGGCATACGTACCCGGGAATGAGCCTCATCGCTCATAATAATTTTGTCCATTAATTTCCAGCACCTAATCAACGAAAATACAGCATTGTCGTGGCCTTCTGGCTTCAATTATTGTGCCAACTAGACCTTATAAGCATGTGGGCAAAGATTTTTATGCAAAATGCGGTGCAAATAGTGCGGATATACCCAATTCCTGTGATCGTCTCGAAATGGATACGCCTGGGTTTTCAGCTACACTGTCAGCTACGGGCGTGATATTTCCAGCTGACCTTGCCGAGCGAATGCGAGTTGGAGTCTTCAAATCACTAACTTGTCCGAAACATTCAAATTTATCAATTAAATTCGCCAAAGCTGTGAGAGATGATGACCAAAAGCAGTACGAACTTTATGAAACATTTCTGCGATATTTATACCGTTTTTATGGGCAATTTTTAGTATTTCAATACGTTGTGCAAGTGTGTGTCCATCCATATTTAAGAATCTCCTAGTTTTTACTTATCAAAAGTCATCGCAATGATGCTTGAACCCTGCCAGTTGAAAAATGGTGCGAAATTTAAAATGACTTGTAGATTCTGCTTTGGTATCTATGAATTGACAGAGAGCGATGGCAAGGCACATCCTTGCTCCCAGGGATGTTTGGGCATTTGGTCAGGAGGTCACTTAAAACGCACGAGACGTTCTGCGCTTATTTGGAAATAAAGTGAAAATTAACCCCTCCACGATGCAGATAGAAAATTGAGTTTTACCTTGATTTAAAAGTTATGCCGATGCTTGTTCTCCCTATGAGCAAATATGTTACACTTTTCAATGAACCCAGCGTTCTTGTTAAGACGCAGAATCTAGAAGATCGTATAGCATCAGCTTCGGTTGCCTGGAAACGTCAAAAGTCTTCGTTCTCAGGGGAGGATTTAGGACTTAGACTTGCTTAGTTATTCAAGAGTTTGTTGCGTGGGGCACTTCATTTTCATTTTCGACATCGAATTCCTCAGCTAGAATATAAAAATTCTGTTTGGTTAGCTTTCACAATTAATCACTGCAGTGCGCCGTTCAGCATGTCGTTCAGAGTGCTACATATCATTGCCAACCTCATCAACTCGAAGCATCAGAGAGGAGACAGCGGCAGCCTTAAAGGAAAACGCGTGGATTTTCCCGTGACATCCAAATTCCGTCCACTCAAAATCCGCTCCATGTTATGCTCAAAGAAACGACCAGAGTTGTTTCTCGAAGTGGATTTGACATAAACCGACTTTTGTCCACCAAAACTGCGACCTCTCTGGTTGAAGCGCCAATTTCAGCAGGAGTCATGCGCGGGTAAAGCTATCACTGATTTTGTTTTTGCCAATGGGTTCGACCGATTTTTCCGATTTCCGCCAACTGGAACTCCAGCCTTTGTTGGTTGCAGCATCGGTTTCATCCAGGCATCATTCGCCTTAAAATCTATCGACAGAGAATGACAGAAACTTCCTTACTCTTGACCCTATTCGGGGCCCCCGCCCAATTATCAAGGTTTCGCCCATCAATGACGTTGTCTAATAAAAAGCGGGGGTAGATTATTCTATAACTGGTCTTATCGAAAACATCCAGATTTTTTAGCATGAATGGATGATACGATTTGACCAGTTACAAGTTGCCGGTCATAGGTCTTGTTGGTAGGCTTGACCACCGGTAGTCCATACCAGGACTTAAATCACGGTACCATGGGAGTCAGGAGCCCCCCGGATTTCGGTCCGGGCCTGACTTGTTAGAGGTAGGCCCCCTTGTGGGAGCGTCATGGTGGCTGTGGTTTAAACCCAAATCGCGGGTACGGATTTCCTTTTTGGTTTAGCCCATTGTAGAGTTGCAAATGAAGTACTGGGTGCTGCGACCCTAAGAGCAGCAAGAGGTTTTGGGTAGGCCTCGACTCATACCAAGGGTGGAACTTGTGCCTCCAACACAGTTCCGAATTGGTATAATTCAAAAGCGAACTATTAAATAATACAAGCGAGTGATTAGCGATGGCAAGGCGTATCCTTGCTCCCTATGGGTGTATGGGCACCTCGTAAACATTAAGTCTACATGACAGGAGGTTTACGTTAAAAATCCAGGTACGTTCTGACCCTATTCGAAGCAGAAGAAAATGATCGGTTTCAGTGTGCCGCTTCCGCCGATATTTTTGCGCCTGAAGCAGCAGATTATGCATCTTGTGGAGATTGTTCGATATTTTCGGTGCCCGGCACCAGCCATCAAATACAGCACTTTGACTGGTCTGACCTCCCTATATTATCTCAATCGTTCCAGACCAATCTACCGAGAATGTCGTAGGAAGAACCGCAGGAGCCATTAAGATCTCAGTGCCATAATTGTCGGTTTTTTGTTTTGTTGGTCCGGCAACCCAGCCGCGGTCAAGTATACCACGAGTGGATTATCACTATTGCGAGTAAGACCCAGAGTACAATCCTGTGGGGGCATATTCAAAATATTTAACCATTAAGCTTCTAGTTTGGATGTCTTTGGCGCTTAGTTCACCTGGGTTCTTACCGGAACCTGCGGATCTTTGACTTTTAAGCCTTCCTACCACGAGAAGGCAGCCGGTAAAAGGAGGGTGATAGGTAATTATTTAGGTATTGCCTGCCGGAATTTAGTTCTGTATGTATGAACGCAGTTATGAGGACTAATCAACATGGCTTACTAAAGCAGCATTATCGCCGTAGTCGATTTCACTCAAACATCCAGCCCTTTGGGTTATTGAAAACATCGTTCTCAAAGATTCATATGCTAAGTGTAAATTCACATTTTCCGAATGTCGATTAAGAAAATATGCTCTTTCCTACCCCTAAACCATTGTCGCCAACGAGCATACCCATGCATCTAGTCATCACCATAATTAGCATCAATATGAAGAATAATGTCAATATCATCATCTGAATCATATCTCTCTCATGTCCAAACAGGCAAACAAAAGAAAAAATTCCATTCTAAAATTCCTCACCTCAAACCTGTGACCTCACACATCCACACCAAGCCAAGACAATTCTTCCCGCAACAACCAATTTATCCAGATATAGTCACACTGAAACAAATCGTCTCCCACATCAATGCGCCACAATAATAGCCCTCTGATGGCATTGTTAATATCCCACTTCACTCTTCAAAACACAACCAAACACAGCTAAACAACAGCGCGGAAAAATACGCTCCGGATCGTATCTCGTATCTTTCCTTCAAAAAATTAATAAAAAAAAATAATAATAAAACCGATCACCACCGGTAACCACACATCTGTCGAACGATTTTCAAAGCGACAACACCAAACAAAAGACAACAAAAAAAAAAAACACCGTCAAAAGAAGAACAAAAATTGTTAAAGATACGCAAAGAGATCCTAAAAGTAGAAGAAGAAGAAGACGAACAACAAGAAGAAGAAAAGGTGCTCCCTGACAACAATGCATTCCAACGATGATCGGATGATGATGATCGCTTCGATGATCGGTGCGATGATCAAACAAAAGAAACAGGAAAGACTCACATACACACATAACAATCACTTTTTGACAGTCCCCCACATAATGCAACGTCAACAAATAAACACAGCCAAAAGGAAGACAACAAACTACTGCCGCCGCCGCCGCCATCGTCGTCGTCGCCGCCAACACAACAACACAACACAAAACAACACAATCTACTACATAAACTGCACGATGAATAAGAGGCCAAGAAAAGGCCACAATGTGTGAGAACACTGCATCCAGAGACCCATGAAAACAGGATGCACCCCAGAGTAACCGAACAAACTCGTGAATCTACAAACAAACCGGGGGAAAAAAAAATAGAAGATTGTCTCGGTGAATTGAATGCCCCTAATAGGCCGGTAAAAATTCGGTGATCGGGAAACAAAAACCAAGATAAGTTAGGTACTCAAAACTCACGCATGCACGCCCTCTGACGACAGTAGATACTACACGATTCATTGTCACTCCGGTGTCAAGTGCCGGCAACTCTGTAAGTATTGGTAGCACACCTTGTCACTGTGTTGATGGAAAGGTGCAACAAAACCAAGGGTACGTGCCATGTGTACATGATGTTATCCCAAAGATGCACTGCAATCCTCTCCATCTCTTTCTGGTTAAAGATCGGCTTTAAAGTAGTACATCCGGATGCATGTAACTGTGTATCTTCTCCACAGAGCAGCCCTTAAAAGTCGCCTAATTAACAGATGATATACAACTCAAGCTGCGCTGGAGAAATACATATTTGTACACCGATCGCTAATGGCTCCTTTAGGCTGCATCCAGCAATGTTCGACAGCGTTCGGGTTTCACAGGAATCATGACGCGATCTGGTTGCTGCTGATCACTATTGTGAATTACAAACTCGTGGCTCGTGCCGGGTTTATACGAGGAGATTGCCTTAAAGCTGGAGTTTAACCATCATCGTCGACGGTACCTAGTGGGGGTGAATCTGTCAATCGGAATGAGTGTGTTTTCTCGTTCCCTAGATTCATGTGTACATACGAGTATGCTCGTATGGATGCATCTGGGGGTAATGAAAATCCGTTTTATATGGTGTTGATGGTGTGTGCGGTGGTTGATTGTGTGTTGTGTCGTCTCCACTCTTGTTATGTATATGACACTAATGAAATGGGAAGGGATGATTTATGTTTCAATTGAGGTACAGGCAAAACAGACAGCCTGGCTGGAAAGAATAACGAAAACTAGGTAAACGTAGGTAAAAAACTAAAAACCATCTGCCAGAATGAGAAAGGAAGGACGCACTCTGACTTGAAGTTGTTCAAAGAGTCAGACAGAACGCATGGTAACTCTTCGTGTTCGTACATTCCTGCATTTACAGCTGATCCTTTTGTATTTATTCGGTTTCTGTTTAAAGACTATGAATATACACGGCGCGGCGGGCAGTTGTTTTTGGTTGTCGTCGATTAAAAAGGATACGATCAAGGTTTCGGAAATTGATAATTAATATTTGAAAATTATTCCAGGAAGTTACAATGGCGAATGGGAAGAGTGACAGGTTTTTGATATAAATTGGATGGATCCGGTGTTCCTAATGAAAACAACGACTTCTCGTGTAATCAAGCTCGCATACCAAGGTCGAAGGTAGGTATAGTTTCAATAATTATTCATGACTTTCTGTTTTTTTTTTTTTTTTTACAGTGAAGACATGTCGATCAAGTAAATATGGACTAGAGACTGTAAGACTCTCGTAAATCTGACAAGTGGACAATCCATAGGCTCATATCTTCAACATTTGCCATTAGCGGAGGCTGTTTCGTTGGCTATAAAACAAATATTGGAGACATAAAATACGAGCTTGGAGGATGCAGATTACATGAAATTGGTGTTCGATAAACTGCAACCATGTGCTGCGATAACGCAAGAATATACAATGAATAGGGAGCAGTTAATATAGAAGCTGGAAAGAGCAGAGAGTCAAAGGATAAGCAGGGCAATGCTAGAGGAAGGAAGCTTTTAGATCTTTGTCCTAAGAATATTAAATCGGACGAGCCGCTGTGGCCAGAATGATGTGTATACACCTTGTTCGAAAACAAGGTGTATCCGTTATCGATTACTGTTTAATAAGCGATGAACGGAACTTTTACGTAACAGATATGGAAGTGAAGCAAATGAAATTTTAGAATAGCTAGAGCAGGTATGTAATGCTTCCAAGGAGTCCCTGTATAAAACTTAATTGAATGAGCATCTACAAATCTCAGCTGCATGAAACAAATTATAAGGGATATAGGGTGATGGCACTAGTAGTCCAGCCCTTTAACTTTTTTTTCTATGTTCATTTGGTCCTTAAAAATCCAATATTCAACTTTCGGATAGAGAAATTAGATTATCTGATTAGTTGAAATGTATAGATTATAAATTTTAGGCGTTATTTAGTTAAGTTCCAACGTAAAAGAAATTATTTACAATAATAGTGGAAAAAATGTGATTTTGGAGTAGTCAGCCCCTTAAGATCCAGTTGTCAACCATTTGAGTATCCAGTAGTCAGCCACAATTAGGGGCCAGTTATAGCTATCATCGAAATGCATCAGTGAAATAATAAAAGTGGATTTAAAGAAAAGTTTTTATCAGAATTAAGTATGAATAAAAAAAATCCTATAAAACTAATTTCCCTCATTTTGATACCAAATAAAGCCAATGCATTTTAATGATAACTAAAAATGGTCACTTTGTAAGTCCATATTTACTATTTATTAACCATTGTGAAAAGTATCTAACAAGCCTATCATTCAAAATTTAATTATTATTAAGAAATACTCAATAAATAGATTATTTATAAAAAAGGAACTTTTATTTCAGTCGAATTGTTTTCTACTAATTAATGTAACAAAACAATAACATGTTATGTAGGTACCAATGTATGTCATAAAACAAAGACACCCCTGCGGGTAGGGGTTAGAATATACCCGCGGTAGGAATGCCTCTTGTAAGAGGCGACTAAAATCCATCTGGGCCGGATTCCCAGATCCGTGAGGGGGCGCCGCCACTCAAATAAGTATCCCATCCACAAGGCAAGGTGTTATGCGACCCGTGCCAAGGCCTGAATGGTGCTCGGGATGTAAAATCAATAGAGCACCGTGAACGGAGCCCTCCAGATACCTGGCGTCCTCTGGTTGTAACGTATCCTTACCGCATTACAGGGGTCTCTGATGCGGTGGACCTCCCTTCCCCCATACTCGTGGGATCTAAATCTGAACCTAGACAAAAACAAAACAAATAATACAAACAACGCAAATAACGCAGTAAATTCAACGAATTTACCGCATTCGTTTGATCCCTTCTCTAAAAGTTCAAAGGTATCACGATCTCCACCACCAAGATCGAATTTCTCCGGGAAAAGAAGTCCGCCCGAAGCGCCTACGCGCGAAACAACCGACTCAGTGACAAATAAAAGCTTGGAGAACGAAAACAACACACTCCGTATGAAGCTTAAACAAATGGAGCTACTCTTTCAAGAGCTTAAAAAAGAAGTAGACATACACCGAGAGGAAAACAAGACTCTGAAAACAAAGAATATAAACGAAGCCCAAGAAAGCAGTCCACTCCGCTCAACTAGTCGCGAATACCATACGGACGAAGAAGAGCTTACGCGCGAAACAAATTGGACCGTAAAGAAAAGACCGCTAAGAAACGTAAAGCTGGTTCTTCACCTGAAGTTATTCCAGATAAGAGCCAGGAGTCACAAAAAAAGCAACTCCCAACAAAATTACGTCTTCCACCTCCAATCAACGTTGTTGGGGTTTCAGACTATAGCAAGTTGCATTGCTTTTTCAAAGATACGCTTAAATATAAGTATAAGGTTACATCACTGCGCAAGAATGTGTGGAAAGTTTAAAGCAAAGGGCTTTAAAGTTCTAGACGTCGTAAATATTATTAAAAAGGAAAAGAGAAAAACAGAGGAAGACGAGGAAATCTTGGTTAAGCTGGGACTTCCACTGTTTAGGCTTAATTTCGATAAGTCCGAAAATAAAGAAGACATCTACAGTATCAAAACTATTCTAAATATCGTAGTCAAAATCGAACCTGTGCGAAAGAACACAAGATCGATCCCGCAATGTAAACGTTGCCAAGGCTTCGACCATACGCAGACTTACTGCCAAAAAGAACCGCGTTGCGTAAAATGTGCCGGTAAACATCTCTCAGAAGAGTGCAACTTAAATAAAGAACTTCCACCGTCTTGCATAAATTGCCAAGGAGAGCATCAAGCAAACTATCGCGGATGTGAAGTGGCGAAAGAACTCCAAAAAAGGCGCGATACGCTTAAAAACACCTTACGTCCAAACCCAAACGCAACTACAAATAAACCTAATATTGCTAAAGAACAGGCAGTGAAAGAAAGAAAATCCGTCGTGGTAAAGTCGAAGGATATACGAAAAAAGAACGCAAAGGAAAAGCCGCCACCGATTGACGCGCTAACGTATGCACAAGCTGCGTCGCAAGGAAATAAAAAAAGCGGTGTTACGCCAGATCCAGTGGCTCACGTTTTCTCCCTAATTCTCACGACTCTTGAGGAGCAAAGAAACTCGATTTCAAGCACGAATATGAAACAAGTGTTTAAAATATTGACGTGGAACGCAAACGGCCTTATTAAAAAACTCGACGAACTGGAAGTGTTCTTACAAAAAGCCAATATTGACATTTGCTTGATTTCTGAAACTCACTTGAGGAAAGGACCTCGTGTGGAACTAAAGGGATACTGTGCTTATCATGCATACCACCCATCAAACAATGCCAGAGGCGGATCCTCATTGTTCATTAAAGATTGTATTAAGCACTCTATAAATATGAAGATTGAATGCGATGCAATGCAGTTAAGTTCGGTTCGCGTAAAATATAACCACCTGCACTACAACATTGCATCCATTTATTGTCCTCCGAGATGCAAACTAGAAAAGAATGACTTTGAAGGTATCTTTGATTCACTCGGACCGAATTTTATAATTGGTGGTGACTTTAATTCGAAACATACATTCTGGGGCTCAAGATGTAATACAACGAAAGGCAGACAACTCTATGAAGCCGGTATGCAATGTAAAGTTGACTTTTTCTCGACAGGAAAACAACATATTGGCCTTCGGATATAACAAAGACCCCCGATCTTGTAGACTTTTTTGTCACAAAGGGAGCAGCAAAAATTTCTACAAACATCGAGGAAAGTTATGATTTCTCCTCAGATCACTCACCAGTCATTTTAACACTAAGCATACTCTTAATTAAGAAAGAAGTGGCGCCTAGATTAACTAATAACAAGACTAACTGGGACGGTTTTAGAACAATGAACATATTGTTCTAAACGTGTCGCTAAAAACACAAAACGAAATAGAAGACGAAGTCGACAGACTCATCAAAGTCCTGCAGAACGCTGCCTGGAACAACACTCCAACTCCAACAAGAAAAGAGAAAGCAGGTAGTGAAATAAAATATCCGCCGGAAATAATAGAACTGGTAAGAGAAAAGAGGAGAGCGCGAAAAAGATGGCAACAATCCCGTGCTCCCCAGCATAAAACATACTTAAACCACTTGTGCAACAAACTGAAAGAAGCAATACGAGATTACAAAAATCGGAATATCTCTACATATCTCGAAGGTCTGACTGC
Source organism: Volucella zonaria (assembly GCA_963966105.1). NCBI lineage: Eukaryota > Metazoa > Arthropoda > Insecta > Diptera > Syrphidae > Volucella > Volucella zonaria. Next base: position 65,049,315 of record OZ014534.1, read on the forward strand.
CGAAAGAAGTTCAAATTACTCTGGAAAGCCATGAAGGGAATCAAAAAGCCTCAAATGCAATTTCCTCCCATATGAAAAAATAATGGCGAATGGGTAAAAGGAGATAAAGAGAAGGCGGATCTATTTGCCGAGCACCTAGAAGAAACGTTTAAGCCTTTTGATGGACAGGCGTTAACAGGAGGTTCTAATTATATAATTACGGCACCGGACAATTTTAGAATAAAAACAGTGTCGCTCCGAGAACTTAACCAAGCAATTAAAAAATTGAAAAATAACAAAGCCCCTGGTTATGATTTAATAACTGCTCAAATTCTCAAAGAGCGGCCAAAGAAAGCCCTGATCAAACTGCCGCGCTAAGACTATTTAACGTTCCAAACCAATGGAAATTTGCCGAAGTTATAATGGTCCCGAAACCAGGCAAATCTCTAAATGAAAAAAAGTCCTACAGACCCATATCGCTTCTGCCGATAATATCTAAAATATTTGAAAAACTCCTATTGAAGCGCTTGCAACCGAACATTGAAGAGAGACGTCTAATTCCTGAACATCAATTCGGTTTTAGAACTAAGCCCTCCACAATTGACCAGGTTTTTAGAATTACGAATGAAATTGAGAAAGCCTTAGAGGGGGAAAAAGATATGTTCTAGCGTGTTTCTTGACGCGTCTCAAGCCTTCGATAAGGACCGGTATTGTTTTTACTCTATACTCGAGACATAGCGGAAGAATCAGGTACCATAGTAGCCACGTTCGAGGACGACACGGCGATACTAGCTACAGATACTTCAGTCGAGTTAGCTACTGGAAAGCTACAAACGGCTTTGGACAAAATCTACGAATGGACAAAGATATGGCGAATTGTTCTCAATGAGACCAAATCTACTCATGTTAATTTTACTTACCGGAAAATAAACAACCTTCCCATTTTCATTAACTCGGTACAAATACCATATGCAAATGAAGCAAAGTATCTAGGAATGACACTAGATGTAAAACTGAAATGGAAGCCGCATGTTAAGAAGAAACGTGATGAACTTGAAAATAAATCCAGACAAATGTACTGGCTACTAGGAAAACATTCCAAATTAAGCATACATAACAAACTGCTCATCTATAAGCAAGTGCTTAAACCTGTTTGGACGTACGGTATACAACTTTGGGGCTGTACTAAACCAAGCAACCGAAATATTCTCCAAAGCTATCAAAACAAAGCTCTAAGACAAATCGTGAACGCCCCATGGTACGAGGGGCGTTCAATATATTCTCGGTATCGAAATGAAGGAAAATGCGAATTCCATTTAAATTGTTTTTATTTTTCAATATAATCTCCCCTAACGTCAATGCATTTGTTACATCTTGAGATAAGCTTTTTTAAACCCTCAAAAAAATAAATTTCCTCTTTCTCTGCAAAATACCGACTTGAGTTCTTCATCATCCGAAAATCTTTTTCCACGAAGATATTTTTTCAAATCCGGAAACAGGAAATAATCACCAGGGGCAAGGTCTGGACTATAGGGTGGGTGTTGGATTTCTTCGAAACCACAATCTCGCGCAGCAGCCTTGGAAACTCGCGCCGTGTGAACAGGAGCGTTGTCATGAAGAAGCAACACACCCGCTGCGAGTTTACCCCGTCTTTTCTTTTTAATCTCCTCCCGCAAATTATGCAAAGTGGAAGCGTAGGATGCGGCGTTGATGGTTTCACCTTTTTTTTTGTACTCAATGAGCAAGATTCCCTTTGAGTACCAAAAAACTGTGGCCATGAGCTTCCCGGCAGACGGAGTGACTTTGAACTTCTTCGGGGGGTCTGCTCCTTTTTTATGCCACTGCATGGACTCTTGTTTGCTTTCAGGGTCATAGTGGTGGACCCATGTTTCGTCCCCAGTAACAATTCGATCCATAACACCGTCCGCGTTCTCACTACACATCTCCAAAAGCTCTCTACAGCATGCGATTCTCACTTTTTATCTGAGGCGCTGTGAGCATTCGTGGCACCCACCTTGCACTGACCTTTGAAAGGTTAAGATGGTCATGAAGAATGGTGTGAATGGTACCAATTGAAAGCTTGGTGATCTCTGCCATCATTTTCACCTTTATTCGGGCATCCTCAAGAACAAGTTTTTCGACTTCTTTGATGCTTTCTCCCGTACAAGCAGTAGCCGGGGCGCCGGAGCGGTGGTCGTCTTCAATGCTCTCTCTGCCTCTCTTGAACTCAGTTGATAATGAAGGTGCGGAACCCTATTAAACAGCCACCATCTCTTCATGAATAGTTTTTTGACTTTTTCCTTGCTTAGTGAGAAATTTAATTACAGCGCGATGCTCAATTTTCACCATCATCGTCTCAGTTGCCATTATGATTCTGTTTAACTAGAGATAAAACGCGAATTAATAATCACATTTATATGAAATTTTACATGAATGCACTAAAATAATAGTATTACTTGATAAATAAGTCAATTTATATATACAACCACAGCTTCACCCCGATATCGAGAATATGTTGAACGCCCCTCGTATATCAGAAACAGTGATATCCACAGAGACTGAGGAATAGTTACCGTCGAGGACGTAATAATGAACTTTGCTCGCAAACTCCGTATTCGTCTTCATGGTCATTGTAATAATAAAATACTCCAAATTCTGGACGAGACAAATTTAGTGCGTCGATTACAAAGAATGAGACCATTCGATCTAGCGCGATAATAGCGGTACTAGCGGGTGCTTTTGCTGGAAAGCCACCTGCCCCACGCGAACGTTATTTGAAACGGAAACTACTTGATAAGGTAACTTAGTTGTAGTCGATAAGAAGGGAGGCGTGTTTTTAGTGAGTAAGAATCTCACACTACTATGAGCAACGGGTTCATAGTGTCTATGAAGATTTTCACACCTACCCACCGAAAAAAAAAAAATAAAAATAAAACAAAAACAATAAAAACAAATAAATAAAAAGTATATACCTATTTAGGTAAGTAAAAAAAGTGGGTATTTCCGTTGTAACTCGCATTACATTCAGATGCATTTATTTTCTTTTGATTGAAATTTTTGTAAAGGTCGCAAATAATTAAAGAAAAAAAATTATAAAAGTAAATAGTGTTCCATTACAAATATATATAAAAAAAAAGGATTTTGAAAAAAAATTTTGTTTGCAAAAAAGCATTACAAATTATCGGTAACTCGCGTTAAAAATTTGGACGGTATGTTTTTAGCAGGTTGTTCCATTGAAAATTTCTGCGGCATTTAACATGGCTAATTAATAGTTCAATAACAGAATTTTCAAAAAAAATATCTAATAAACTAGGCTTTATGAAAAAATGTACATATCTAAAATTTTTTTGAAAATAATGCAAAATTAAGGTGGTAACTCGCGTTACATAAAAAAGGTAATTCGCATTACTTCCGTTACAAAATAAACAAATTATTAAATTCGTGAATTTTTTTTTTATTTTATTTAAGTTTAAATACAACAATTGTTAAATCAGTCTTTTTTTTAACACAGCTAAGGGAATATCGTCTTCACTGTCGCTTTCCGAACCATATGTTTTTTTGCGACAGCTTTGATTTTCTTGTATGTCCATATTTAATTCTTCTGATGTTTGCGCCTTTTGCAGTGTATTGTTTACCCAAGACATTAAGGACTGAAACGAATAAAATTTGGAAACTTCAAAGTTTCCATTTATTTGGGTTCCCATTCTTTCCTCAACTTCTTTCGAATGTCCTTCATAAGCATGGTGACAGTTACATCCGTGATCTTTTTGGACGCTCTTTTCCATTTAGCTCTAAAATCTTTTACGTCCTTTTTCCTCAATTTAGCTTTGACCAAAGCCCAATACCTTTCAATAGGACGTCACTGTGGAACATTGGGTGGATTCATGTCTTTTGGGGCAAAGTCGACATTTTTAGCAACAAGAAAGCTCAACGTCGCATGAGCCTAGTGAGCTGAAGCTAAATCTGGCCAAAATAATGTTGAACTCTCGTGTTTGTTTAAGAAAAGAATCACCCGTTTTTTTTAGGCACTCGTTAATATACGCTTCTCCGTTAATTTTTCCCGTTGTAATAAACGATGAGCTTCTGTGTCCACATTGGCAAATGGCCTGCTAAACGAGATATTTTGACCCGAATTTTTCCATCCTAATCGATGCTGTTGATTGCGGAATAATCTCAGCTTCAAACGAGTTGTAAAACTGCGCACCTGGAAGAGTAGTAAAGTCGGCTTTGACCTAAGTTTCGTCATCCAAAACCAAGCACGCTTTCTTGTTGCCGATCAATTCGTATAGCTTTCGGGCTCGTGTTTTTATTTTGCTTTTCAGTAACTTTTGGTATTTTTTGTTTTTTCGTTACGTTTTTTAGATCTTTGTACCATTGTTTGGTTGGTATTACATTTCCGAGAAACATCTCTGGATGACATAGTCCGGTTTTTTACGATGGTACCCACTATTTCCCTGTCCAAATTTGTATCATGTGCTCCACTTTTCTGTTTGCGTTTGTGCTATGTTTACATTTTTTGCGATGAAATGGTTTGGACGCGAAGTATTTTCGAGCCATTTGTCGATGATCTTTTTACGGCGTTCCTCTTGACACATATTTTATAAATATTTTAAACCGCACCGAACTAAAATCAAAAACAAACTGAAACTAGAGAATATACAGGCTAATTTGGGTACAAAATGGGATTGCAATTTTTACGCATTGGAAGTATAGCTCGTATTAAAATTTACAGATTTTATTCGTTTCAGTCCTTAAACCACACCCTGCATAGTTCTATCACTCTCCCCGTGGAACTGCCGCTTGGTATGACTTCGCGGGGCTGGCAAGCATTTCATGCTACTCCGGTGTTTCTATTTGTTCGGCTGGTTCTGCCGTTCTTCTTTCGGCTTCTATTCTCCGTAGCTCGGTCTGCACAGTTTTTACAAATCCGCAGATATTTAGGCAGCGTTCTATCGACTCCACCATCCTCTTAATTACCTCTGGGGGGTCTGGTAGATTTTCTCTCCATTCCGCGAAGCGCCCGCAAAGGAAAATTGCGTACTTCACGTCCTTCTCCTGATTTGAACACTCGGGACACAAGGGGGAGTTGTCATGGCCAAATCTGTATAAATACTTTCAGTATTGAGATTGCCATAGGGCTATAGAACGTACCCTTTCTTCCTCTTTCATTCTCCTTATTGCCTTGGCATCAGTTGGAATTGAGGTTTTCCTGCGGTAGATTCTCCTCATCTCGTCCGCGATGATGTCGATGGGAATGATGCCAGCGATGACAAATGCGGCGTCGTCCGAGATCGTCCTATAGCCGCTTATTTTTCTTAGTGCAACGAGTCGGTATACCGCTGACAGTTTCCGGCCTGTTTCTTCCCTTCTCAGCGTATCTGCCCAGACTGGTGCCGCGTATAGAATAACCGAGCTGACCACTTTACCTAGGAGGATCCTTTTTGCGTATCCAGGTCCGCCAAAATTCGGCAGTATTCTGGAGAGTTCAGCTTGTAGCGCTGACGCTTTTTTTCTCACGTAGTCCACATGTTGTTTGAACCGCAGCCGGTTGTCTAACATAACTCCTAGGTACTTTACTGCTTCCTTCGATCGGTTACCGACTTGAATATTGATATATTCCACGGTTTTCCTGCTCGTAATAAGAACGGCTTCTGGTTTTTGCTCCGCCAGTTCGAGATCCGCAGATTCGAGCCACTACTTTATTTGAACAATGGCTGCGTTTGTGGTTGACTCGACTTCATAGGTGTGTTTTGCGATGACCACGACAGCTATATCGTTTGCGAATCGCAACACTCCGTCGTACATTAGGTTCCACAGGAATGGACCTAACACTGATCCTTGCGGTACCCCAGCGGAGATGGTGTAGTATTTAACCCCTTCATCCGTGTCATACCGTAACTTCCTGTTCGTGAAATAATTGGCGATTATCTTTAGCAGGTAGTAGGGTACTCGTATTTCCATCCTTGCAAGTGATCGCCTTATTTGGGACCAGTCGGCAGTGTTGACCGCGTTTTTGACGTCTCGTGTCACCACCGCACAGTACTTTTTTGAGCCCCACCTCCAAGAATGCCTTCTATGGCTGCAGACGCTGTTTGGATAGCATCGACCGTGGAGCGTGACTTTCGAAATCCAAACTGGTGGTTTTGGAGGGCTCCCTTCTCTGCTACAGTCAGATGTCTGTCGTATATTATACTCTCAAGGATCTTTCCCACTGTGTGTAGAACATATATTTTGCGGTATGTCGATGGTTTATTTCCTTTGGGTAGTATCACTAAGTGTTGCAACTTCCACGGTTCTGGGAACACTCCCTCCTCGAGACACTTTTGCAATGTTGCGATGGATCTTATGATCTGGTTTTATTCCGGCCTTTAATTATGTATTCGGAATACCACCGGGCCTAGGCGCATTTTTGTCTCCTATTCGATTAAGAGCTCTCTGCAGTTCTTCCAGTCGTATCGTCTTCCCGGACGATACGATTGTGACCATGTTGTGTAACGTTTTGGGGAACAAGTGCTCCCCTATGGTTATCAGCATTTTTGGGTACATTATTTGTGGAGGCCTACAGGATTTCAGTTTGGTCATAAACATTCTGTAGGCCGTGCCCCATGGGTTGATATCCGCTTCGTCGCATATACGTTTGAAGCATCTTGATTTGCTTTCTTTAATCGCCTTTGTAAACTCCCGTCTTGCCTGTTTAAAGCTTTCTAGGTGTTGTTGGAAGTCATCTCTCCCTCTAGACCTTTACACTTTACGTCTAGCTTTTAAACACTTTGCCCTGAGTGTTTTTATTTCATCGTTCCACCAGTAGCATGGGGCGCCTCTTCGATTTGCTGTTTTCCTGGGCATTGCCGCATCACAAGCCGCTACGATATTTTCTGTAAGTTGATGCGATAAGCTTTCGGCTGATCCGCTTGTATCTGTGGTAGAGATATTCAGCATCTCCTCGAATGTATCCTTGTCGAAAAGGCTGTCCTTCCATTGTGGGCCCCTAATTTTTGGTCGCTGCGGGGTTCTTTTGGTTTTTTCGATCTTGAATATAATCGCCTGGTGGTCGCTATGGCTGTACTCCTCGTTGACGCACCAGCTCATGTTGCGTAAGATAGAGTGATTCGCAAAGGTTAGGTCGATGATTGATCCCGTTCCTGCTTTGCTCCTTCCTCTTTTTGCTAAGCCTATGTTTAGAGATGTAAATGCTTCAAGGATTGTACGCCCCCTTTCGTTTGTGAGCCTATTGCCCCATTTCGAAGCACAAGCATTGAAGTCTCCTCCAATGATCACATCAGTTTTGTGTTGCGCATGGTTCATCAACCTGTCCAGCATTGCTGGGTATTGGTTGAGTGTCCAACTAGCTCGCAGCTGCGGAAATCCTTTCGCATCACCATCGATGTCTTGAAAGGCTTGGTTCTCGTGTATCCATATTGCAGCATGCTTTGTCTTGTCGCATACCCAGATACTGCTGTTGAGAGTTTTATATGGTTAGCTTATCAGGACCACATCTGCTTTCTCATCTCTTGCTGATTGTTTCAGGATATCCGTAGCTATCTTACAGTAATTAAGATTTATTTGTATGACCTTCATCAATGCAGAACATGCATGACGGCTCCTCGCTGCAATTTTTTGCTATGTGGCCTTCCGTGCGGCATCTCCTGCATAGTTTGGAGTGGTCTTCTAGGTATTCACATCTGCTTGCTACGTATCCAAATTCTAGGCATTTGAAAAACTTTTTTAGCGTCTTTTTCTTGGCGGATCCGGAAGTTTACCCAGCCTTCCTTTAGTCTTCCTGCTTCTAGCATCTTTTTTCCGACTCCTACAGGGGGGCTAATTAGTGTACTGTGTGTGTGTCCATACATCTGTCTTAGCGATCTGATGTCGGCTATCGTTATCTGTTCGAATCCGAAGTGCTTTCTGATTACTTCACAGATTTCCTCCTTTGAGGTAACTTCATCCATAACTTTGCATTCAATAGTAATGCGTTGTGTAAGGGCTCGGACCTCTGCCTTTTGTCCTAGAGCTTCGCTTATTGCGGCTTTTACGTCCTCGGCCTTGCTGACGGTATTCCAGAGCTGTATTAGCAGTTCTCCCTTGTGTGTCCTTCTGATCTTCGACACTGATTTACCAACTTGTTTTAGTTTGGGATCTACTTTTATGTTACGGAGTATTTCCGCGTACAATTGCGTCAGGTTTCTTCCTTGTGGTATTTTTGGTGATTTTTGTCCAAGCTGGTTCCTCGATGATGGCTGCTTCATTTGCGTGAGCCTGCTCGGCACATTTCTTTGTGCTTTCTCTTTTTTTTGTTTTGTCCGTTGCCGGTCGCGTATCTTTTGAAAATTCTTCTTGTTCGTTTTTTCCGCTTTCCGTTACTTACGCGACGGCTCCTTGTTTTTGTTTTCAGGAGTCGATTTTCGTTTTGGCTCAGTGGTTGATCGAAGCCATGGGGATGTTTGTGAGGCGATGCTCTTTCTAATAACCTCTTTCGCCTTCTCATCCTGCATCTGTATAGCTGAGAGCTCATAGAGAGCGCGTATGCTTTCAATTGCGTCCCTCATCGGTTGGTGTATAGAACGCCTTTTGCCGTCATCCAGCATTCCGTCCCAGGCGGCCGAGTACTGATATTTTTGTGAATTTCGCAAATATAGTTGAAATGAAATTGGTTATACAAGTTAATTCGATTGTGCTGATTTATAAAAAAAATCATTTAAGAAGTATTTATAAAATCTTAACCAGCAGTCGGTGTGGAGGGTCGAGTTCTGGTAATCCTTCATTCAGTAGTCAGCCTTGCAATGGTTTGGGTCTAAATATTGGTTTTTTCAAGCGAATTTTGCATAAATTACTCGGTCTTGTTAGTAAAGAAACTTACTGCCCATTTAGACAAACATTAAAATCCGGCCGATTCACAAATATTCTGAAGAGCAAATTTCCCAAGCGATGGCAGCAATACGAAATGGAATGAAGATACGGAAAGCTAGTCCAGAATATGGCGTGCCAAGGGGAACCCTTCAAGATAGACTGCATTTAAGAGTACTAGAAGGACCGCGGAAGACGGGACCAGAAACCAAATGAGGAATCACCAATTGCTAATCGGTGCATCAACCTCACCAAATGCGGATCTCTTTGAAGTCCGATGATCTTCGGAATACAGTCCAAACCATTACTTTGGAAGATAAAAGACCTAAACCTTTCGTTGACAAATCCTTTTTAAGAAGAAATCCAATTCTGTGTCATAGGGTTCCCGAAGACATATCAAAGGGTCGAGCCGTTATAACAGAAGAAGGAATAAGAAAGTGATTTTCAGATTTAAGACACCAGCATCTAACATACCTATTCCGGTTCGGATTTTTAACGGAGATGAGACCAGTTTTGGTCTTTGTTCAATGAGTGGTAAGATAATAGCACCTCGTGGATACAAGGGTGTCTGCCAGATCTGACAAGGAAAAGAAAAAGTCTGTTCTTCTCATTTTTGCTGCAAGTGGGGAAACTTTCCTTTCCATAAGACCCCCAAATAACGTGACCGATAATTGGTTTCTAGAGAAATCTGACACCGTAATATTTTTTGATTATATATCAAAAAGGGGTAGACAAGTGGATAACGGACCAAAATGTTAAAAAAACGAGTCCTTGTCTTGGCTGACGGACATCGAAGAAATTTATCGATGAGCTTGAGCTAATTTTGCTTTGACAAAAATATAATTTTGTATGCTCTTCAACCAAATACAACCCACATAATCGGAATGGAAGAATACGCTTTATGATTGAGCAATGCAAACCGAAAACCCAATTTGACAAAGTCAACCTTCTGTCCCCTTTAGAGAGAATTTTAAGAAAAGAAAGTCTGACAGAAATTATCGTTTTCGAAGATGTAGATTGTTTCCGTTCAATCCGGAAGCCGTCAATTATTCAAAGTGCGTCCACAATAACTTTGAGAAAGCTAAGAATAAAAGTAGAGGAAACTCCTTTAATACGCAATCGAAATCGTCAGCAGTAACGAAAAGGGACTTCAATGCCACTACAAAGGTCATCAACTTTATCAGCCAAGACCTGATAGATTACGGAGTAAAATCTGTTCTGCACGTAATTCAGATGCGCAAGGAAATTGCAGGTTTCGAAAGTCCACAGAATCCTACTATTCCGACTTCGTCAATTGAAAAGGAAGTTGCTGAACCTATTGTCGATTCGTCAAATGCCCTTCGCACTGTGGTAATACCAGAAGACCAAGACCAAGACCAGCTCTTGACAATGAAACATTGCGAAACAATTATGTACTTATTTAATGACGAAAACGAAATAACATTCCAATCATTTGAAGTGGCCGAAAATACAACATTGACTTCCATTAAATTGGTAGAAAAGCACCGAAAAGAAGATTGTGGCGAAGACATTTACCTTGACACACCGTGTGGGAACTTCGAAGTTTCGAAACAATGTGGGGCTAAAAAGCCACAGGAAAGAAACCAAATCGGAAAATGAAAAAGGCTTTGAAAAAATGAAAGAAGGAAATAGTATCACGATAAAGGGAAGTGATGTTCGAACACATTTATCTCCTCATAACACACTCCTCAAGCTTGTCTCCTGTAGTGAAAAAACCTTTGAAAATTCTCTCTCCAATGAAGAAGTCAGAAAAATCGAAATCAATCAACAGAACTGGAGCAATAGCTTCTGAAGAGTGGAGGCAGTTTGAAAAGGAAAAAGAGGAACTGAAAAATATGGCCGATATTTTAAGAAGTGCGTAGTGATGTAGCTTACCAAATTCCACCACAATGTAGTCCCTGTTCCAATCCGGAATTCAATTCCACGTGGTTAAAATTGCATCTCCGTAAGCAAATTATCCACTACTGCTTTATTTACAGTAGACTCAAACTGGACAGCAACTCGACCTTTAAGGAGTTTGATGCGCTGTCTGACTCCATTCAAAGAATTGTATCCCTGTATCCCCATACTGAAATCGTTATTACGGGCGATTTCAATATACACAATTCTGGTTGGCTTCGACATTCTGGACAGACAACACCCAAAGGACGGTGTGTTGAGATCTTCGCTGCGGAAAATAACTTAACCCAGCTTGTAAATGAGCCCACACGAATACCAGACGGTGATAGTCATAGCGCCAACACCCTGCACTTCTTTTTAAATTCTCAACCTGATAAGTACACAGTTGATGTGCTCTCCCTTCTAGGATCGTCGGACCATTGTGTCATATCAGCTAATTTCTCGTACACAGTTAAAGAAAAGATTCCTAAAAGAAATGTATAGCAATACGAGAAAGCCAAATGGAGTGGTCTTAAAAGCTTCTTTCGGAATTTTAACTGGTCATTACGTTTCCTCGATAATTCTCTTTGGAATAAGAAACTTTATCCCTCATCAGATGAAGAGCATCAAATCAAAAGAAAAGGCGTGGTACGACTCGATCTGTAAAGAGGTTGTCAGGGTTAGAGAAATGTTTTTTCGGTCCTTCAAGACCAGCCCAACAGAGGAAAACCGAAAAAAGTTTAAACGAGCCAGAAATGACTGCAACGACTTTCTTAAACGTGTAAAATTCCAATGCGACCAAAAACTGAGGCAAAAAATACTACAATGTCCCAAAGGTGGTACAAATTTTTGGTCGTTCGTCAAAAATATTAGAAATTTCCTCCATCCCAACGCTCATTTACAATGACATTCCAGCTGTCAGCTCTTTGGACAAGCCCAATCTGCTCGCTGCACACTTTGCGGCCAGCTCAACACTCCCAGATTGTGCTTTGCCTCCGCCTACACTTGAGTGCGTCGAATCTTCATTGGGACGAATCCTCTTTCGCACTCGAGTAGTAGCAAGAGTACTTAAAGATATCAGCATACATAAATCCGCTGGTCCAGATGGTATATCTCCCTTTCTTCTGAAGCGGTGTTCTTTCTCGCTGGCAAAACCACTGCGTAAACTTTTTCATCAATCCTACTCTTCAGGACTCTTTCCGAGCAGATGGAAAACAGCATTTGTCCAGCCCGTCCCTAAAAAGGCGAATCTTCTTCCCTCTCCTCCTACAGACTCATTGCACTTACGTCCCTTCATTCCAAGGTCATGGAAATGCTGATAACCGTCAGCTCATAAAATACCTCGAAACACGAAAACTGGTGACCTGATGGCATGCCTCACCGAAAAGTGGAACCAAAACGTACATCAATCTGGCGAAAGCAAGATAGTTGCACTTGATATTTCTAAGGCATTTTACAGAGTTTGGCATCAGGCTCTATTGTCGAAAATGCATGCTTTTGGGATCAATGACTCTCTTCTACAATGGATTAAAACTTACCTTTCGGAACGTTGGTATGCTGTTGCTGCTGGTGTGCCCCAGGGCTCCGTTCTGTCTCCGACACCCTTTTTAATTTTCATTAATGATCTCTTGTCTGCTACTTCTAATCCAATATATTCCTTTGCTGATGACAGTACTCTCTGCTTTTCATATTCGTGCCCGGACTCACGTCCCTGCTCTTCGGCTGTAGAACGGGAACGGCAGCGTAAGCTCATTAAATTCCGATATTAGCGACATAACCAATTGTGGAACTATCAACAGAGCAGAATTTAATGCTTCTAAAACACAATGCTGTCTTCTGTCGTTAAAGCGAAATTTAAACATCCAGCCGTTATCCATGAACTGCACTTTCATCGTCGAAACCGATAAACTTTCCATTCTCGGTATGTGTGTCAGTGACAACTTACGTTGGAATGACCACATATTCGATGTCGTCAAAAATGCTGCGAAATGTCTAGGTTTCCTCAAACGATGTAAGAAATACTTTTACCCTTCTGATCTGGCCTCAATATACCATATAAGGTATGCATCCGCCCAAAAGTGGAGTACAATGCTCACATCTCTTCAGGTGCACCTAAAACATCTCTGCACCTCCTAGATGGGATTCAAAACCGTGCGATAAAATTTGTAGCTGATACCAATATCTCTCAGTCATTGGACACCCTCGAACACCGACGAAATGCCTCCTTTCTCACTTTGTTTTATCGCTATTTACACCACCAGTGCTCCATTGAAATCGCCAGTAGCATTCCGCCCATTCAAACCTTCAGCCGTAACTCCCGTTTTACTGTGAATGCTCACCAGTATACCTTCAAGCCCATTTTCGGACGTACTCTGAAATATTGTGATTCGTTCCGAAGCCGTACAACTCGCTTAGGGAATGCCCTGCCGATCTCTGTGTTTCCTGGCCATTATGGCTTACAATCATTTAAAACCAATGTACATGGGTACCTGTCCTTTCTTCCTCCCTAAATTTCCTTCGCCCGCGCTGTGTACAAACACGTTAAGGGTACAAAAACCCCTTGAGCGCGCGCTGATTATAAACAAAAAAAGAAAGGAAACACGGAAAGGCAAAAAGTTGCAAAAGGTCATTGTCAAAAAGCTAGGTGTTTCCAATGTGATGAAGAGCTTAGAAGTGACACCGAAGATTAAAAAACATAGGATGCGACGAATGTATGAAGAGCTCTATAGCCTTCCATTTAAATGCTTTCAATGCAATATGTAGCTGGAATCTAAATTAATAATTTAGGGGCCGATTACTGTCTGTTACCTAGCTGTATACTGAATTTTCGGGCCTGAGCACTGGGCGAAAGTGGGTTATTTTTATTTTTTATTTATTGGGTCTACAAGTAAGTTTCCAGCGTTTGTCAGAGATGGCGCCACCAGTGGATCCCGGGCAGAAATGTCCGACCCCATGTGTTTTATTTGTAGGTTTTGTATCTGTCAACAACTTTGCAGCGTTATATTTGAGCAGTTCTATCGGTGTCGTACATTTTATCGAGCAAAATCATGGCAAGTTTCCAGTCAAATAAACGTCATTTGCGGGAAGCGCTGCTTTTATTCTTTAATATGAAGAAAAGTGCAGCTGAGGCCTATCGTTTGCTTTCGGAAACTTATGGGGCGGTATGTCTTGGTGAATCGACGCGCCGCGAGTGGTTCAAACGGTTCAAAAGCGGTGATTTTGGAGTTGAAGACAAAGATCACCCCAGAAAGCCGAAAAGTTTTGAAGACGAGGAATTGGACGCTTTACTGGATGAGGATCCGTGTCAGATTCAAGAAGAACTTGCTGCATCATTGGCCGTCACGCAACAAGCCGTTTCCCTGCGCCTAAAAGCACTGCGATTCATTCAAAAGGTTGGAAACTGGGTGCCGTACGAATTGAAGCCAAGAGACGTCGAACGGCGATTTTGCATGTCCGAAATGTTACTGCAGCGGTATAAAAATAAATCATTTTTGCATCGTATTGTTACTGGTGATGAGAAATGGATTTATTATGATAATCCTAAACGCAGAAAATCGTATACAAGGCCCGGCGAGCCCGCCCAATCGACGCCGAAACGAAATATTCACGTGAATAAGGTCATGCTCTGCATATGGTGGGATCAAAAGTGTGTCGTATACTACGAACTGCTTCCGAGTGGTGAAACCATCAAAGGACCATTATATCGAACCCAACTAATTAGTTTGAAGCGGGCATTAAAAGAAAAACGGCCAGAATATGAGACCAGGCATGAGTCCGTCATTTTTCATCATGACAACGCTCGGCCACATGTTGCGGTTTCGGTGAAAAACTATTTGGAAAATAGTGGATGGAAATTCTGCCTCACCCGCCTTACAGTCCAGACTTGGCACCATCTAACTACCACTTGTTCCGTTCGATGCAGAACGCTCTTATGGGAATACGCTTCAGCTCAGTAGAGGAAATCAAAAATTGGCTCGATACGTTCTTGGGCTCGAAAGACGAGAATTTTTTTTGGTCCGGAATTCATAAATTGCCAGAAAGATGGGGGAAAATTGTAGCTTCCGATGGACGATACTTTGAATAAAGCATTGTAACTATGTTTTCATAATAAAACTTCAAATTTTGGAAAAAAAACGCTGGAAACTTACTTTTAGACCCAATATAATAATTTAAAAAGAAAGTTTTTTTAGTTGTTATGTTTTTACTTTAAAGCCTATTCAATAGAGCTCATTTTAAAAATTATTTTATTTTCGATTCGCTTTCATTGATATTAAAATTAATTTTTGGAAATAAAGATTTGCGTTAGAAGGCTTACTACTGGGTAGGCTACCCTACATGCACATCAACCGGAATACTAAATATAAGAAGCATTTCAAAGAACCATGGTCTGGCGAAGATTGGCCTAAGACTAGAGAAAAATCACGCGACTGGCTCAAGCCATGATGAAGACTTTGTATTTAGAAGCAAAGAGAGAGTACAAGGCTGTACTGAGAGAAAAACAGAAAAGGCATTACAAATCGCTTGCTAAAAATTCTTCAGAATTAAGAAAACAAAGAGAAAAAAACTCAATGGCTGTAATTTTACGAGTATAATCAACTCCGAACTAAGCTCCAGTGTTCTTTTAGATTACGGTTCAAAAACCCGTTCCCTAGTACGTTCAACCTCCACTATGCTGCGCCCGGTTTTCAAAATGATATCTTGGATAGAGATGTGTCGTGTGAAGAAGTTATCGGAGCGCTAAATATTTTATATATACGTGTTCTTCCGGGCGTAGCCAAGTTAATGGTCAGAATAATTCTAGGACGAATCAGAAACCATTTGGATTGAACTCTCGACGTCGAATAGGCAGGCTTTCGCACTGGATCCTCCTGTATCGACACCATAAACACTTTACGGATCATTATAGAGCAATGCATCGACTTCGCGAATGTTTGAGTCGGGATGCTATGTGGTTGGCCTTACGCAGGAGAGGCATGCCAGGAAAACTTATAGCTATTATTAAAGCTGCATACGAGGGTGTTAAGTGTCTCGTTTGGCACAATGTCAAGATGTCGGAGATTTTGAAGTCAAAAGTGGAGTACCTACGTCAGGGGTGTATACTGTCACCACTATTGGTTTTTCTGGTTATCAGCTATGTACTCCATTCAGCACTTTTTTTTTTTTATAATTTGCGCGTGCACAAGGGATTTTGTGTATCCTTAAGGCGTTTGCTCGTAGCGCGGGAGAGGAGAAGTTAGTGAGGGAAAAAAGAGAGATACCGATGTGCGTTGGTCTTAAATGTTTGCAAGTAATAGTGACTAGGTAATAAAAAGTTCGACAGGGCATTTCATAAGCGAGTTGTACGGCTTAGGAACGAATCACGATATTTCAGAGTACGTCCGAAAGTGGGCTTGAGGGTATACTGATGAGCATTCATAGCGAGACGGGTGTTACGGTTAAGAGTTTGAAGGGGCGGAATGCTACTGGCAATTTCTATGGAGCACTGGTGGTGGAAATAGCGATAAAACAAAGTGAGACATGAGACCTTACGTCGGTGTTCGAGAGTGTCCATTGTTTGAGTGATATTAGTATCACCTATGTGTTTTATCGCACGGTTTTGGATTCTATCTAGCAGGTGCAGAGATGTTTTAAGCCCCCCGACCAGATGTGGGCATTGTATTCCAATTTCGGGCGGATGAATGCCTTATATATTGAGGCCAGATCAGAGGGTGTGAAATATTTCTTACATCGCTTGAGAAAACCTAGATATTCGGCAGCATTGTTGAAGACATCGAATATGTGGTCATTCCAACATATGTTGTCATTGACACATATACCGAGAATGGAAAGTTTTTCGGTTTCGACGATGTAAGGACCATTCATGGATAATGGCTGGGTATTTGGATTTCGATTTAACGACAGCAGACAGCATTGAGTTTTGGAAGCATTAAATTCCACTCTGTTAATAGTTTCCCAATTGGTTATGCTGCTAATATCGGAAATTAATGAGCTTAACATAAGCTGCCGTTCCCGTTCTACAGCCGAAGAGCAGGGACGTGAGTTTGGAAACGAATATGAATCGCAGAGAGTACGGTCGTCAGCAAATTAATATATTGGATTAGAAGTAGCAGACAAGAGATCATTGATGAAAATTAAAAAGTGTGTCGGAGACAGAACGGCATTGACGGAAAGCAACTGCGGAATTCGTTGGACAATAACATCTCACCTTAAACACCTTGACTATGCTGACAATGTTTGCCTACTTTCACATCGGATAATGGACCTTCATTTGATGGCCCACAATCTGGAAGCTGAGGCAAACAACGTGGGGCTCAAAATAAACATAGCCAAGACGAAAGTCCCCTAGCATTTCCAGTACCCGCGCTCTACTTAACATTGCCGGACAGGAGGTCGAGAGACTTGACAACTCTCTGTACTTAAGAAGTGTGGTCTAGTCTAACCGGGGTGGCACTGAACTGGATGTGTGAAGCAGAATCAGGAATGCTAAAGCTCCGTTCGGAATGCTATCCAAAATTTGGAAAAGCAATGTTTTCAGCTTAAGAACGAAGCTGCGACTACTCCGCTCCAATACCACACGCAAGCTGTAAACCTTCGGACATAGATGTCTAAGAATCATCTTGAGATTTTTTTTTGGTCCAATTGTATCATAGAACGGACCAAGAACCTATAGACATGACAATACGGAGGAGAAATTGACAATGGATTGGACACAACCTACGACGCGAAGATAGTTCCATTGCTAAGTACGCCATGCAGTGGAATCCCCATACCCAAGCAGACAGAACAGCGAGGCGCTCGAA
Source organism: Volucella zonaria (assembly GCA_963966105.1). Classification (NCBI taxonomy): domain Eukaryota; kingdom Metazoa; phylum Arthropoda; class Insecta; order Diptera; family Syrphidae; genus Volucella; species Volucella zonaria. The sequence goes on from OZ014534.1 coordinate 65,066,837, forward strand.
ACATAGATAGCGCAGAACAGTCGAGGAGGAATCGGGTTCTTTAGAAACGAGTTGAAGAGAGCTCAAATGCATTGCAGAGCTCCGAACCCCCCGAGGGATATATATGTATATATAAATATTTTAAAAAATGGTAAAACCACAGAATCTGACGGGATAGGTACTGTCCTAGTTTTATAAGTATGGCAATGATGAATTACACAAGAAGCTCGGGACCACGTTTAATAAGATTTTTGACAGTGGACTGTTTTAAGGAAGCGATCATTTTCCTAATTTATAAAAAGAGATGTTCAGCGAATCCAGTAAATTATAGAGGACTTTCCTTTTTAAATGCTTCTTATAAATTATTTACAGCGCCCACTAGCAGAATGGATAAAAAAGAATAACGCCTGCTACGTGGAAGAGATTTATAGACAGCATCTTAGGTGCTGATCTAGAACCACACGTATTTGTGTACCTGGACGATATTATTATCGTCACAAATACATTCAACTAACACCTTAAGATACTCGAAGAGGTCTTCAAACGATTGTGTGAGGCAGGGTTAAAAGTTAGTGGGGAAAAGTGTAACTTTTGAAGGCCATCTTTGAAATATTTAGGTTATGTAGTAGATTGGAATGGACTACGTGTAGATCCAGAGAAAGTAGATAGCATGGTTAGTATTCCCGCATCCAAGGGTGTGAAGGAAATTAGGAGTTTTATAGGGACAATTTCTTGGTACTGACGCTTTGTACCAAATTTCGCCGCTTTAGTTAGGCCTTTAACAGATCTGTTAAAGAAAGATAGGAAATTTATATGGACGGAGAAGTTTGAGGAAAGTTTTAGGACGACGAAACAATGTTTAGTGACGGAAACCCATTTTAATATGCCCAGATTTCGATAGGCCGTTCGTAGTTCAGACGGACGCCTCGAATTATGGAATAGGTGTCGTATTATCTCAGGAGTTTGAAGACGGGGAGAAGATTATTTGTTATCTTAGTAGGTCCCTGCAGAGAAGTGAGAGGAACTACTCTACCACAGAGAAGGAATGCTTGGCTGTGCATTGGGCGATTGAGAAGTTGCGACCATACATTGTCGCAGTCCTAACTGATCATTATTCACTAGTGTGACTGAGCAACCTTAAGGAACCTCAAGGGAGACTAGGTCGATCGGCGGTGAGGCTACAGCAATTTGATTTTCAGATAGTCCACAGAAAGGGGAAAGAGCATGTAGTTCCCGACATGCTTTCGCGAGGAGTCCCGGAGTTGGCTGGGATCTCAGAAGCGGATCAAAACCCTTGGATTAGGAAAATGATTTCTGGTTTTCTTACCAAGAGGTAAGCCATTGAGGGAACTTTGAAGTGCGGTCTATTGCTTTTAGAGGATGTTTTTCTCATATAGATGTAATGCATGTTGCTGTAGAAATATTGCCCCAGGTAGTAAATATTGTCCCAGGATATTCAAGTAACTTCGGAAAGCAGTTTAATATAGTTTTGCAGGTCTCGATAAAATTGTTGTGGAGTGCTGCTAGGTAACTCTGTATTAAGTGATAGGTATATTAGATTGTTCTTAGAAAACCATGGAGCAGAAAGTTGATCGTAAAAAATCAATTTAGAAATGTCGCTAACAAAGAAAACATCAAGAAGGGAACCTTATAATACGGCAGATCCTAGAAAAAACCCCAAGAAGTCCAGATCTATACTCATCACCTCTGCGGCAATTACAAGGCCTCACATGATGATTTCCTCAAATTGTATAACTACATACATATGTCCAGACTCTGCATCTCTGCCAAACTCTTCGCAGAGCTTGCCGAATATCGATTATTCACAAAGGAAATAATCTCACTGAGATTCAAAGAACCCAAAAAATATTGAAGCAAGTCTGTGTTTCATTGGCAGAAGGTTGCGGGACTACTGTATTTGCAAGTGGTGAAAAAGAAGTGGCAAAAATGGATCTAGCAAAACTAAGAATATGCTGTCATCTAACGGTGAACGTTTATTTGGAGATGTAACGATGGCTACGAGAATTTCAATCAGCATTTAAAAAAACTAAAAATTACTACGATAAAACAATCGTATCGACCATCGTGAATTGGCAAGAATTTGAGGCGAAATTAGGGCAGTATTTTGTCAGCGTTGGATAGCAAGACGAACAAAGGAAAACAGCGTTTCTTTTAACAAAGCCACAAGCTGCTCAGAGACCGCATCTACCCAAAAACTGTCAATAAATTAACATTTGTCAAAGTCAAAACCAATTTAACTAATTTATTTATGTGGAAAAAAAAGTGTCAGTGTTTGTGGAAAGGCGAATATTTTATGGAATAAAACAGATGGAAAGCGAAAGCATTTAAGAGTGGTATGCGAGAGTTGAAAAAGCTGCGGTCAATTGCAAATTTAGCACCCAGATACGGCATTACGTGATATATTCATAACGGATCAAAGCGATGGTTCGATGCTTGAGAAATTGAAAAAAGAGGAAAAAAGAAATGTTAATCAATAGCCGCTATACGAGCAGTTCCACGGTCAATAAACTAAATACACGGAACACACACCAACAAAAATCATGCAACGATCAGCCCATAAAGTCATACGGACAGAGGTCGACGACAGACAAAGTTAAAGATACAGCCAAAAAAGCCCACAACAATGACGGATGTCATTGATACCCTAAAGTGGGGCACAAGGCCGAGCAATGCTGCTAGAAAAATTAAAAAATATCTATATAAGATACGAGTATTTAAAATTCGCGGACATCCTAAGGCTATGTGAAAGAACAAAAATTCACGGTTTAAACATATGAAGAACAAAGTGTAGTGAAGATTACATCGAGCTGTAATACAACAATGAGTTATCCGCACATAACACTGAAAGTTAAAATTGATGGCAGCCAATTTAGTATGGAACTCGACATCTGCAATGCAGTGACCATTGGTAGATGCCCTTGAGTTCTATCATACAGATATTACCGCCATCAAGGAAGTGCGATGGGATGGGCCGGACATAAGGAGGATGAAAAACTGTGGTGTCTACTATGGTGATTGCTACAGGGAAAAGAAACAGGGCTTATTCGGACCCGAATTTGCTATATACGGCAGACTTTTGCCAGAAGACATGACACAACTGATGTGCTGGGTTTCACCCAACCACTACCAAGAAACCTCTGGTTTGATGAAGAATGCCGGCAAACACATGCAAGTACGAAAGCTGTTCGTGGGCTCTACGAGCCCAGGTTTTAGACAAGGTGACTCGCTGTCAGGTGACTTCTTTAACATCATGCTTCAATGAATTGTGCGGAATCGCAAATGAATACTGGAGGCACAACCTTGCAAAAGTCTGTGCAACCACTAGGGTATGCCGATGATATCCACAGAATTTTGAGTGAGCTGTCAGTGGTGCATTCGCCAGTATTACTGATATCTTTAACGAAAGCTGCCAAAATGTGTTTCGTGGTAAATGAGTGTAAAACCAAGTTTATGCTGTCAACAAGAAGGGACTCACAACATCCAATTATCCCCTGTCTCTCTAAACAATCAATAATTATCACTCTCCCCTTCTTCTCTCGTTTTTTTCACAACTCTTCTGTGCAGTCCACTCCCCCCACAACTCTCTAATCCTACGATTTCCATATAGCGAACTTCCATAAAATCAGTGACTATCTCAGCAGATCCTTCTTTAACTTTCACAACCTAAGTATAAATGACGCCTTTATGTTCCGTTTTCATCATCTACTAGTCCTCCCTGATATAATCGCAAGCTTCGTTCCTTCCGAAACAAGAAAAACAAGTTATGGGCTGTTTTCCTTCGCACCAGAATCTTTTCCCACTATTCCAAATATCTTTGCGCTTATCTTCATTTCACAGAACTTTATGATTTCCTTTACCAGCGCTACCTTAACAATGCGGAAGTCAAGCTTTGTTAACTACAAAAGAAAGTCCGATGGTTATCCTCCTTCCATCTCTTTCAACAATAAGTCATCAACCGATCCACTCATTATTGCTAACCTAGTTGCCACCTTTCACTCGTTCACCAACGGCTCCATTGTACCAGATCCATCCTATTTTAATCAGTAGGTACTGAATTTCCCCAATGGCCCACTACTCCCTTCCATCCTGGACCCGCTTTATATCGAATATAAGTTACACCAACTTAATAACGAGTTCACATCCAGACCCGCTGCCCTTCCGGTCATATTTCTTAAAAAATGTTCTTTCCCTCTTTCCCTTGCCCTTTCTAATCTCGTTCGTCTATCCCTTTCACAAGGAGAATTTCGTCAGGCTTGGAAAACCTCCTTCATAACTCCCATCCACAAAAAAGGATCAAAGAATGATATAACAAACTACCGCCCAATCACTAAACTCCCCCATATACCCCAACTTTTCGAAAGTATTTTGTATGAAGCTCTAATCTTCCAATGCAAATCACTTATTCCCTCTATACAACATGACTTCCTGAAGGGCAGATCAACCACCACAATTCTCACTGAACTCGTATACTTAGCCCTTCTCTGCCCTAGAGAATAGCAACGAAGTCGATGTAGTTGCAACCAATTTTAGCAAGGCCTTCGATAAAATCTCTCATCGATTAATACTCTTCCAATTGTCTGTTCTCGGCTTTGAACTCACACTCTTAAAATGGATATCCTCTCACCTCGAAAACCGTCTTTACAATCCTGGTTTTAGATCAGCCCACTCGGCTCCATTTTTAGTCACCTCTGGTGTTCCACAAGGCAGCCATCTCGGCCCCCTTCTTCTTATGTTAACCATAAATGATCAGGTCTCCTCCTAAAGCACGCCAGTCAAATGTTCTCTCCATGTCATCGTGTTCATATCTCGAGAAACGAAAGCATCCAGCGCAGTTTTCTTCGATATACTCTTCGAGGTATGCCCTGGAACGATTCTTTTATTCTGCCGCGCTATGAAAACCGTCTGAACCTTATCAACTGAAACACCCTTGAGGATTGAGGAAAGCAGAGATGCAGCCGACTCTCTCTTCATTCATCGACTCCTTTTGGGATACGTTGAATGCGCATCTTCTTCCTTGGATCTGCTACGAATTCTGCCAACAAAACCTCAATAGAAATAAAATGAAGAATCACTCTTGCCAACCGCTGTTTCATTAGACAATTTCGTAGCAAGGCCCTATCCCGAAAAACTAACTAGACTAGACTAGACTATACATATACGGTTATAAGACCTTGATCATTCCAGTCCTACTTTATCGTGCCCAAGGATGTACTCTATCGTTTCGAGAGAAAAACTGTTCGAAAAATATGCGGTCCCGTACGAGTTGACGGAGTTTGGAGGGAAAGATTAAACGAGCTGTACAGCGACGTCGACCTAGTCAGAAAACTGCGAACCAGTCGCTTAAAATGGCTGCGACAAGTATGGCGGAGGAGGACCCCATTTTAGTTGGCGCGCACAAGTAGAAGGGGACCTTAACCAACTTGGAGTGCGCAACTGGAAGCAGTTAGCTATAGACCGGCCTAATTGGAGAGGCTTGTAAGTTGAGATCCACCCCGAATTTTAGCGCCAGCCAAGTAAGTAAATAAATTCTTGGACTACCACCTTTTCATTTCCTCGATCGCTCGCTTCTCATGCTCTTATTTTCGTGGTCTTGTTTTCGTTTTGCAGCATCAACAGTAAATACGTTCAACAGTAGTAGTTTTACGTGGTTACGCGCAACCACCAACCTAAAGAGCCAGGCTAATGCAGAGCCAAACAAATTTGGGATAGCCCATATACTATATGTACAGCTGAGATGAACTATCCATGTAGATCCAAAATACCTTTCTTCATGGTCACAAGTCCCATGGTCTATGTAGTACTTTTTGAGCCCAGGTGTGGAGTCCATATACCAGGAAGTCAGTCAGAAAGGCCTTCACCTAAACTCTTTTTGCAGTTGACTTTGATATCGTCTGCTGATTTTTATCCAACAAAACTAAGGCCTTTACGGTTTGAAGCGTGGTTTATTCCTGGCATCGTTCACTGGAAATACCATAAATACCTACTAGATGGCGCAAAAGTCATCTTCCTACTTACTTCACAAATGTCAATTCTACAAGACATGAACCGCTATACTCCTACGCTCAAGCCATCCTGAATCTCGACCACGAGGTAGGCAACTTTTCATCGAAAATCAGCGAAGAGGCTAATTTTCATCTCTGTGGATATGTGAATAAGCAAAATTATCAGTTCTGGGGCACCGAAAATCCGCGTATAACCCACGAAGAGCCATTACACGCACTGGCTCAAAGTTACCGCGTGGTGTGCTGTTTACGCTGGAAGCGTCATCGGCCTTATTTTTTCGAAAACGCCACGGGCCAAACGACTACTTTGGACGGCGAGCGCTACAGCGCCATGCTCAACGGCTTTCTCCTTCCTCAATTGGATGAATTGAGACTGGAGAACATGTGCTTCCAAAAGGATGGAGCAACGGCGCATACTGCACGAGCCACAACCGAAATTCTGAGGGCCGCATTTCCGGGTCGCCTAATCTCTCGTTTTGGCGTTTTGCATTGGCCGGCAAAATCGTCTGATTTAACCGTTTTAAACTTCTTTTTGTGGGGTTGGTCTATGTCAACTAAGCCCTCAAAGAGAATATTCATCAAGAATGCGAGGACCTATCGCCGGAAGTTTTGGCAAGAGTGATTGAAAATGCCACAAATCGGGCCCGTATAGTCATCAATTCTGGCGGCGGTCACATATGCGATATCATCTACTCGACTAAATGGTAAACAATTCAAGACATCAGGTAAACATAATCCAAAAGTAGAACCAACGTTTTTCATTCATAAAAAAAATTGCAGCTATAAACATCGGGTGACAACTTTTGCGCCACCTTGTATAAGAAGAAAACGAGTTAGAATTAAAGATACAGAGATCTAATTTAGATGATGCGATTTCTGCTGACCTATTTTTCTTTACCGCCGCTTTGAACTGCTATTGTTTTCGTTTTGAAAAGATTCACGGACTAGCTGCTTGATTATTTTGATATTTCTAGTAACTGACTTAGCCTATCAAAAATCTAGCTACTCGTTGGTCAACGCAGTAAAGTGGGATTTCTCTCATTACGTTATTAACGCAACTAATCAGAGTAATCGTAATTGCGTCCCTCGGTTCAATTTGTTAAAAATCTAACATTTTAACCGAGGAAATTAACCGGAGCTTACTGTGGATGAACGTCCTTCAGTGCGAGCATAGCAGTTGGGTTGAGTAAGGCACAAGGTACATCTAGGAGTTCCCGCCAATGAAAAGGACTTCTACAACCTAGAAAAGCCAAGTATATATACACAGTAAGATAGATCGTGTCTCTCTAGAGCCTGTGAGAAAAAAAAGTAGCTGCCTTGACAATACACAGTTTCATCTTTAAAGAATGTCTTAGCTAGGATTGTTCGACAACAGCAACACTTCTGCCAATTGCTGTTGAGAATCCTTGTTGCTCGTAGATTCTGACAATTTCAAATAGTGTCTCCTTAAAGAAGACGTTCTTCTTCCAAAACCTTATCCTCTTCTATTGTTTCCTATTTCGAAACCAACAAACATCTCTAATTACATATGTACATCACTTTTGCGCACACTAATGCACACAAACAAGCTCATAATTGTCCCAAATAGAACCGCTTTCTTAGCCACAACAATCGCCACCATCTGATCTGATCGCCTATAATAATGACCATCCCTTTATTTAGTTTAACAACCACTACGGTACCATTGTTGTTTCGGTGGTTAAACGATCAACCCCTTAACATAATCGATCGCACATTTAAGCTGGGGGTGATCACCAGCCGTGTCCGTATCCATGCCCTCGTGTTTGAGTATCCGTGCCTGTACGCTAATGATCACGACCGTTGCCGTTCACAGATACACACCAAATAAACGGCTCTTCATTTCTTTTGGCTACGGTACTTTGTCCAACATAAGATAGCAGAGCGGTCGGCGGCGTAATGTATCCGTAACCGTAGAATGCTCATCGGTGGTTGTGTTTACACGTGCGGTTATGGGGGAGATGCCACGACGATGCGCCGCGTCACTGATCATGTGAGATACGACATGCGATCACCCGAGGAGATTATGTGTGGTGATGAAGATGATTGTGATGATGATGGCATCGGTGGTGGTAGGTGGTGCAGCGACAACTACCTACCACGGTGCGATAAGCGATAATTGAGATTGTAGACTTTCGGGTGGTTTTTTTTTCTTCTTCTGAACTAACGTCATCGATGCGCGATAATCCTATTTAACCCTCAAGGGATTATTGTATTGCTAATTGGACAGCCCCTCGATTGATGGCGCTAAGAAGTGTTGATTGTTGAATTAGCGAGAATGAGCAATTGTGGACATATGAACTCGTACATATTATATTTGTATGACCACCTTTTGTTAGGAAATGAGTGTGAAAAGCTTTTTGTAAGCAGCCTTGAATAACTTATAAAACCATTCACCCGTGAGAAGATTTTCTGCGTCACACACACACATGCTGATAAACCATATCGAGAAGCAACACAGCCTCACTACATAAAACAAAAAAAAAAAAAAACAAGACCCGAATCTGACAGCGATGAAAACGGCCGTTGCATCCATGAATGCATTTGTAATTCTCTCTTTCGGCCTCGGAGATCTCCTTCGCATCAGGAATGTGATGGCCTCTCTGGTTACAAATGGATGTACCAGGTCGGGGATATATGGTGTTAGAACATGCATTGCGGCGGAGATGTGTAAAGCGATGGGATACCTGTTTGCTACCGCACCAACCTGGTAGATACCGACTCCGATTCAGATCCCAATTCTAATCCGTCGCAAACAGGCAAATGTTTCGGAGTACCTCTGTGTGTTTGTATTGTATCTATGCGGAAGAGGTATTTGGAATGTGTGGAGGAAAATTCCTGCAATTAGCCCGAAACACAAGCGGGGAAAAATGGTTTTCGTTGTTTTTTTTTGGTGGACTCTTGTACGAGTATGTAGCATATCTACCTAGTAAAGGTAGGCAGGTTACATGACTACGTGTTGTTGCCAGCGGATATGTGATACTTCTACAGATATCTACCTACAATACACACCGAAAGAGATTTCTTTTTCATCATACTCTGACAGTTGAATGATGATTGCTTGTGGAGGAATTAGAAATGGGAATCTGTTTATGGGAATCTCATTAGAACAATGAATTTGTTTGGGCTTCAATGATTCATATTTAAACTGTGGGAAGACGCGGGAATATTGTATCTACATATGATTTGTTTCGATTCGATTCGGTTTGGGTTCTCAATGAGATTCTCACGATGCGAGTCCTAGAGTTTGTGAACCTGATAAATGAGGAGTGGGAACGGTTTTGACTTAAATAGATTGATATTGGGGATATGAATGTGACTTGTCGAAAATATATGATGGTGTTATCATACCTATAACCTTTGAAGGTTATGTTCATATACAAAATAAATCGGTCATGTCTAAAAGGGGTCCTTTGATGACTTGCTTATAATTTTTGCCTTACAGGCTCAATCTAGTTTCCAACGTTCAATTTGTGATCAGAAGATGCATCAAAATTTGAGAGTTCAGTGTTGAACACAAGTTCTTTTGTATCTCAAACGCCACTGAGTCTGACGGCGGAGGAATTTCAAAAATCGCGGCAATAACGACATCACAGACAAACTCAGGGATAACATCGTTTGAGATACTCTGATATCACCTTGACTGCCAAGGCAAATTTGAGAAAATTTCATGGGGTGCCAACACAAAAAATTTCATTAATTTTACTTTTGATCAAATAAAACTACAAAAGATCGACATAAAATACATTCGCGATGTATCCTGGATTTCCAGGGCGAATTTAGTCCTGGCTATTAAAAATGATAGCCATGGCACCTCATGAAAAAATAGTGAAAAGTGATAGTGGGTTGGTGGAGTATGTGTAATTATTACAAGATCGATAAGATCGATTGTGTGTCCTATTTATACATTGCTTTTATAACGTTTAGGTACTTATTGAAATATCTAATAATAATGAGCGGAAGGAGTCTTACAGTTGAAGAAATGGCGACTGCTTTGGAAAGTGACTTCGATTCAGATGACTCTTGCGCAGATCCAGCATGGTTTCCAGAAGAATCGAATTATGACGATGGTAGCGATGATGATTCCGAGGGGGATAACGTATCACATCTCTTAGAAGCTATAGCGATTGAGGAAGAACGAGATGACCTAAATGCACTTCTTGATGATAATGAGGAGGAAAATATTTCCACAGGAAACTCTCCTAACTGGTAGGAGTATAGGGGAAGACACAAACATTTTGAATTTGTGGGCAGATTTGGTTTGCAGGTACAAATTTCGCCTGAGAGAACGCCTCTTGATATTTATTCCAAACTAGTTGACGTAGAAGTGTTGGAGATGATATCAAAAGAAACCAATCGATATGCGGAACAAAACATAAGTATTCGCTCAAGTTCAAGATACAGCCGACTGAATAAATGGATTGAAACAAAGCCGGAAGAAATAAAAAAAATTCTTGGATTGATTATGTACATGGGACTTGTTCCCCTTGGTCGCATTGAAAATTATTGGAAGACGGGTGGGATCTATGATTTCAAAATTCTACGTGCAATTATAACCCCGGAACAGGTTTCAATCTTTGCTCTCATAGTTGCACTTTAGCAACAACGAGACAACAAATAAGTCCGACCGATTGAGGAACATCAATGGTCTGATGGAAGTTTTACAAAACAATTTTCAGAAGACATTTTACCCCGCAGAAGACTTTGTTATCGACGAAACTCTCGTGCCATGGTGAGAGTTTCTGACTTATTTTCCGACAATATATTCCAAATAAGACGCATCGTTATGGAGTCAAACTTTTCAAGCTTTGCTCAACAGATGATTACACTTAGGCTATGAAAATATATGCTGGAAAGTCAGCAACAGCGGAACGCGAGGTTGGACTTGCTAGAAACGTTTGCATGGAGCTTTCAAATTACCTACTCAATGAAGGTAGATGCTTATATATAGACAATTTTTATATGAGCTACGAGTTGGCAAAGGAATTGGTGCACAATAAGACCCATGTTGTTGGAACACTAAGAGCAAACAAAAAAAATATACCAAAAGATGTCCTCCCCGCTAAATTGGCCAGAGGGGAAATTATATCTCGGAAAGATGAAAATGGAATTGTAATTTTTAAATGGAAAGACACCCGTGACGTAAGAATGCTGTCTACTAAATATGCCCCTGAAATGCAACCCGTAAGACGTCGAAATCCATCTGTAAATTTAGCAGCAAATCAACCGTCGACAAGTGCGAATCCACCCACTGTTTCAAGGCCAAATAATAAACGTGGAGCTTCCTTCAAATCCACTGCGATACTTGCTTATAATAAGGGAAAATCAGGGATTGACTTGTCTGATCAGATGGGTTCGTATGCGACGTATCAACTACTCAACTACTTGAAATACCCACAGCCCCCGTTCGTAGAGTTGAAACACCCCGTTCAGCAACGCACCATCTCATAGAGCGTGTATCTTCTGATGGCAAAAAAATTAGAAGAAAATATAGTGTTTGCTACAAAAACATAACAAAATCCAAAGGACGTGATGCAGCCCGCAAAGAAGCTAAGCAGATATCCACGTACTGTGATAGTTGTTCTGATCAGCCTCAAATGTGTCGGGTTTGCTTCAATACAAAACATTAAAACCAAAATTTGTTGCTATTATGAATTATACTTTTAGTTGGAGCTAGGCTTCTTAAATTTTATGAAATTGTTTATTTCTAATTCTATTTGAAATAAAGTTTATGAAATGAGTTATATTATAACATTATATATAGTTTTTCTTTCAAAATTATAACTATCTAATAATGGTCTAACAATTTTGGTCATAATTCAGTAAGTTTTCCTTACTTGCTCAAACCAAAAACGTTTATATTATCGTAAGCAACCAAGCAACTTTGCCCCATACCGAATTTGTACATAATGGCTATCATTTGTGAAAGCCAGAGCCTTAAATGAAATTATAGGCGGCTATCATATTTGATAGCCATGGCACCCTGGGAAACATCACTGGCTATCATATATGATGATATGATATGATGTAATGATAGATAAGATGCTGAAAGTGTGATCATCGCTCAAAATTTCATGGTAGGCTATACTGGAACTATTATTTAATAAATCTTTTCCTCCACTAGGGTGATGAAAATGTGTGAGCAGAGGAAGCTAGAAGTACGCATCTGATGCTATAGAAAGCAGCAACTTAAGCAAAAAATCGTGAGCTTCGTAATGCGAGGGAAAGCTTGATTATAATCTGCATAAAGAACAGAGGTTAGGCACAAACACTACCAGAGTTGTCTGTGCTCCAGACTATCAAAACCGAATTGAAGAAACTACAGGCCATCCTTAAGGTTCGATAGGTATTTGCGCAGTTTCTACGAATGCATCACTAGCACAAGTGAATCCCCGAGACGACGGCAAGTTCTGTCCAAAACAAGAAGAATTTTGCATTTGCTTAAGCAACAGGATGGTACCGGGGTTGACTCGGAAGAATAATATTTGAACGTGCTTATGAACACGTATCAACTCGTATCTGATCTGTATGAAAAAGCATAAAGAGGCAGTTTGGAACCGAGACCCAATGGTATCTTCCCTGAACAATTGCACAATGCTTTTTTGATCAGCTCTCGTTACAATACCCAGTGCCTGAACTCAGCTATCTTTCAAAGCAGTTAAAGTCCATATTGTCCCGAAAGATCACAGACTGTGTCATCCCCTCTGCGTGAGTCTTCGATCTTAATATTAAGTGAAATCTTAATCACAAAAGGCTGTCGAATGGCTAGAATGTCTATCAAAAAGGTTAATCGGTTGAGACCATGCTACAAGCACTCTTACAACCAATTGTTAGAGTAGCCTTCTCTCAAGGAGTATCAAGTTCCTTGATATCGAGGGGACTTTCAACAAGATCTGAACATAAATGACTCTGTCTGACTCTTATGGAGCCATAAGAAAGGCATCACACAGAGGAACACCCAATTCTCTGCTTACCAAATCAGAAGATGCGTAGTCTCTCCTCATGGAGACGTAGTTACCCTAGTTACCCGCTACTCGTACGGGACCACTCTAACTAAACCTATAAGCAGCATCGAGAATAAATTCGCCAACCCAAGCCTGATATGCAATCACTACCTAACAGAGGAAAATTATCACTTGTCAAAGATTGCTTCTACGAGCTCTTCGACCACACATATGAGCAGTGACTTAACCATGGTTTTTGAGATAGTCCTTTGAGAATTTAAAGTCAAGTTATTAAAGCAGAGCACACTTTGCGCTACCAGTTGAAAAAAATATCCGCAAATTCCAGCCACGAAAACGGGCTCAGTTTGCATCGAGATGGAGGCTCCTTAACAAGTTCCGAAGCACCCTGCAATCCACTGATTAAAAAGTTTCGAGAACGCGACCAACAAATAGGCTTGATGAGAACTGACAAGCGTATGAAGCGAAGTAGGAGGCCTGTGGCGCTGCTCCTCGCGAACACTATGAATAAATGAGCCAGATACATTGTTTTCTCAGTGAGAAAAAGAATAAAAGCGCTCGGTTGAGCCCACAGAGAGGCGCTACTGCGAGCGAGAACATGTAGGGATAAGGAAGGAAATGCACTATTGACATAATATTCAGCCATGGATATCTATAAGCTGTTTAACGGCGAAGATGCCCAACATTTCGTTGTCAGACAGAATGAACCATTTAACGTGGAGAACTAGATAACAATATCTAAACTAAACTAAAAACAACCTGCGAATTATTTGAGGCAGCAGGGACTAATTTTTTAAGGATCATATACCAACTCATATGAAAAATTTGCTCAGATATGCCAACATCTGGCAACCGTCTGATCCTCCTAAAATTACACCATTCCAACTGCTTGAAATATAGAGTAAAAAGTCTCCTTACCATCATGTACAAGATAAGATTGATGAGATCTACCGAAGCATGTGAACGCGTGAATCTTTATAGCAACAACCTGACAGATCTGAGTTTGTAGGCCTGGTGAGTCCGCCATCGACTGGATATTTGCTTTACGGCAGATGGAATGGGCTATATAGAGGAGATATGACATTGGAATCCCTGTCAAACTCATCTGTCTAAGTGGAAGTAGGCATTCTTCGGGTCTGTTTAGAGGAGACGAAACCAAAGAACACATACTTCTTACAGCTCTCCGCCACTTACGGGTGTGCATCTTTCTCAAAAGTACTTTGGTCTCAAGGGACATCACAAATAACCTCGACTAGTGAACTGACCAAACTTATAGGGAAACTTGAAGAGATCTTAGTGTAATTGACTTCCCGCACAAAAGATCCTAAAGGTCGCTGTGCCTATTGCTGTTTCAAAGTAATTCCAAAATAAATGAACAAATTTTTGTAGAACAAATTCGCAAATGAGCGATGCGATTATTCCTATTCAACGCCTTTCCTTGACGCCTATACAACTAAATGAAGCAATTTCCGAGAAAATACAAAATTCCACTTACAGATCGTTACATCTTATTTCGAACAACAAGCTGAGCTGAAAACCGGCCTGAATGGGAATGGAAAGGAAGGCAGATTTAACTCGTTTTTTCCTGTAAAAATTCAAACTCTTAGTTCGTCCTATTCGCTATTAAGTATGCACCGCTGTGTAACGTATACGACTCGGACACGGACGGATCTACTGTTGATAACACCTGCAAACGAAATCGAGACAGCGAACTTCGGATCTGCACCTGGAATGCTAGGTTCCTTAATAGACCACATGCAGCCGAACAACTAGAAGACGCCTTGGACTCCTGCAAAGCAGATGTTACCGCTATCCCAGAAAGGCGATCGGATGGGGCAGAGAGTGAAAAACTGCGATATCTACTACGGTCATTGTTATCTACCGCAAAAGCAGTGTCTATTTGTAGGTGAATCCGTTGTTAGAGGCAGACTTAGGCAAGAAGTCTTGAGTTTTCGGCATGTTAACGGGCGGTTCGTAATAATAAGTATTAGCCTTATGAGTGCGCACGCCCCCACAGATAAGAAAGATGGTGACACCAAACATTGCTTCTACGACCTCTTGAACAAGACCTACGCGCAGTGTACTAGCTATGCCATTAACATTGTCCTCGGCGATTTTAATGCAAAGGTTGGAAGATGGCCTGCACGAAAGGGATTGAGTCTCATCGCCTTTGAGGCGGGGCGAGAAATTGTCGTAGTTAGCACGCAGTTCCCATGTCTAGATATTCACAAGGGGACTTGGAAAACTCGTGACCAATCTACCGTCAACCAGATTGATCACATCACTCCTCCAGCATTATGGACGTCCGGACGGCAACATCGACTGGGACCATTACCTTCTTGTAGCCAAGGTACGATTGCGGATATCCCGAATATCCCGAATATCCCGAATATCGCTAAAGGCAAGCTAATGCTGTAAGGAAGTTTGATGTTGGACGGCTATAACTGCAAGAGATTGCCAAATCCTTTTCCGAGGTCCTATGCCGCCAGCATCAAGTATCCAAGACCGGTGGCAATATTACCAAAAAGCCATCACCGATGCCGCCTCTGATGTGCTGGGTTTCAAACGGCCACCACCACGAAACCCCTGCTTTAACGGTGAGTGCAGCCAACGTACAGCTAAGTAAGAGGTACTCGTATACAAAGCGGGGCTGCATAGAAGGACTAGAGCTGCTCCGAGCAGAATAGGAGAGACCAACACCGACTTCTCAAGAGGAAAAACAAGGTGCATGAGAAGCGTGTGATCGAGGAAATTGAGAAATGCTACTACAGGGATGAGATTCTCAAGTTTTACCAAAACGTGAAAAAAAACATGCCACGCACAAAAACCTCGAACGAACAAGGCAACTGATTGTATAACTGCGATGACGAACCAAATACCGCTGTCAGGCAGAATTAACCTTTCAACCTAGACGATGTAGACTAACAGTTCTGCCCAGCCGACCTGGATAAAGTGAAGATGGCCATATCTAAGCTTAAGTCTAGCAAAGCTTCTGGAGTGGACGGCCTAACTGTCGAGATCTTCAAAGCAGCAGGCGATGACTTAGTAAGAAGCATACACCAACTCATCTGTAAAATGTGGTCGGACGAAAGTAGCCCGATGAACGGAACCTCAGCATTCTTTGTCCGATCCTCAAGAAAGGAGATCCTCTGAACTGCGTCAACTACAGATACATCAGCCTTGTTAGCACCGCCTACAAGATCCTATCTGGCGTATTGTTTGAAAGCCGAAAGGCGTTTGTCAACAACCTGCTTAGTTTATATCAGTGTGGCTTTAGACCAGGAAAGACCACCATCGACCCAATATTCACACTACAGCACCTATAGAGACGTGCTATATAGACCAACGTCTAGTAAGCGGCATCTCTGACCTTAGATGTTAAAAAGGGATTTAGACATGGTGATGCGCTGTGGTGCGATTTCTTTAGCCTCATTCTTGAAAGAACAGTGCAAAACTCACGCGTCAACACAAGATGCACAATTTTTCAAAAGACCGTCTCATTACTCGCATACGCCGATGATATTGGCATAAGCGTGTGATGTTAATGGCGCTTTCGAGAGTATTGAGGCGGAAGCGGCGAAGATTGGTTTAACGGTCAATAAGGGCAAGACCAAGTCGTCAACAACAACACCGACGTCTTAGACAGAATGTCACCCTCGACAGATATAACCTTGAGGTAGTTAAGGATTTTGTCTCCTAGGCTCCGCTGTCAATTCAGACAACGGCACCAGCGCTGAGATCAAACGATGAATAACTCTGGCTAATCGCTGCTTCTTTGGGCTAAGAAGGCAATTAACTAGCGAAACCCTCTCTCGAACAACAAAAGTAACCCTATATATGGTATGACCTTAATAATCCCAGTCCAGCTCTATGGTGCAGTGGCATGGTTTTTATCAAAAATGGATGAGGAAAATTCTTCGGGTGATTTTCGGTCCCCTCTGCATAGCCGGTGAGTGGAATAGGAGATACAATGACATCGACTTAATCAGAGGAGTGAAGGTCCAACGACTGAGATGCAGAGCGGATGGACACCAATTTTTCAGTGCGAAAGGTTTTCGAATCCCCACAAGTGACAGCGCAGTATTAGAAGGCCGCGACTCAGAACCTGGGGGAAACTGAAGGCAGCTAACTAAAGATCGAGCCGACTGGAGATGCTTGTTTGTTGACGTCCATATCCCTCCCGGACTATAGTGTCACCTTATGTAAGTAAGTAAGCATTGGACTTTACGCCATTAGAAATCTAACAGGCAGTATGATCATCTGACTAACTGCCGACAACAGACAAAATGACCGGCTCCACTCGGCGAAACTAGGGTTAACTTATGTGTGAACGTTTCTGGCGGAAGTACATGTGTAAGCTGGATAATGCTGACATTTTAAAGATTAGTTGCTGATACACAGATGGCTGCAAGAAGCATAATACCGCAGATTGAAGTGCCTAATTTAACGAGCTTAATTTGAATGTCTCTTTTTGTCGCTTAGATCATGGTACCGTCTTCCAGTAACGAACACCGGCTAATGAGGCTAATGAGGCTAAATATGTAGAGCTCTTTCTTAATGATTTCAAAATGAGTTGGAAAAGAACACTGTCGTCGCACACACTATATGGCTCTGAGTCTTCATCTAAGAACCTTGACTTTTCCAGTCCAAAAAATAGAAGGGCGAACAGACGTGCGAAATCTTTCAAATATCCTTATTCCTTATTCTGCTTAATGTCATTCTGCGCTATACCGAGGAAATGTTCGACAGCTATCATTAAAGCCTGTAGACGAATTGAAAGCACGTTCGACAACAAACAAGCAAACTCTTGGACAAGTTGACATAACAGCAGCTCGTTACATGCATGCTTTTATAGACTGCAGGTATAAATGTGGTGGTCATCTGTATGCACGTTCAAGTCCTCATCGAATTGGGTTTGCGGAAGGGAGCTTAGGATGACGTTTATTCCAACATCCCGAATGGACCGCCTGGTATTATCGATAATCCGTTTAACATAACTAAGCCAGGCGATCAATGTTAGTAATCCCTATTTAGCGCCTACGCGACGGGAGTTATTTTTATCTGTCCAAACTATTGGGCGTACGGGCTGACGGCAGACGGTAATGGTTTGCAATGACATTTGGGGATTGAAACTATTGTAGGCAACTCTGTTGGAATGGCATTCGATGAGTATGGCTTACAGTTTTGCGAAATGTTACACTCATATCGTCAGCATAGTCATTAGCCTTCCATTTTTGTCATTTTGTTTCGGAAGTGGATTTTCCGTTCATTCTGATGAGGAAGAGGAATTATTTGTTAGAAAAATTGTCGGCTCTCATTTCTATCGTCACCATTACTTCTCCAGGAGAAAGAGTTGCATAATCTCTTCGCTTTTGCGCAAATCGAATGCCGAGAAATATGTAGCTTTTCAAACGGCAGCTGTATCGTGACAAGAGTAACGTTGTTCGATCGGGTTATTCTTGAAACCCTAGCCTCAAGCAAACATCGTGAACATTCAAAAAACTGGAAGCCACAAAGAGGCTGTGTATCAGATTTTTGAGGAGGCAAGAATCGTTTCGACCGCAGCCAATGGCAGAAATTGAGAACTTGGCGTATATTCTAACACCTTGGTATTTATTCAGTGTGTATCCCCATAATATTTACCAGTCCTTTTCATATAACACTTTCTGCGCTCTAGTTGTGAGTGAGTACACCGGAAGAAGGGTACAGAACAGATGCATTAGAAATCGCTTCACTGTAGAACTTTGGTATGCCAATAACAAAGGAGTCTAGAAGGAGATATAAGAAGGAGATTCTATGTGCTTTAGAGCTTAAGTTTATCGAAGACTTCCTCGAAATATTATCGTCTGCTTTGCAATTTAGTCATTTTGCTTCTACTTGTCTCTAGGTACGAAACTGCGAAGGAAACTTAGTCTTCTAATGGAAATCGGGACTCTTCAAGGTAAATAAATTCGTCACCCAGGTAACAGTATCACTTCTGTAAGTGTACATGAATTCAACCCAGAGATCTGATTTCATCATTATGATTCCAATGTAGGCGGCCCATAATACTTCAGTTTAATTCAGCATCAACTTATGTGTACCATTTACCTCAATTCCTAGATTTAAAAATTCAAATGCATAAAACCCCATAGCCCACAGTTATGGCAAGTATAATCTTTCTAGAATGCTTGCCTCATCACAACTCGTAGGTGTGGTTCTGTATTTACACGTACGAGTACAAGTGTACATCCTTCTCTTAAAGAGTGTTTCCTCGTTGAAAGTAAAACATTTCCAGATTTTTCTTATAACTTTAACTTGTATCCCCTACAAACCAATTCTGGATTCCTGATATATTTTCCACAAGAAATTCTTTTTGATAAGACTTACTTGTTTATCAGCTCTACCATATTCCACTGTCATGATAAGAATCCTTTTTCTAACACAGCCCTAGGTACACCCACATGTGGAGCTGGGACACCCATTCATTAAGCTTCTTCTTCTCAAAAGGGTGAAACACTCGTAGAATGAATATATTCAAAATAGTTAAAAGTACAGTACAGAAAACAATGTGTATCCTGGGAAGCAACTTGATGCTGTATTTCCTGTCATGATGGTGTCTCTTCTCAACGAGTATGTACTCTGGTGTTTTCTAGCTCCTGGTCCCAATATTCTATGAAAGCCACTGGTGACTACTCCTGGTCGCCTGGTATCCGTATTTTTTTTCTCTCTGATTTTTAGGGAATTTTTTTCCAATCTCCCAAACTACCCACAGCCTCACTCAAGTATACGTTTCGTTAGATATTTACATTCGTGTGGAGTACTTGTGTGTTGTAGATGCTCGTATGCAGCGTACTCGTATCTCAGCTTCTCCATATTTTTTTTTTTTTTGTTAAAGAAAGTTGGTTGCCTGGTGTGTATCTGGATCCAAAGGAGAATGGTACTCGTATAAGTAAAAGTGCAAATTGAGCTGCAATATTGCAATCTTTATCACTCAATCAGGGGTGTGAATCCGGATGATTACCTTGCTCTCATGCATCCATACCCCAGATAAGCAAGTGAGGATTGGACTTATTCTCCTTATCCTGTACCAGATAATACGATAAGTTAGAAAGAGTGTTATCGAAGATACGAGTATATGATAGAGAAATCGGATGACGATGTCATTTATCGTATAGAGGAACAATTCTACGAGTGTTCGTATGAGTCAGGTCGCATTAAAGCACATCCGTCGGTTAATCTTTAAAATTCACTTGTGGTTGTCTGATAAATTCATCCTTCTCGAGAGTGCAAAATCTAAATCAACTTCTGACAGCCGTATAATGGTATTCCATCATCACTTTGCATGTAATCGATCATCCAATGCCACCTCACAGCATATTTTGTAAATCCATGCACACAAAATGTAAAAGCACTGCGCAGTATGTTCCATCTATCTAGCCTTATTGGTCAAATCTATGACGATGACAACGACGGCGACTGCTAATATGTATCTCTAACAGTTTTGCATCCATAACACAATAAGCAGTGTATAAGGTAACTATTTGGAACAAGGTCATTTGCTATGGTACCCGCGCTCGAGGCATACATACTCGTAGCCCACAACTCGAGATGGCATAAGGCAGTGATTTTCGGTCGCGGTTCATGTATCGCTGACGGGCCATGTGACAGCGCGAAACGATGAAACGCAAACGCTTTCATTGCGTTCGCTATACTCCCATCTATCTCCAAACTACAATAGACTTGGTAGATACGAGTAGATACATGAGATCTGTGTATAGAGCATACACATATCATGCGCGTAATTATGACCGACCGACAGTCCAATGCACAGCACGAAATGAGCATCGAAGTCGCGTCATTTTGTTGCAACAATTTGTGGTACCCTTGGAAACGACAAATTGCCTTCCAAGAGACAAATATCAGCTAAATTTGCTTAAACACATGAACATTACCAAGCTGTAGATACAGCATCAAATACAAAGCCAGCTACAGATACTGCAGTCTTCTTGGGGTATATTGCGAGATAAGCGAATGTTGACAGCTCCAGCTTTGGAGGTTGATGAGTCTTCAGATTCGACGTAGTTATTCGTATTACCTCCACTTTGTCATCATGTCGTTGTAGTCAACTGATTCTCCGAAAAGCAATTAGGTCAGATGATGAGAGATTCTTTTTGTCGGGGGGCAATTTCATTTGCCTTACAATTAGTGAATTACGCTGCGGGCTATCGATAGCCATTGTTGATGAAAAATCTTTTTGAAGTTACTTACTCAAATCAGAACGACTTAGCACTGGAATTTTCCTCCCAACAATACAGATACGATTACTGGTGGTGGTAACAGATCAAAGGAAGCTTTATTTTCTGAGACAGATTCAAGGTTTCATTTGAGGCTTATGGTATAGGCTGCTTCAGTGGTGGTATATTTATGTTTTATACTCGTTAACGTATTTTTTGTTTATATACGAGTACCTATACTTATTTTGACACTTGTAACCATAAAATGTTGACACCATTGGGCGCAGTTCTGTAGTTTTTCTGAGATTATCGCAACGATTTTAACGATAAGCATTTTGCTCCAAGGTTGACCTAAATTATTGTTTAAAGAGACGACATTTCTTGGTGTGTACCTATTTTTGGGGTCTGTGGGCAGCGGGAGTCTTTGAAGTAGAGTGAGATTGTGATTGATCGAAATTTTGGTAGCGATAACACTTTAATGTCATGTCACGTTGTTATCGACTGATAATTGTGACGATTGCAATTTATCTATTCATTCGTACTGTGGGTGTACTCGTTTGTTTCTTAATATTTTTGGAAACACAGACAGATAGGTATGTCAGCACGTAAATAAATATCAGCTTGTATTATCAGTTGGTTGACAGATAACTTGAATAGTTTGCAAAGAAGTGTCGATGGCAGGCAATGCGCGCTGCCGTTCTATCGGTAAAACCATCTCCATGTGGTTTCTGGATGCTTTCACAGTAAGTTAGTAACTAAATGGATCTGTTAGGATCTGTACGTCAAATACCAAATAGGATAAATTCAAATATGAACTAGGTTTACTGTAATTCTGTCAATGGGTGAGGGGGGGTTGAATATAACCTGGATCCTCTGGAAACTTTAAGGAGACTCCTTTTCACCCTCGGACATTACAGACTATTGCCTCCTCTTATCCAAAATGACTGGTCTGGATTTGTCGTAATGGTCCAGAGGAGACCGCTTAAGGCCATGCAAAGGTGTAGTCTTAACACTGTAGGCGACAGTAATGTCAGGAATCTTGGCCAGAATACAAGGAACTGTCTGAAATTTCAGAATGTGAAAACAAGATCACAGCTTAACTGTCGAAACAGAGAACTTTGACAAAGTACTAGTCTTCACCTTGTATGTAAACGCGTATAGTACCAGCACCCAATAAGCCTGATGCTATCGTTAGGCGAGACACTTCCAGTGTAAGTGCTCCGCTGTCCTCAACATTCTTACAGCGAGCATAGTGGGATGTTGTGACACTTACGACTATCGACGACTCAATAGCAGTAAACAGTATACAATCTTTCCTACTAACGGCTAGCTGGACAGCTGCCGACCAAATAGACATGTCGGGAAGCATTAATTTACGGTGCTGGCTGCAACCCTATACAGTCGTCATCTTGAGTTATGGTCACGAAACCCAACTGGCAAAGGAAGCGGGAACCGGGAACACAAACAGTCTTCAGGTAGATTCGAGTGCTGAGAAACTCTCCCCTAAGTCTTGCCTGGTAAGATCATCAGCTATCTCATATCTCGAATTGCGCATATCTCGCCTTATAAAACAGACGCAAGTATTAGTAACCTCCAAAAGGACACCAACGCAGCATTGTAGATCGGTTTTGGAGCCATTCGTTGAGGTCTAACTTCATTTCATGTCTCAGCTAAAATTCTGACCGAAAGCATTCCTGATCGCAGGGAAAGTCGGTTTCGGAAAAGCAGGAGTTCTGTTTTTTTTTGTGGGCCGAGAAGGGTAACTAGATGCCCGCACACGATAAAGATGCCAGTATGAGACTCCCACTCACTAAACCTTACCTCCGCAAAGGAACATCGGAACCGTCGTGAAGCATAAGCCTTTGGCTAGAAATCATCGGCTTGTTAGCCGATTGTTTGTCAAGTTCTGGTATTTCATCATGTTGTTGGCTTATTAGGCCGACCACGGTCTCCTAGATGTTTGTTCTAAAAATCTACGATTTGTGTATCAATGTAGGCATGTGCGTGAAAAAATCAAAAAGAGGTGTGGGTGTATGTCGGCATATGTACATCAGGAGTAAGGGTAAGGAGACTTATGGACCTGTATATATGGCGCGTATTTGTGACTTTTATTCGTGTATGTGTTTGTGCCGACGTGTCCTCACGTCGCTGTGGAAGTCTTGATTTTCACCACTCACCCCTGGAACCTTCTTTATTTCAGCGGGTTGGTTAGCAGTTTTTTCATTGCCTACGTCTGTTGTCTCAGCAATTTTATCTTCTCCGTGTCTTTGGTTTGTTTGATGCTCGAGTCTTCTCAGTTCAATTATAGTAGAATGGCCGTTCCTAACTCGCTAACTTCACTCCATTTTTTCTCTGAGAGAGTCATTTCGCTAATAATAATGCTTGCATGTGTAAGGTTGCTAACTGGTCTTCTGAAGTGTGTACAGTGGAAAATTCCATGATCTGCATCCTCCTTGAGGAGAAGTCATGTCCGAATTTGTGCAGATATTTTCTGAGCACACCATGCCCGGTTAGAAACTGTGTGATGTAGAAGTTCCGTTCTCCAGTCCTTCTTTTCACCCAAGACTCTTTGTTGGTGATAAGTTGGTGTGTCCATCTTCCTTTAGTTGTATTATCCCATCGGTTCTACCACTTTTGAACCGAGGTATCCCCTTTCTGCTTATGGTTCATATTCTAGGATATACGCGTCTTATTCTTTCGCTTCCTCTAAGGCGCACATTGTTCTCAAAGCGATTAGTCTATAGATTCGCGATATCATTCTTCTAGATTCTTTTATTAACAGTGCGCTTGCCTATACTGAAGACGCGTACAGTATAACTGTGCTAACTACTTTCGACAGTGATAATCTGCAACTACATCTGGGTCACCCCATGTTTGACATTACTCTAGTCAAAGAGGATTGAGTGATCAATGCTTTTTTCCCAACGAAGTCTAGGTGAATTCTTAAGTTAAGTCTATTATCAATCTTGACACCTAGATACTTTAACGCCGTTTTTGATTTTATTACTTGATACGGCCTGCTTTTCTTTTATGTTCTGCTAAATTCAGGTTTGCTATCCCAAACCAAGTTTTGACTGGAGATTGCTTCGTCTGTTGCCGATTCTACTTCGTGGATGTGCTCGGCCACGGTTACGATGGCGATAACGTCCGCAAAGCCTATTATCTTCACGTTAGAGGGGTTTGAGAGCCTGAGGGCACAGTCATACATAATATTCCACAGCAAGGCGCCCAGGACGGATCCTTGTGGCACACTTACTGTAGCGCTTTGAAATTTGGTATGCACAACGATGTCACAGCTTAGTTTTCCTATCCTGAAAAATCTAGATATATTTGTGAGGATGTAGTTTGGTACGTGCGTTCTACTCGTAGCAAGATCATTCATTATAAACGTCCAGTTTACAGAATTGAAAGCATTTCTGATGTCTAATGTGACCACTTTTTTTGTTCCCAATCACTACCGGCGCCCTTGGCATTCTGACAGTGCACTGCTCTCTTCTTTTCTACAATTTTCCCTATGGTATCCAGAAGGCAATACGACGAGGGAACTCACGGAGGTTTACACCAAACGCTGTAGTTTCCAGCGATCTGGGCATGTTCCCTCTTTCAGAGAGCTGTAAATTACTTCTGAGAAGATGTACCATCTCGAGGTAATTTCTGCTTTAAGGGCTCTGTTTGGTATTCCATCTGGGCTTGCAGTTTTCCTATCTTCAGTAACAGGTGGGATCTTTTCGTCCGCAATTTCTATGACTTCGTGAAAACGTTCCAGTAATTTTTCTGGAAACAGTGTCTTAATAATATATTCCAGGATTATCGCGCATGTTAGTTGTGGTGCTCTATGCCCTTTGACATTTGTCATGACTATCCAGTTCACCAGCAACTTTTTGAAGCTCCTGTTTTGCTGTCCCTAATGGTCCTTTTTAATGATCTCCTCGCTTACTTAAAAATAAAAAGATTCTGATTAAAATTCAGGCTTCCCCTTGATCCGTGGGCCTTACGTTTCACTCTCAGACAGATGGGATTCTTAGAGATTTTATTTCGTCGTTCCATCAGTAGCAGGGTGAGCCGAATGGAGAAATTATATTGATAGGTCCGAAAGCTGGAGCGCTAGGTTCTCTGCTGTCCCGTGTCTCCGTTGGTAAGTACTAATGACCTCCTCAAACCTTTCTCTATCTAAGGCAGTGTCTCTCTACTTTGGACCCATCATTTTGGGGCGGTTTCGACATTTCACTTTTAGGAACTCGAAAATCACGCCCTGATGGTCACTTTGTATGTAGTCCATTTTGTGTTACGTGCTAGTAAGCTGCTGATAAGTATTTTTCAAGTGCTCATTAACTAGGACTATGTCGAGTAGAGCTCCTTCTCTTGCATCTGTCGACCTGCTACCCCATTCTATGGCCCACGTGTTGAAATCCCGGGTTTTTCCTTTTGCATCCATTACAAGATCTTCCATCATCAAGGCTTGACGGAGCGTAGTAGCTGTAGAAGCGGATGCCATTTATACTGCTGATTTTGTTGTCATATCGCTTACCTAGATATATTCGTTTAGAGCTCTATATGGTTCGTGTTAACAGGTCTTCTTCCATTGATCTGAGCAATCTTCCTAGTTTTAGACTAGTCAGAGCCTTTTTAAATACTGGGCATTTATTGCGACCAGCAACTTGCCTGGCATTCTCTGGGTTGTCCGTTCTGCAGAAGAAGCAAAGTGGTTCCTTGCTGGAGTTTTTGGCTATGTGGCCTTCTTCTCCGCATTTCAAGCATCGCTTTGAGCGGTCATCTCGCTTTTCAGTGATGTGCCGTGCGAGCAAATTGAAGGTAGTTGATAAGCAGAGAATATACGACTGTATACATGATTTTAGTTTTAAGTTAGCGTTATTCGCCGTCGCCTTTTTCTGTCTGTCTGATCCTAGCTATAGATACACCGAGAGTAACAAGTTTTGGATCTGCCTTGACTTTGTGCAGTATTTCGGCACAGGGTAATTCTCGTTTCTTAGACACCACTATTGCATCTGGTCGAGTATATAGTACATCTTGTTGGATCTTTTTTTCCTTCTTTTCTTTTTCATTTTCATGAGTCGCCTTCGACCATACCATGCCGTGTTATTATTTTTGCCTGCAACTTGCTTGTCGGTGCGGTCTCTGTCAGATAATTCAGGTTCAGCTTTGTCAGTCTTACTATCTTTTTGAAGACATTCTTTGCTCCGAGGTGCTCCGTTCT
This sequence comes from Volucella zonaria, assembly GCA_963966105.1. Classification (NCBI taxonomy): domain Eukaryota; kingdom Metazoa; phylum Arthropoda; class Insecta; order Diptera; family Syrphidae; genus Volucella; species Volucella zonaria. The sequence goes on from OZ014534.1 coordinate 65,093,250, forward strand.
TATCGGCTAAAGCTGGTTATTGTGTTCGTTTTGAATTCTCTTCGTGTCTACTGCAATTTTCAGCCATGGTGACGTCTGACAGCAGTTGTTTTTCCAAGTGATCTCCTTGGCTTGGTCGTCGTAGATCTCAATTGCCGATAGTTCGTAAAGCGCCTTCATTGTTTCGATGGCGTCTTTCATCCGTTGGCGAATGGAACGCGCTTACCATGCTCCAATATTTCCACCAAAACACCAGTCCGTATTGAACCGAAGACCACTACTTTCAACGGAACATGGCTTTAGGTATAGAATTTATTACTTACATTTATTATGTAACCCAGACAGAGCCTTCTTTGGGGTCTGTCAAAAACAGCAGTGACCTACAATATTTGCGTGAAAACTTGTTCCACCAGACAACCAGCGCATAGTTGATAATAGCCGAGTAGAACCAAATGATTCTCATCTGTAAGAGGCCCCTGTTTTGCAAAATCTCCCGCCTTGATAGGCATGCTAAATTTGTATAAAGAATGCATTGCAAAGCAAATTTGTGCACTTAAAGGCCAACTGTTCTCTTCACAGTCTTGAAGCTCTAAGCGAGCGTGAAATCCTCTTTTCTGAGGGCTACTCTTACTATTTGCCAGGGGTTCGGTATGTAGTCCAGTGCAAGGCTAGCAGTAAAAATTCTCTTCAGGGTTGCCAGTAGTTGGTCAACGCCTTTTTGCGAACATTTCTAGATATATACCAACGGTTCTAGGAGGCTTAAAACCATCAAAGGACACTGTGTTACTCAAGTCATTCGATGCATCAGCGATTGGAGCTCGTTGTAAGCCAGTTCTGAGCAGGTTACCTGGGAAGTTAGTCTCGAGCATGGGGCAGAAGCTGTCTGCTTTCGATTCAGTATTGGTGCCAATAGAATTTTTGAGCGTTTATAGTTTGACTGATTTGCCCTTTGAAAAGCCTGATGGTTCCGCCGAGTGTTTCCATCATTTTACAAAAGCCCTTATAAGAGGCAGCCTATGAAACCCAAATTAGCTTGTTATATTCCTACGATATGTTATGATTCCAGTACATTCTCAAATTAGTTTTAAGTGATCTGTTCAGAATGCCACTTCAAAGAATTTGGTGAGAGCACCGATCAGGTTCTGAACGTTATTATTAGAGTTATTGCGCTATTTTACACACATAGTGTGCACTGTATTTTTCTCGATGTTTAATTTGCTTCGAACTCGTTCATTGGCAGTTGTTACAGCTGTTCGTGCCTTGTCTTCATTGTCATCTCTGGTTACACGTTTATACAGATTCTCATCATTTATTTCAGTTAAATCAGAAAGAAAGATTCCCGAGGATCCTTCTTTACCGAAGATTGAATCCACTTGTCGAGGTGTCTTACTGGCCATTCACAACAGCTTTCTCGTTACCACTTTGTCTTCTCCTAAGCTCGATTTCGTGTCATTTAAAATAACACTCCATCTGAGGATCTATGGTTTGTTATCGCTTCCAAACCCATTTCTACTAAGCAATGCCCTTTCTTAGATCGGTTAACAGATCATGTTGTCCCCTATCTGTTTCTAAGCAGGGCTTCTTTCAAGTTTACCAATCTCAAATGTTCAAATCCATCGCCAGCTTTTTTGCAAAAACAACTCCTCCGTAGCAGGTCCCTCTTACTTCAATGACTTACCAAATTTCTGCGTTGGTCCCTTTCTGACTCAAGATTTTGATCCTACAGTTATTGAAGAAAAGTTACTAAATCTTAAAGATGAATTTGTGCCTGGCCCAGATGGACCCCCCCGCTCGTCTTCTAAAGGCAAGCGCAATGAGCCTAAAAAGAAATCTTCAGGGAGTGTTAAGATTGTGGCAAGCCATGATCCTATCACTTCCTCCACCCCTAGCAGAAGCAAGTTTGTGGCAGGCCACGGACTTGTCGCTGCTAGCAAAACTCCTCTCCCCAAGGAGGAATCTGGAGCTCAGCCGAATCGGCAAGCTTCATCTAAGGCGCTCTATCTAAGACGCCGAAATGCTTCACGCATCATCAAAACCTTCTGATCCATTGGAGGTTGAGAGAAGTGCGGACATAAAGAGAATGATTGAGTCTGCTAACACCATCCCAAAAGACGGATTACCCACTGCTTCCATTGCTCCCAAAACACCTAAAGACTCCTCCAAGCGCCAGAGATCGTTGGAGGAAACCGTACAGGTTCTCAAGAGTCCCAAAACCCACATGATGGCAACTTCTTGGCCATCATGAGTGAAAACCCAGGACCACCTCCCATCACAAGCGACGCTGGCTGACACCAAGGCCACGTCAAGCTTATCGCATGTCCCAACCAGAGATCACTCGATCTCTTCACTAAGGCCATAGGTGGTTTAGAAGAGATTTGGCCAGGTGCAAAACTCGAGGTCGTATCTAAGGAGGACATCCCTAGAGGAACTCGAACTCGTATCTGGATCCCAAACTAACCCTCCTCCCCACAAAGCATCGTGGAAGTCAGTAACCTGACCCTTGCGATGCATGAGTGGAACGTCGCGAAACTGGAGGAACCACAGATACATCCAATTCAGCCTGAGTGATGGTCCTCAAAGCCAACCCGAATGCCGGAACCAGCGGGAAAATGATTTCTTAAAATACAGAGGAATACTGTCAGAAACGCTATCCTCTGAACTATCAAGTACCTCACGTGACACCAATGAGCTTGATATGAAGCTCAGGCTATGGCCGATTCCTGCCCTCTTATTCAACCTAGAGGCAAGAAAAAGCCACATTGGTGGACATCAGCACTGGGACTGCTCAGACACACTTGCAGAGAACTTTTCAACGTAGCAAAAAGCACAAGAAAAGTGACTGACTGGGACTTGTACAAAGAATTCCTCAAATTATACAAAAAGGAACTGAGGAAGCCAAAGCGACAATTCTGGATATCTTTCTGTGATAAAGTCATGGAAACCTCTGAGGCATCGCGGCTAAGAAAAATCCTCTCTCCAAATCCTATGAAGCCTAGCTGTTTGAAAACCACCGATGGCTCTTGGACGACCTCAAGTGATGAATCACTCAACTTACTAATGGACACCCACTTTCCAGGTAGCTCCCTATTTGCGGCCAGTAGCAACCCAACCAAGCCTACTGCAACCGTGACCAAAATTCATGGTCTGATTACCAGAGATAAACTGCTCTGGGCGCTGCACAGCTTCAAACCATACAAGTTTGCTGGTCCGGATGGCATAATACCTGCCGAGCTACAGAGGTTCTCAGATATTAACCTACCTACGCTAGAGAATATCATGAAGAGCTGTGCAGAACTGATCCACATTCCACTGTCATGGAGAGAAGTCAATGTAGTTTTGATTCCCAAAGCCGGAAAATTTTCTCATGTTGTCGCAAAGGACCTCCGACCTATGAGTCTATTATCTTTCCTTCTGAAAACTCTAGAACGACTGATTGATATCCATATACGAGTTAGAATTGATCCCAGACTTCTGCCTACTGTAAAGGAAAATGGAAACGGCTGTGCATTGACTGGCTAGCCCCATCGAACGATCCCTACAATATAAAGAGTATACAATGGTTGCTTTCCTGCACATAGAGGGTGCCTTTAACAACGTCAATACATCCGCAATCACGATTGCGCTGTCAACTCTGCAGGTAGACGACTCATTTGAGGAGTTGATCAGTCTTATGCTAAAAAGCAGGATAATCAACTCCAAACTGGGTGAGACTTCTGCTAAAAGATGTGTTAGCAGAGGTACGCTGCAAGGTAGTGTCCTCTCTCTGGAACTTAGTAGTTAATGAATTGCTGATTTACCTGTAAGCGGGTGGTAGGACGGAGGACAAGCCAATCCGTCTCTACACAGATGGATCTAAAATCGATAGCGGAGTCGGTGGCGGTGTTTTCCTAGATAAGCTAAATCTAAGCTTCTCTTTCCGCCTTCCAAATCACTGTAGTGTGTTCCCGGCGGAAATGTTGGCGATTAAAGAAGCTCTTTCCTGGCTAAAGAAAAACGTGATATCTGCAAAGGATATGAATCTTTTCGGATAGTCTGGCCGCTATCAAATCCCTGGACTCAGTCTCACTAAATTCTAAAACCGCCTTGAATGCCGATCATCTCTTATGGAGATGACAGAGCAGTTCAACCTTCACCTTTGTTGGGTGCCGGGCCACAGAGACATTTCAGGGAACTGTAGAGCCGATGAACGCGCCAAAATTGGAACCACTCTACCTATTCTACCGGAAAAGGTTAGCATAGGTTTACCAATCGCTACGTGTAAACTAACATTAAAGCTGGATGCCAATAAAAGAACCGACCTTAGGTGGACTGTTGGACCAACATGTCTAGCGACCAAACAGATCTGGTCAAAACTGGATCTGAATCGCTCTAAGTGTCTGCTCCTTCTAAATAAGGATCATCTCAGCACCATCTTAGGTTTCATCACTGGACACTGCCTCATAGGCAAGCAGGCAAGAAGGCTTGGCGCCGTTACAAAAGATTTCTGTAGAAGCTGCATTGACGAGGAAGAGGAGGACACAATCCTCCACCTACTCTGTTCATACCTAGCTCTCTCCCAGAGAAGTAAACTTCATATAGGAGCTTTCTTCTACAACGACCTAAACTATCTAAAAAAATATAGACATAAACAGTCTCCTACGCTTCATCATAAACTCAAATTGGTTCCATTAGTAAGAGGATCATATGTAGATCCACGTGGCGTCACAATGGGCCAATAGGCCTAAGTGGGTTGGTATTTCCAGCAGCCGCTCTTACTAAAGCATTTGATTAAACATCTCATCAATTGATCCTCTTCAAACTGTCTTTTTATTAAAATGGATTTCTTTTTACCAGATAAACCGTTATTATAGTGTTCGGTTTGAATCCGCCCTTTCTTTTCCATTCCTGTCTTCATCTGGAGTTCCACAAGGCAGTCATTTTAGTCTTCTTCTCTTCATTCTTACTATAAACGATGTTGGGAGGGTCATTAAACAAAATGTTTTAAAATTACTTTTTCTTCCCATGAGTCTGTCCTTCTTCTAGAAGACCTCGATCGGTTTTCAATCTGGTTACAAAACTACCTAGAACTAAGAATAGCCTAATGTCAATCTATAACCTTCTCACGTAAATGAAAGTCATCTCCTCCCCGACTTTATTTTCTCCATGGTCAACCAATTCGCCTGGTTCAGTCTTTTCAAAACCTTGGCATATTATTCGACAGGGAGCTTAATTTCCGTTCGCATATCGATAAGATGATCCTCAAAGCCAACTCATCACTTGGCTTTATTAAACGGTGGTCCAAGGAATTTTATAACCCGTATGTAACCAGATCTCTCTATATTACCTTTGGTCGCCCCCTGCTTGAGTATGCCAATAAAGCTTGGTCCCCCTTTCACCGGGTTCATATTTCCCGAATCGTGGATATTCAACGTCGATTCCTCCGATTTGCTCTCCGTGGTCTGCTGCGAAACAACCCTTTAATCTTACCTCCCTATCAGGACCGCCTCAAACTTCTAAATATGAATTCGTTAGAAGAACGTAGGAATACTGACGACATCCTTTTCATTCATCGACTTCTATCAGGTTCCATCGACTGTGCATCCATTTAGAACTCCATATCCTTCAATTCCAACCCCCGCAATCTACGTTGTCCTCGTCTTCTATCTATCGGTCCACCGCACCTCTTATGTCTCCAACGAACTAATCTCCCGTTTGCTCCGAAAGGTCAACGCAAACCTCTCCCTTTTTGATTTCCACCTGAGCACTCCTCGTCCCAAACAAGATCTTCTCCATCATTCCCCTGATTCTTAGCTCTTAAGTCCTTCTGTTAGTCTTTAGTCCAAGTTTTTAAGTTAGATTAAGCTTGCATTAAGCCAACAAATGGGGATCTCAGCCCCCACTAAAACTAAAATTAAAATTAAATGTCCATGCCCTCAAGGAATCTAGCCCTCTAAGCCGGTTATCGAGCTTTTCTGATGAGGCCGGCATCATCATACAGCCCGTATAGTTTGCTGTTAAAACGCCTCCTCCATCAATGCAAACGGAACCGAAATTTACCCGGAGAATTTTTCTCCCGAAGCGCTCGAGGGCATTTTCATCAGTGTCCACGCTTTTTTTTTTTTTTTTTTTTATAATTTACGCGCGCCTAAGGGGTTATGAATACCCCTATATTGTTGCCTGGGCGCGGGCGGAAAGATAAAAGGGGGAGAAAGGAAAGTTTGTGATGTAGTGGTTTGAAACTCAGGTGTGTTTGGTTTCGATATTGACTCTCCAGGGGTGGGAGTCCGAATAGGACGGAGAGAATCTTCTCTCGGAATGTGAGGTTGTGCACCATAAAGCAGGACTTGGATGATCGGTATCTTGTACAAAGTCTTTTTGGTTGTTCGAGACGGATGTTTACTACTCAATTGCCATCTAAGCCCGAAGAAGCAGCGATTAGTAAGAGTGATTCTTTGCATGATTTCCGCACTGGTGTAGTCGTCGGATTTAATAGCGAGGCCGAGGTAGATAAAGTCTCTCACTACCTCAAATTTTTAGCTGCCTATCGTTATATTTTGTCCTAGATGTCGATGTTGAGATCCGCACGGAAAACTGCGGATTGTTCTATAACTTGGACTGATCTCCTGCAATGCAACAATGAAGTTCGTAGCACAGTGCTTGCTTAACCTCCCAGTTTCTGGCTAAAATAGCAAGCGCATGCTGCAGCAGTAGCATAATTCTTCTCAACACCATCATAGGCCTCAAGAGTCCATGCGGATGAGATTAAAAAAATGTGACGAACCAGCTAAAAGCCTCGGAAAGCCATCATCCAGCCGGTCGGAATTGTCTAGCTTATCGATTTTTAGATTAAAATCATCCAAGTTCTTGAGGTTTTATTCCTGACATAAAATCGTATTCCTTAAGATTTGGCATAAAATCGTGTTTCTTTGGCTTAGGGTTCATAAATTTGGATGTAATTCCGGAACCAGTCTGGTTTTCTACCAAATCTCTGTTGCTAACTCTTCATAGGAACGCGTATCTTATGTGAAGCATTTCACACTTGTATCTGCGGCAGGATCTTGGAACATTTGAAATTGTTATTTCCTGTTCGACCAATTGATTTCACGGCCCAATTAAAGCGAGAGGTGATCCATTTTATTAAAAAGCGGCAAAATACGAGTAATAAAAGACCACATGATGAAATGCTTATTTTTCTATTTCAATTTAAAACGTCTTGCTCGGCTCAGCGTATTCCTTCTGCTCCCGCGTCAATTACGAACCCATTGAATGCTTCCCCGGCCCTATTCCACCTGCATACAGGTGCTGGTACACTTTTGTAATTTTCCATGGAAAAACCAATTTACTTAGCAAATGGAGTGAATCCTCTAAAAAAAAAAAAAAATAGCGACAAATTCCGTCGCTGCAAATACACTTACTCGTATGTGATCGTTTATGAATCGTAACGATTGAATGACTAAGGAATCAGAAATCCCATGCAAATGACGTAAAATCGCTACGCTACGATACAAATGTGCAGCCAAATATTTGCATATTAAAACGCCGAGTAAATATGTAGAAATAATTACAATTCGGACCGGACTGCGACCGTCAATTTCGGAGCGACGACAATCAGCGAGCGTATGACTAATTATCGGTGATTTATTCCTCAGTGCCAAGCATACAACTTAGGCTGCCTTTAAAATACGCTCTCGACTTGGCGCGCATCGACCGATGTCGAGTGTAAAAATAGCTCGTGCAACAACAAGTACCCAACTACCCAACCTTCCCCACTGTATTGGGTGGGGGTGGTGGGTGGACTGGGATTTTTTCTGCTTTTTCTTTTTGTTTTCCAATTTTTCGATTTCACCCGAAAGGACATTAAACTCCATACGCATACGAGTACGGGGTACATGGTACATGGTACATAAGACATTCAGACAGACAAATACAGATATTCATTGGTTGAATGGCCGAGTGGATTTTTGATTCTGAGTACAAAATTTGTATCTCATCTGTCGTATTGACAGTTGAACATTATCATCCACACCCGTTCTCTCGTCTAGGGTGATACTATTGAAAAGGTACATAATTGTCGCAACCATCTAATCTGAAAGGAAATTTTCTAAAGATTGCCGGAGCTAAACCGGTAACAAACACAGAGAGAGTGTGTAGAGAATGTCATTAGATATTCAATGGCTTCACTAGCGACAACCTGGCTTAATGAGTGCCTTTGATTTTACTAATCACTATTTAGCACGATGCAAATTACAGCCAACATGCGAGTAAGAGTACGACTACAACTACTTAGATACGAATACGTAGATACTCAGATACTCGTAAACAAAACACATGTGCAGCGTCGAGTTTAATTGTAACGGCTGAGGTTTTGTTGAGGCTTATCGCTGTTGCACAACCGCAAAGTGACAATTGAAAGTAAGATACTTGTAATCGTACTCGGTATCCGTACTCGGCAATCGTACCTACCAACGATTGAAGTAGTTTTCCATTTTAACTTTGTTTTACTAGGTCTAAGCCGATAAAGCAAGACCGCAATTGTGTCGCATTAACATGAGAGCGAGGGGAGGCCTCGCAATCGGCCATACACACTACACATTCAGTTCCTTTAAATCGGAACGTGCTAATTATGTTTGTTTTTTTTTTTTTCCTGTTAATTTTCATACCAACCAACCAAAGTAGTGCTTATTGATTTGGAAAACAGGGAAAATCACTTTAGGGGAGACAAAGATACATTTCCAAGGCATTAGGTGTTGATGAGACACCATATGTACACACATAGTACACTAGATAAGATAGATAAATTTGGAAGGTCATACTAGACATATTACCCAATGCGAAGTTGAGTGTCGCAAACGATTTGGTAGATTTCGTTTGTGAAAGATCTTGACGTGATGATATCAAGTGTCTTGCTTTCAGAAGAGCAAAATTTACTACGTTTGAAACTGGTGAAGGGGTTTCGACTGTACTAAGTTGTGCGCGCTTGATTACTAAGCAAGATTACTCTGGTGACAGATAATCTCACTTCCTTGAATAGGTAGATGATTTAGTCTTTGATTTTGCACACTAAATTGGTGTTGGTTTCCTTGTAACTTAGACTGTCGGTTGTTGTTCACCTGAGCTTCTCTTCTCTTGGAGAGGAATGAAACATTTTCCAGATCAACTGGTTTTACCAAATGGTGCGCCCATACAGATTCGACATTATTCATGAGTGCAACATTCTCAACTAGGGTGGCAAATATTGTTTTAAATTTGAACATCCCTTCAGATTAAAAGACACGCCGATATAAGTCCAACTTGTTTTCTGAAATTCTATTGAAGAACTAAGCATGTCCACACTTCCCGTCCCGGAAGAGAAAAGCCAGATTGACAACTAACCACTTAATTCCTTCTTACCTTCCTTTCTTGTTGTAGGAACAGGTGGTGTAACAGTCAAAGATCTTAAGTCCCAGAAAGAAGAGCGCAGAACAAACATCGAACTGATTTCCACAGATGTCATGACTCGATGTTAAACTGTTTAAGAATATTTATGTCAGCCAATTCAAGGATGGATTCTCCAGGGTTAACCACGATACTTACCAATATAGACCCATAGGCTTCCAAATCTTTCGTCATCAATGATTCTGGCTTTTTAAACAGATCTACAGTAGATTCTATAGGAAAGATGCAGAAGGATCGGAGAAGTCCAGCTTGTAGTAGGTGATTGATCAAAATGCTATTTTTAACGACTTGTCCCGGGAAACTGAAAAGGTCAAACGGCCCCCAGAAGAGTTACGTTGAAGGGAAAAAGATGTGAGTCAAAAGAACGGCTCGAAGAAATGGCAATTGCTGTGGAACGCGCAGGCGTAAGTGGGTTTCACTGAAACTGATCAAGCTCTCGGAGCTAATGCTGCATCATTTTCTTCCATATAAACGGGACGCAGAGGAAAAAAACATCTGCTTCAGATACTGCAACCAACAAAGGCTGCACTTCCAGTGGAGGGAAATAAGACAAAGCTGTCAAATCTACTGATAAAAACAAAACCATCGGTGGATTTACCTGTTCACGTTGTCTGGATGAAACCGGCGCTACAACCTTTAAAGGTCGTAGGTCTGGTCGTTGGAAAGTACTGTCGGAGACCTCCATATGACCGAATTCAAAATCGGATGCGAGATCTTGGTCTTGTTAAAGAATATCAATTTAAGAAAAAACTAACTCAGAAAAACAGAGAACGGTGCTCTCACCAAGCGTTTTGAACTGATGTGCCCAGCTAGGAAAAGCTCCTGCATATCGTCGGTTCCATGGTGTTCTGATTCTGTAAGGGAATCTGAAAAAGTTTTACACTAACCACTTAAGATTAATTTAGAGGGAGACCAGAACCTTTACAGATCTAAGTAAAAAGAATATGTGAGGCCGGAACTTCCAATAAGGGATTCTGAGAAAATATAAAAATACTCAGTAAAACCAGTAAGCTGCTTCAAGTCCTGAAAAGGGGCCAACCAGGAAGCAGAGTCTTTGCTTCATCGTCACGACTCATTTCCCTGACCAGTTGCACAACAAGCTCATATTGCTGAAGGTGTATGTGGGCTGACTAACCCAACCCGCCGTAGCTTGTCATCGGTTATGGTGACAGATGAGACTTTTAAATATGCTGTTGCCTTCTTTAGTGGAATAACGTCACCAATGGCATATGGTATATCTCTACAAAAATGTATAGACCAGCTGCTGGAAACTCGGAAGAGTACCTTCACTACTTGCCTAGTGCTAGAATATACTCGTATACCAAACCTCTGTCTAATAGTAGGAGCAGCTCTTATAACGACAAATGGAAAAGATGACCATACGCTTGATAAGGGCTTCAGACCTATTAGTCTGACTTGCATCATTATTGAAGAGCATGAAGATAGTGGTCGAGCTCCATGTGCGCAAAACTGCCTTGCGATTACATCTCCTATCTAACATGCAACAAATCTACCAACGCGGAAGATCCTCAAAAAATGCGTTTCGAAATCTGGTACACAGAATTGAAGGCGCAATTGGAAAGAAAAAATACGCGCTGAGGATGCTTTGGATAACACAACATTTGGCGGCATGTGTAACTGAGCCAGATAACACAGCGTAGACGAATAACTAGTTTTGTGGATGCTAGTTAACAAGACCCTAATTTTTATTGTTGAAGCACTCCGGGCCCCCGCCCAATTAACGAGGCTTCGCCCATCAATGACGTTGTCTAATAAAAAGCGTGGCAGAGCGTATTTCTGGTCTTATCGTCAACATCTTCAGATGACGCCACCGAAGGTTGTTACGATTTGATCAGTTACAAGTTGCCGGTCATAGGTCTTTTTGGCGGCAAGATCGCCGGTAGTCACTACCAGGACTTAAATCGCGGTACGCGGCCCCCTGGATTTCGGTCCGGGCCTGACTTGTGGCAGCTTCATGGTGACTGTGGTTTAAACCCAAAGTCGCGGGAAGGGTCTTCCTGTTGGTTTGACCCAACGTAGGGTTGCAATAAGTACCAACACAGATTGACGGAGAGCGATGCCAAAGCGTATTCTTGCTCCCGTGGATGTACGGGCATCCTGTAAACTTAAGTCTACAAGACAGGTGTTTATCACCCCACCCCCACCCCCCACATACACACACACAATTTCATTGGGGTATTCTGCTAATAAAATACAACAGAACATCAAAGTGGCGACCGAAGTACATAGCCTTTAACCAACGACAATATTTGAACGCCACGCGGAGAATCGACATGAGTGATGTGTAGGGGTCTCACTGGTAGCCGGACAGAGGCTTAGTTCTGTACCATAGGAGTCAGGAGCCCCTGGAAATGTGGTTCAAGCCTGACTTGTAGAGGTAGGTCCCCTGTGGCAGCGCCATGGTGGCTATGGCTTAAACCTAAACTCGCAATGAGGGTTTTCTGACTGTCGTTAAAAAACTTCAAAATATAGTAAATACCCAAAGGCACCATGATAGCAAGGTTAGCGGAGGTTTTAGGTCTGCCTCAACCTCGATCAAAGCGGTGTCTGGCTTTCGAATTGGTACTGGGCTGAGCGGGTTTTCCGCAGGATGATCAAAAGATCAAGAATGGGGATTATTCCCTATTCAAGGACATTGTGGTGATTGACTCACTTTAATTCCGAGTGTGCAGACACACCATGGGTTGAAGCCAACCTTGGTTAGTTCCCACATAAAGCACGCGAAAGTTACTGTTAACCTCACCCAATACGAGATGGCAGCGATAAACAGGGATTGTCTGCAGGGTGGCGTCCATCCTCCACTGCAATTGTGCATGATAGTCGACTCTCTGCTTAACCCTCTCCATACTTCTGACGTTTATGCTAAAACATATTCAGATGATGTAGCCGTACTGTATGTTAGATTATGACTAAGGACTATCGCCTTAGCTTTCAGTCAATCATTTCAAAACCGATGTTGTTCTCTTTAAGAGAAGGAGGAGGCTGGCCTTATGTGTTTAAAGGCATCACTATCTGTTTCTCTAATGAAGCTAAGAATTGTACAATATGTGGGTGTCATCCTGGATATAAAAATTCTTTTTACTAAATATGTTATTGCCCGCCTTTTGGCGAGGTCACCCATGAGGGTCCTTTGGATCTACGCTTCTATAATAAGCCCAGTTGGTCCGTATGCGTCGGTTGCCTGGTGGAACGGGCTTTTAAGAAAATACTTCAGTGCTGCTTTTACCACTCCAAAGAAACGTAAGTTTCGACTGCATGAGGGCTTTCCTTAGCTCGCCTGGCCCTGCTGTTGATCCATTGACGAATCTCTCTCCGTCGTTGATATTCATATCATTCAAAACGCACTGGAATTTTGACTCCGGTCTTGTGGACGTATCACGTCTGTTGCAATGAGACAAGACACCGAACCAGGAAATAAATGTGGTGGGATCCTAACGGATGGCTCCAAGACCGACATTAGATTTGGATCATTGGCTGTAAAACTTGCGCCTGCCCAAGTGATAGATGTCCTATTGGCAGGGAATACGTGGAAGGGGCGAGGTATCTGTATCTGTAACAACAACCAAGTTATGCTTTAGGCCTTATTTGACACTCTCACTACTTTCAAGGTAGCTCGAGTATCCATAGCTTCTCTGAATACAGTCTTAAGGCTGAATTCACTGGGTCTTGTAGGGTTCCATGCAAAAATACGATCCTTGAAATGAGAATCAAACATTTCTCAGTACTGGAACTGGTTTGGCGCTGTCTACGTCCTCCGTTGGGGCCTTCATTGACGATTGGTTTTCGGCAATGTTCGACCTATGTTCGCATCTGGCTGAACGTAAAGGGTGAGCCAATAGATGATGTGGATGTTGGCTGCCAATTACTGTCATTTACTGAATTCAATGTGGTTGATCTTTCTGACAGATGCCATACAAGCTTTGGCAGTTTACCACGTAACAACGCATTTTTGTTATCCAATCTTATTACGAAAAGGGGTGATCTGTAAAAGTAATTTTTCGTGAAATTTGTGAATTTTTCAGTCAACATGATCGCCCTAGTGAGTCTGGAATTCGTGCAATGGTGAATCGTTTTGAAGAAACTGGTTCGGTATTGGATCAAACACCATATCAGCATGCTCGCCAGCAAGTACACATCAAAATATCACAACTGCGACCGAAAGTGTTGAAAACCAGCCAGACACTTCGACTCGTCGTCGAAGTCAACAATTGGGCCTCACTTATGGCACTTTATGGCGAATTTCCAAAGTTGATCTTCAATTGCAAGCCTATGAAATAAGAATTACACAACAATTGAAGCCCTTGGACCATCTACGACGTCGCCGAGTTGTTAACTGGATGTTGGATCGCCAGGACAATTTGTCATCGTCATAGATCTTTTCCGATGAAGCCCATTTTTGGATGGATGGGTACGTAAATAAATAAAATCGTCGTTTCTGGGGACCGGAAAACCCATACGAGATGCAAGAAAAACCAATGCATCCCAAAAAAGTCACTGTATGGTGCGGATTATGGGTCGGCGGCATCATTGGCCCGTACTTTTTCGAAGCTGAGGCTGGACAGATAGTCACAATGAATGGAGAACGTTGTTGCAACATGTTGACGGGCTATTTTTTTTTTCCAAAATTGAATGAATTGTGTCTGGATGATATCTGGTTTCAACCGGATGGTGTTGCCGTCTACACATGCCATCAATCAATCAAGTTATTGCGTACGAAATTTGAAGATCGCATTATTTCGGTTTGAGGAGAAGTTGATAGGCCTCCAAGGTCATTCGATTTGACACCTTTAGACTTCTCCCTGTGGGGTTATTTGAAGACTAAGGTCTATGCCAATAACCCAGCGACAATTAAGGTTCTCAAAAAAAAAATCCAAACTGAAATTGCGGCCATTGACCCACTTATTCTTCAAAAAGTCATCGATAATTTTGACCTTCGGATGGTCCCCTGCAACAGAAGCTGTGGTGCTTACATGAACAATGTTGTATTTAATTCATAATTGCCATAGACTGAACTTTATTAATCAATAAATTTCTACATTGATTCTACAATAAACGTGTATTTAGTTTAACGAAAACTTCCGCACTAGCTGTTGGCTCACCCTTTATTAAGCACTGATGTGATGGGTGCTGGTACTGTAGGCACTTTAATACAGAAGCGTTTACTCATCTTTCTACGACAGACTAACGAATTCCAGTGCTTTGTTCCGTCGGCAGACATGAGAAGTCAATTTTACTTATCACTATCCGGTTGCCAACTAACCGGACATTTTTTTGGGTTGTTCGTCGTTGGCAATTTATATAACCAATGGGATAATAAGGAAGTAGAACAGTCTGGGTTCTGGCATTGGCATTTCAACAACAATTTTATAGTACAGCTGGTTTAATAATAACTCGAATGTTCGTAAATAATGATCTTCTTGAAATGATCTATGCCTTTTGTTCAAGAAATCAGCGTATCGCCTTCTTGACAAGGTCATCACCGTATTTGCGTTTCTAAATGTCAGACTGATGTCATAATTACGTCTATTACTATGACCTCCTCCCATTTCTGACTAAGACTTTAAATAAATTACAAAAATTCCTCTACGCTTTGCATAAGCTTTATTAGCCACTAACTCTGTTAGACATAAACACGTGCTTCTTTCTTCAGCTTACTATAACTGATCTCTATCATTGTTCTCAAGAATCGCAGACCCCATTCATCACCCTTCAGACCATGCAACCTCGATCCCAATCAAAAGTCAACAACCAGCAAATCATTTTCAGAAATATTGTCCCGTCCTCCTCCTGCCTTCCCGCTGTATCCACTCCAATAAATCTACAAACCCCTTCGGCAGCGTTAATTGTGCGATGTTATTCAATTACTCGCTCTCACATTTGAAACATAATTCTCATCGCATAAAATTTTATGACGAAGGAGAGTGCAAATAGTTCGCCCATTTGGAATGGAGCCCGTGGAGTAGGCAATTCGGGCTGTCAACCATGTCGAGTTGGCTCTGACAACCTGGTTGATTCTGGATTTTCGCTGTAGATCGCTGAAACTAGGAATACAATGAACTAACTAGGGGCATACATAATTAATGGAAGTCTCAGCTTCTAGATGGCACTGCACTTTTCCTCATTAAATAGTAGGTAGCGTCAGAAATGTAACCGGGAACCGCCACTTAGTAAATTTGATGAGGAGAACCAACTGACAACGGCCGACCAACCGACTTGGCGGGATTAAGTTCATTTCTTTTCGACACCAGCGTAGCCAGATGAAAAATGTAAATTTGCTAAGGGATTCCGTCCATAGAAATCGTCGAGGTTATAATAAATTTGTCGGCTAGCCATTACTTCTGGGCTCGGTTGGTGGCCTAGCCTGGCTTCATTCAGTGCGCCAGCATCACCCTCGGTAGCTAATTGAAAATGTAAATTCGAAGGAGTCGCTAGTCAGTGAGAGTGAACGGAACATGGTGTATTCGTAGGTCGATGAAGTTTTTCGCAAACTTTGCACACAATTTTTTTTTTTTTTTTTTTGTTCCTGTAGGGACAGAATCATGTTGTCTTGGAGTTATGATCCGTCCCTTTGTTCAGTGTGTTTTTTCTCCTATGTCTGTAATTCGTCATGTCTGGCTGAACGGATGGATACTCTTGAATCAATCTACGGGGGACCAAGTATTTGCTGAATGCAAGTGGTAGAAACCTTATTAATGTCCAGAGTCCAGTAAAGATACAAAGAATTTTTTTTCCTTCCTCCTTTATGGTAGTTGTTGCTTAATGCCTTTTTAACGCTCTTTATCTTTGCGACGCGACGTTCGCGCGGTTGCAGTTTGCAGTGAGTAGTTTTTATAAAAAAATGAATAAGATGAGCGCATTGCATCCTAATGAGGAAATGATATGACCTATGAAATTATACACTGGAAACTTATGCTATCCATCATTTCTATGGAAAAAAGTGAATTTTGAAGTTGATAAATCAACAGAGTGAATATTATATACGGTTGGGCACTTGATGTGTACAGTAGCCGGACTAAGGACGGAGTCGTAAGCAATTAGTGCAGCTGTTAAGCCGTGGTAGTGCCCGTAGTTATATTTCTGTGGAAAATATGCAAAATTGGTAGCTTGATTCTAAATAAGAACCTCACACTGGTTCGAAACTCTCATAGAACTAATTTAGTCAATCCTCTTAAAATTAGTCAAGTTCCAAAGGATGGATATAGGCCTGCCACCTTAATAAATGGGGCCAATGGTTGGAATGATAAAATTTTGATAAAGTTCTTCGAATTGAAAATATCCTACTTAAGCTGGTGGCGAATGAGCTGATGGCGAATACTTATGCCTCTGACATTGAACGACCCTACCAAATTCGACACGAATTCTGCTTTATCAGATACATTACAGATGAGGACCGGGCTAATCATCCCATATGGGAAACGTGTTGTCTACTCGAGTGATGATCACCAGTAACAGCGGTTGATTCCATCCTGGATGATGATGACGTCATTGAGTTGAATATTCAGGCTTTCTTCTGACAATCCGTTTATGTAGTTGGGTAATGTAAACTTGTGACTATTTTCTCCAGAGACCTTTTACTAGATGGAATGAAAAGTGACCTCGTCGGGAATAAAAAATTTTTTTTTTTTAAATGTTTTTTTATATTATTCAATATAGTCTCCTTTAAGTTTGATATACTTATTCCAGCGATTTTCCAACTTCTTGATCCCGTCCGAAAAGTAATTTTCCGGAAGGTCTGCAAAATACTCCTCCGTGGCGTCGATGATTTCCCCGCGTGAGCTGAATTTTTTATTGGTGAGCCATCTTTTGAGGTTTGGGAAGAGATAATAGTCCGCGGGATCCAAATCCAGTTACCAATCGACGCCAAAAGTCCTCCCGATTCCGCATCAGCAAGTCCAAACACTTTTTCGAAGTCCTCTCGCGTTCGTGTTTTTGGTCAGGAGTGAGCATTCGCGGCACCCAGCGGCAGGATAACTTTTTCATATGCAGAATATTGCCCAAAATATGGCGTGTGCGCTCAGTACTAATCTTTCTGGTATCTGCTAGCTAGCGCACCTTCACTTTCCGGCCAGCCAACACCATTTCATGTATTTTTTTGACATTGTCCTCTGTAACCGCATCGGAGGGCCTGCCGCTGCGGACTTGATCGGTAGTGGAGTTGCGGCCACCACGAAACTCTCGAAACCAATATTTGACGGTGTAATCTGACGGAGCATTAGCCCCATAATAATTATCCAACTTTTCTTTTGCTTCCTTCGCCGTTTTGCCTCTCAAAAAATAATGTTTTATGAGAGAACGCAAATTGTTTTTGTCCATACTCAACATGATGCCAAACACGTCAACAACAATCAGCTGTCAAAACAAAACTAAAGACAGTATCGCACTGAAATTTGGCATATCTACCTAAATATGAACGGACTTCAAGGCTCCATAACCTTTTTTGAAGTAGCAGCGCATTCTCGCGGTCAAGGACGTCACTTTTCTCTCCATCTAGTACAGGGGTTGTATGGTATTGCCACTAAATCTAACAACGATGCTCCATCAAAAGGGGTCGTTGGAGTTAAGGGATACAGAAAAGTTGCCTCGAGTTCAAACCGGTCCTAATTTGGCACAGCAGTTCCAACAAATCAACAATAAAATTTGATTTTTCCGATTTTCATGTCTTCATCGGATGGCCAAATGCCATATCGCTTTATATTAAATGCTAAACTCCGATAATAAAATATTCGAGCGCCAGAAGTTACATCATTTGGTGCAATCCGGCGTCCAAATTTGTTACGTGATAGCCGCTGGCAATCAGCCTTATTACATTACATAGATTTTGTACGATAAAAGTGATTTTGAGTCTTGAGCAAATGAAGGAATTGTGTTCCCAAAAGCCGATTTAAAGCGACCTTTGGCACAAGTATATCATCAGGTGAAAAGAACTGCATACATGATCAGTTATTGAGGTTTCTACGGTTCGAGAATAGGCGAATACATCTAGCGATGAAGTGAACAGGTCTTTGAGGTTTATTGTGATCGAAAGACTACAACCCTAGCATACAGAAAACTTTATGCACTTTTCGAAACGCTCGGTCGACTCGATCTTATCTTATCACCATACCGCAAGTCCAAATTGAATAACTTGCGTTGCATTATACCGCTGTAGAAGTCCGTGGTGTCATATAAACACTGGAGGCATTACGGAAACGAGGGTATCCATGTATTCTCGTGTACGACAGTTGTTGAATCCTCTAGGCAAAGCATTTGATGCTGTGAATCGTAAACACAGTTCGAATGCTATTAGGATGCGATTCTAATTTTAAATCGAAAATACGAGCTATGTCTAATTAAAAATCCCTCTTAAGGACTTGATGGCCAACATCGCAGCTTGTTCAAAATAGTCGAGTTCCGCTTTCTGCAACAAGTCTTGGGCTTTGATCCCACCTTCTTTAAAAGGCTACACGGTCTTGTTATTCTTCGGCGTCGATAGTGTGAAAAAAAGAGTCCGACCACCATTTTCTAAGTTTTATTCCCGCAGTTTCCAAAATCCGACAGGGATTGATATGTACCTAACATCTACCGAATGTTGGCATGAAGTAATCGATAAAAGTAACGCAAGAAGACTTGTTGTTCCCACGAAATGACCGCCGGGTAACGGTGGTTATTTCACGGCTAATGAATTCCCTTTGATATTGCAGACTACGTATGCTCCGTGCACTCGCAAGCCTGCATTATTGAAAGTTCTTTGTGCAAGTGTCCCAACACCGGAAAAAATGAGCGACGAGTAAGAGGAGTTACCCTCTTTTAAAAAAAAAAACTCTAACTCCAAGGTGGAATAGTAACCGGCGAGGGATGCATGGCTAAGAACGTGCTTAGTCTCTAGTTTGCAAACTTCGGATACCGGGCTACCTCCGATTTGAATCCCGATTACTCGTGGGAATCAAAATTGATCGAATAAAAGATTTAATTTTAGAGACTGATGACTGTTTAAAAGTGTCAACTTCTAAGTACAGACCTGCTCTCTGTCGACTAGACGTCTAAGCGAGGAAGGAAATGCGTCCCATTTAAGCGACTCAGACTCAGACGCTTTATGTGAAGACTTAATCAGCATGCTATCAGAGGAGTTATGCGTACCATCCGTTAGCACGACATCTGTGAACATGTCAAAAAATTTACCGGCTATATTAGACTCATACCTTCGCAGAGAAGAGGGTTCAAACAAGCATTGAAATAAGGTGATTCTAGGGAACGTGCTGTAAAGATTTCCACTGCCAAAACCAATAACAACGGCACAGAGGCTACACGAACCAGATTCGACTGCTCCACCCCCACAAAAAATGCTACAGTCGACAAGGTTCCATATAGCACTATACTGTATCGTGTCAGATAGGGTGTAGTCCTGGAAGGCATACATCTCAACCCCCTTGATCAGATGACTCAAAAACAGGAGGGAGTTATCGATTTTTCGTTTAATCTTCCGGACGAAGGGGTGAAGCTGATAGCTCTACAATCTGCGCTGCTTTGGTCATACTTGGTTGCTCCAATGAAGCCACTGCGAAAATCAATGAGAAAAGCGGTCCGAACGTGATGTTAGTGGAGGGCGATTCATTTTCGAAACAACACATCACAAGGGAATTCTTTCTGTACATAACTCAGGTCTAAACACCCTAATCTGGAGAGTCCTGCAAAGAGTGGAAGAGAAAGTTTTCGTTCACATGGACTTTGCTTTTAATGATAGTACGATGAAACGGCTAGACGAGCTACAAGGTCATGTCGCGTACCATTTTGGTAAGCTGCGGCTCATTATAAAGAGCTCCGACAAAACTCCACACCAAAGGCAACTCCTTAGGTGAGGTTCCCATACGGCGGAGAGGCGATAATAAACCGAGCCGCATAGGGAACCCCGCAAACGCGGATATTAGAATTTGTCCGAGGCCTGCTGTACTAATCTGTGCTAAAACTGAATATCTTCTCATTCTAGGGCTTAACACCAGAGAATTAGTGGCAGCAATCATCGAACTACCTCAGGGGAATGAATTGCTAGAGCTTGTGTGCGCCTCAGCCTCTTTTTCCGGAGATCTAAAGGGTATGTTTTTAGAAGTATACAATTTCAATATCAAATAAAATACTTGAAACTAATGTTAATGTCTATGATATTAGATTTATTTAATAGATAATTTTATGCCATTAGCGCGTAAATATGATATGGGGCATATCCATGCCACAGCTAGTTCAAATGAAGCGCAATCGTGAGGTCCAATTTTCGACAACTTTATCTAGCAACTGGGGCCGTATATCAGCAATACCATGGCGAATATTGTCTTCCAAATCGTTCAACGTTCACAGGTCCATTACGCAAAATTATGCGCTTAGCAAATGTTTCCCGCAATAAATTGATGGTGTAGCGTGATGTGTGGCATGTTACGCCATCTTGTTGAACCCAAAGCTCTGTCACGTCAATGCCATTTAACTAAGGAACGTTAAAGTCAGAAATCATGCTTCCATAGCGCTCGCCATTGACGGTAACATTCTGGCCGACACCGTCCTTAAACAATTATGGGCCGATGATTCCACTAGCCCATAAAGCGCACCAAACAGTGAGTTTGTAAGGGCGTCTCGACAAAGGCTTCTGGGTTTTCTCCACTCCAAATTCGGCAGTTTTGCTTTTTTACATATCCATTCAACCAAAAATGGGCCTCATCGGAGAACAAAATTTTGCGTTGGAAATGAGGATCAAGTTGAGTCATGTTGTTTTCGGCCCGTTCATCGAACCTACAACGCGTATAATGGTCACGCGGTTTTAACTCTTGCACAAGCTGGATCTTATAAGCTTTTAAGCCAAGATCTTTCCATAAGGTCTTCCGCAAAGTGGATGGGCATAGCTCCAATTGCTGTGCACGATGGCGAATCTGCTCATTCGGATTCACCTCAACACTGTGACCAACAAATGCAATAACTTCTTCTGTTCGCACTGTTTGTCGCCTTTAGGGATGCGCATTATCCACTAGAGTGTACGTGGTGCGAAAACGATTCAACGTGTTCCGAATAACTTGCTCTGATTGACCGTAAAATGGACGTAGTGCACGATAAGTTTGGTGAAAGGAACAATGGTTTTTAAAATAGGTTTGCACAATTTGCACGCGTTGTTCTGGCCTTAATCTATTCATCCTAAAATGGCGAAACATACTAACTGCAAATCAACTTTCAGCTGTCAAATTGACAATCTGTAGAAATAGTGTTGCCAGTTTAAAAACGAAATCTGTAAAAGAAACAACCTTTGGATGTGATTTCTCATGTTCTGTGTCGGTTTTGATTGAACGGTGCCACCGTCGCAATTGGCATCTCGTTCTTGGATGTGATGCCAACGCCCACAGCAATATCAGGTATAGCAGCGACAACGAGAAGGGCTGAGCTACTTTCAAATTACGCTTTTTGCAAAAATCCACTTCTAGTAAAATGTGATTTATTGCTATTTGGTTTTTAAGTGTTCTATTTTTGATAGCTCGCGCATGATTCCTGACACGTGTTAAAGTCGAACATGCTCAGTTAGCCTTGCCATTTCATCATGAAAAGACTTTCACTCAAACAACATTTACAAATTGTTGAATTTTATTTTCAAAATTCGTGCTCTGTGAACGATGTTTTTCGTACGCGTTGACCATTTTACGGTCGCCATAATCGACCTACTGAGCAAACAATTCAACCCATAGAGGCGAAATTTCGCACCAGTTTTACTCTATTGGACACTAAGCCATCTACCCGTATGTATGGAGTGCGTACAGAGGAAAATATTGCTGCTGTATCCGTGTTAATGGAAACCGTGATTTGTTCATTCGTCGCCGTTCGCATCAATTGGGATTGTGTTACTCAACTACGTGGAAGATTTTATGGAAGGATCTTGCTCTAAGACCTTACAAAATACAGCTCGTGTAAGAGCTGGAGGAGGATCCGAAGATTTCACGAAAAATTGTCATCAACGAAGAAGCTCATTTCTGGTTGAGTTTGTGCGGCTTATGGTCCGGCGGAATCATTTTTTCAAAGATGACCATGGGAACAATGTTGCCACCAATGGCGCCCGCTATCGTTCAATGATTTCGGACTTTATTTTACCCAAAATGCACGAGCTGAACCTTGGCAACATGTGGTTCCAGCAACATGTGCTTCCAGCAACATGGCGCCACATGCCACACAGCATGCGAATCGATGGACCAATTGAGAAATGAGTTTGGTGCATTGGCCGGCTAGATCGTGCGATTTGACGCCTTTAGACCATTTTTTATTGAGATACGTCAAATCACTCATCTATGCCAATAAACCAAGACAACATTACACGCGTTATTAGCGAGAGAGAGTTGCAAATTGAAACGTAATATGGTCAAAAGATATGTGCAATGGTGGGATTCTCAACTTGAATAATTGGGTAAAATGGTGAGCAAAATTTGTAACAAATCCAAGCACAGCAGTAAACTTCAATAAAAATTGAGAAAATCCAAGAGATTTACGTGAAGAAAGAATTGAGAGGACCTGGAAAAACTGCCAGAGGTCGCGCGTCTCCAAAACGTTTTCTCAAAAGACTGTTCAAATAGCTTAGGTCTGTTACAAAAAGTAGATTCTAGTCGAGGGGAAATTCTAAAAATGCTACTAAAGATTCATTTCCTATACTCGACCCTTTTAAAGACCACACAGTATGGCAATTCTAAGTCACATGCCTTCCCTACATCAACAAAATTTAATGCCTATCTAGGAATATGTTCAGCATAGACAGAGTTGAATGGACCATGAACTCATTTAAACCATATAAGGCACCTGGATCAGACGGAATCTTCGCAGCGCTGATTCGAAAAGCTCTGGGCTAAATTCTTCCCACTCTAACTGCCTTATATCCGTTTCTCTCAGTTCTGGGAAATGCGACGCCATCGGATTTGAAGATTCATTTTAGCGACTTCGATGTATGGTTCTGTAATGGATTTGAGCGGGTCTCCAATTATAAAATGACCCGGTGTCAGGGATTGAAGATCGTTGACATCAGTAGATGCTGGGCACAATGGCCTAGAATTAACGCAGGCCTCGATTTTCGTCAGAAGAGTCGAAAATTCGTCGAATGTCAATAAATAGGTATTCATGCAAAGTTCGTCGCAGATGAAACTTCACACGTTTAACAGCAGCTTCTCAATATCCGCTCATTTGAGATGCTGTAGGAGGGTTAAAGTGTCAATCCATGTTGTCATCTCGTAAATATTTGTCCAAGCTTTTGTCTTGCGTTGCTTCAAAGAAGAAATTTCTAAGCTCCTTTTCGGCTCCAACAAAATTTTTCCCGTTGTCGCTGTACAAATCTCTACAGTGCCACCTTCGAGATACGAAGGTGATCGATGAAAGATCACTTGATAATTCTAGGTGCATGGCACCAGTTGCCGTGGAGATATAACCCTTCACGGACCTGCAATCACATCCCTTTGATAAGCGAAGCCGTACCGGTCCCGCAATGTCAACACCACTTATGAGAAAGGGTCGTTGATTATCCAAAATCGTCCCTGTATAATCGCAAGCATTGCTGAAGGGCCTGGGTGAAGCGATGTGCGATGAGCATCCTAGCACATCAGAGTAGTAAGTCTTGCGGCAGCTGGTAAAAGAATAGGATGCTTTCTGTGAAAGTGCAAAGCAGCACTTCAAAGCCTCCCGCCCGAACGAAGAAGTCCGTGCTCGTCGATAAATGGATTCAGAAATCCGCGAGATGCATAATCGGCCGGGTTTTGTGAAGATGAAACGTATAACCATAGTTTTACGGTTCATACGTTCATACTTCTTGTATTTGATCGACACGATTATCAACAAACGTGCACCATCTGCTGGGATGTTCATAGCTTAGCTATTGTTACAGATGAGTCTCTCCATCCGTAGACATTACGAATACACAGGTCGATTGCTTCTCTGACATGCATGATCAGTCTCACTAATAAAGCGGCAGCCCATAACTCCAGGCGCGGTAATGATATCGGCTTAATAGCAGCTACCCTGGTTTTTGCAGTAAGGAGGCGAACACGAACATTATTAGCGTTTATGGTTCTAGCGTAGACCACAGCAGCATACGCGGACTCCGATGCATCTGTAAAACCATGGAGATCTGTGACTGCGGCCGGATCATCAACTTCTGTCCAGCTCGGTATTTGAATAACTGCTAAACTTGGTAAGTTTGTACGATAGTCAATTCACTTTTGTTTAATCGATGAAGGAACTTGATCGTCCCAATTTACTATCGGCTTCCAAAGACGCTGAAACAGTAGCTTGCGAATAAGTGTCGTTGGGGGAAGCAATCCCAGTGGATCAAACAGCTTTGCGGCGTCTAAAAGAATCAAGCGTTTAGTAAGATGTAAATTATTTTTATCATGGACCGCTCTGAATTATTTTGGATGCGACAGGAAAATTGTGACCTTTGTCAATAGCAGTTTGTTGTAAGACTTTAATAGCTATATGAGAAGCTGATGCAACTCCATATGTTACGGTCAGCAAACGATAATCTTCGGAAGGATCTTTTGGCTTGCGACGCCAGACGATACGCTGGAAATCCACGTGATCAGGATGGACACGTACTTGGCGGTACATTTTTGCGACATCAGCAGTTAGCGCAAACCGAAATCGTAGTAGGGTTTCAAAGAGATCAGCCTGAACCTGCGGGCTAACCAATTGCGCATCATTTAAAGAAAATCCAGAGGTTGTCTTAGCTGACGCATTAAAGACGACCCTCAGCTTGGTCGTTGTGCTGGACTCTTTAATGACTGCCCTATGTGGCATGTAAAAATGTTTACCTGGAATCCGGTCATCTCTCCGTTCTATTCGGACTCCCACCCCTGGAGAGTCAATATCGAAACCAAACATATCTGAGTTTCAAACCACTACATCACAATAATGCTTTCCTTTCTCCTCCTTCTATCTTTCCGACCGCGCCCAGGCAACAGTAAAAGGGTATCATAACCCATTAGGCGCGCGTAAATTATAAAAAAAAAAAAAAATTAGTAGCCTTTTCCATATGACCCAAATATGACCCAAATCTATGAATTCCTGCATGAACTCTGCGTATTCCCTATAAAACTGTTGATCGTTCGTGAATATTCTCTCCATACGGTTTAATGCTCGAGCTGCTGCATCTCGAGAATTTCCAAGCGGAACAGTGGCTTTGAAAGGTAGTTTTACCACATAGTCACCATCTTCTTGACGAAAATGAGTTTGAGAGAAAAGTTCTGGAGTGATTCTGGGAATTCTTCCAGCTTCGAACACTTGGCCACTCCTTTCGTGGCGCGGAATCTTGGCGGACGGTAGTTGTAGAAAATCTAGCGCTTTTC
The DNA here is from genome assembly GCA_963966105.1 of Volucella zonaria. Classification (NCBI taxonomy): domain Eukaryota; kingdom Metazoa; phylum Arthropoda; class Insecta; order Diptera; family Syrphidae; genus Volucella; species Volucella zonaria. The sequence continues at coordinate 65,118,983 of OZ014534.1, forward strand.
CGAAAAGTACGCAATCGAGCCACGAATCAACCCATCTAATAGGAACACACCTAGTTGATCACAACCAAGTAAAACGTCAACTGCATCAGGTATGCTAAAATTAGTTGATCGACATGTTGCCATGATCGTCTTCGAATAAAAGTGGGCGGAAGAGTATTTGTTATTTTTGGCAATTTGTTTACTTGAATAGTTTCTACGCAACAGTTGTCCAGTGAAGATTAGACAAACTGCACAATTCCTTTGGAGCTACCAGCTGCTATAGCACCAATTCCTTTGATTGTAGTTGTTGATGGCGTAAAGTTAAGCGAGAGTCTAAGGGCACATCGTTTTGTAATGAAGCTATCGACCACAGTTGCCCAAAACCTAAAAGAATTTGCTGATTCGAATTGATCGCGTTAAATGAAAATGCCTTTTGCGATGGCGATGGTATTCATACTACGAAATCCTTCTAGGTTGTGTGCATTTGAGAGGCAGCTAGTGCGCAATGATTTTTCCTTCGCAGCGAGAGCTCTGCGGTGAACTTCTAAAGCTCGGAACTGCTCACAGCTGAAAATGTTATGTTTTCAGTCAGAAACATAGCATTTATCTAACTTCTTAGGCACAGGGAGAGCGGTTGTGGATTTAATTTTTCTCTTTGTAGATGTAGCTGGTTGTGCATTGTGTAAATCAACTGCATCTAGAGACCGACATCTTGCTTCCAGGAAATCTACGAGTTGGTCGCAGGTGGATTCTTTGTCTTCTGCCTGCGAGAGCTCCCATTGTCGATGGGTTTCAAGATTGAGCTTGCTGATCGTCAGGTGAATAAGCCAGTCATCCCAGTTTTCGACAGATCTACCCAGACTCTTTAGTGAACGATAGTTTTCCAGGATTTTGTCTATCAATGCTCTTATACCTGCGGTTGACTCAGACGTAAGTTTTGGTAGAGAAAATGAGGCTCAAAAATAGGCAACGACAATGACGCGTTCCACATTATACCTCTTGCATAATAACTCTCAGCCCTCCGTGTAGTTTTTGTGTGATGGGAAACGCCTTGATGACTTTGAGGGCTTCACCATGTAACCTACATAGCAGGTAGTGAAGCTTCTGTGAGCCTGTGAGAGATGGTTCGTTGTGAATCAAAGATGCAAATGAATCGTGAAACTCTTTCCATTCTAAAGGATTCCCGGTGAATTTTGGCAACGCCATACGTGACAACTTAACGTCTGCATACTGGTGACGTTTGTTTGGCATACCTTTGGAAGTACTACTGGAACTAGATTTAAGCTTTGCCCGCCTGAAGTTGGAGAATGCCAATCTGTTGTATGTCCCTGCCCTTTTACTCGTACTCAATGAGTTTCTAAAAATATCTCGCTTACTAGTAGACATTATGTCTACGCTCAAAGGTAGGTACTCAAAATCCCTGGAACTCGCGCAGATTGTGAAAAAAAGGAGATTTCCTTACGCTTAAGCCAGTCTTACTACAATACATATATGGCACTGAATGGCAAAGCTAGACAGTTCAGAGCAGAGCAGTGTGGAAAAAACGAAAGGCATGGCGATTATATTAACTCAGATAGCAGATATCAAGGCTTCCACTAAAAAACAGTTCCCGAAATCTAGCCTACATTCTCGACAAGGCCAGAGGAATTGAACATTTGTTTCAAAGTCAACAGTGTTTCGTATGCCATGATGCTCGCCCTTCGGGATTAACAGCAAAATGCACAGAAGGAAGCTGTAAGGTCGTTAAATCTAACTAATCATTACAATCTGGCGAGAGTTTTAAAATATGAAAGACAACTACCAAACTGTTGACACATTCGAGTTTGTGCATAGGAACTGCTCTTTACGACCAGAGTGGGGTTTCCCTTTGACAAAAACCACTTTTGCCTCAGTTGACCTGAGCTTTAAAGACCATGACTTCCTGTGATGAATCATTGACTTAGTGCTGTGAATAACCCCCGAATTTCTTAGAAGTCGTTCCATAAGGTACATTTATTTTTTTGTCTGTAACTGACGAAACTATTATGTGACTCATTTTAGGAAGATGACACTAAGCAACTATCGAATAGAATGCCTACAGATATCTAGATCGAATGATTGTTAAAATAATGGAATCATCGTCAGCAATATCGCAGCACGAAGCAAGGATTCTGACACGCTCAGATAAATCTAAACTTATAATTCAGACACGCTCATATTATGCACCTAGGTATATAAAGCGTGTTTTTTTTTTAGAGTTTTACAAATTTAATATGAAATAAAATTCTTGGAGCTAATGTTAATGTCTATGATGTTAACTTGATTTAATAGATAATATAAATTATGCCATTAGAGCTTAAATATGATATTGGGCATATGCGCTCCACGGCTAGCTCGAATGAAGCGCAATCGTGAAGTCCAATTTTCGACAATTTTATCTAGCAACTGGGGCCGTATATCACAGGAATAACACGGCGAATATTGACTTCAAAATAGTCCAACGTCTCTGGTTTATCGGCATAGACCAGTGACTTCACATACCCTCAAAGAAAGTAATCTAAACGTATGAGATCACAGGATCATGGAGGCCAGTTCACAGGTCCATTACGCGAAATTATGGGCTCAGCAAATGTTTCCCGCAATAAATTAATGGTGTCGCGCGGGGTGTGGCATGTTGCGACATATTGTTGAAACCATAACTTTGACACGTCAATGCCATTCAACTGAGGAACGATAAAGTCAGAATCATGCTTCTATAGCGCTCGCCATTGACGGTAACATTCTGGCCGACACCGTCCTTAAACAATTATGGGCCGATGATTTCACCAGCCCAAAAAGCACACCAAACAGTGAGTTTTAATGGTTATAAGTGCGTCTCGACAAAGGCTTCTGAGTTTTCTCCACTCCAAATTCGAAAATTTTGCTTTTTTACATATCCATTCAACCAAAAATGGGCTTCATCGGTGAACAAAATTTTGCGTTGAAAATGAGGATCAAGCTGAATCATGTTGTTTTCAGCCCATTCACCGAACCTACGACGCGTATATAATGGTCGCGCGGTTTCAACTCTTAAACAAGCTGGATCTTATAAGCTTTTAAGCCAAGATCTTTCCGTAAAATCTTCCGCAAAGTGGATGGGCATAGCTCCAATTGCTGTGCACGATGGCGAATCGACTCATTCGGATTCTCCTCGACACTTGCTCCACAATGGCAATAACTTCTTCTGTTCGCACTGTTTGTCGCCTTTGGGGATGCGCATTATCCACTTAAGTGTACGTGGTGCGAAAACGATTCATCGTGTTCCGAATAACTTGCTCTGATGGACGATTATGTCGACCGTATAATGGACATAACGCACGATAAGTTTGGTGAACCGAACCATGGTTTTCAAAATAAGTTTGCACTCGTTGTTCTAGCCTTAGTCTAATCACGGTAAAATGGCAAAACGTACTAACCACAAATCAACTTTCAACTGTCAAATTGACAATCTGTAGCAATAAACCTCTAAAAAAAACACCCTTTATATATCGTATCTCATACTGAATTGAAGAAACTGTCAGTACAGTCATAACACCGAACACGGAACTCATGTAGCCGCACCAGCAATCAAAAGTCAGATTCAAAATGGTACTTGTATTTCTACGCGCACAGGATTTAGTATTTTCTTTGCTCATAAATGACTTGCCATCTGTCTATTCTCATACCTCGGTACACCTACAGTACTGTGCAAAACCTAAGCAACCATCTAGAGTCAGCACTTCATAGTAAATCTTTTCAACTTTCTACTCCACCAAATAAAAAGAAATGGATATATAATGACGTGTAATAGAGTGTATTTTGAAATTCGCGACCTTTTATAAAAGTAATATTACTTCAGATAAAAAAAAAAAAAACACAAAAACAAACAAAGTAGCCAACTTGAGCTGTGCAAAATCTAAGACGGCTTTTACACAGCGCGTGTTTAGAGAGATTCAAATAATTGCAAAAGAGAGGGATGAGAGGGAAATGAAACAAAAAAAATTTTCCCGATACATGCGGGCAAGATTTCCTTTGCATGTTTTTGACATTTCTCTTTCTCCTTCTTCTTTCTTTTTCGTATTTGCTTCATTGTTTCTTTGGCTGTTGTTACGAACACAACATTTTAGTATGGCGGATGAATTTAAATGGGCCAAAGAATTAACAAGCGTGCTCATTTTCTATTATGAAATGTACCCCATTTTGTATGACCCTCGCCACCCCTATTATATAGATAGAGTAAAAAAAGCGAATGCATTGGAAACTGCATTCGATTCTCTGAAGTGTTTAGAATCAAGTATCACAGCAGATGCAATTAAAAGGAAACTGCAAACACTGTGGACTCAGTTTTCGAAGGAGTTCCGCGAATATGAAAGTCAAAGAAAAGTGGAGCTGAACTCTGGTGCTATGAGCAATTAGTTTCTTTAAAAAGTCACTGCAGATTAAGAGCAGCCGTTTCAAACACCGAAGAGGTAAGTTTAAGAATTTTAAAATTCTATTATATTAATGTACCTTACACTTTTCAATATTTGTTTTTTAGAACGAGCAAGACCTTTCCGGTCCATCCAACCAAGTATATGAACACGGCGGCTCGGATTTTGAAAGTACGAGTACCCCAAAAATAAAAGTAAGTGCATTATTTTATTTAAATCTGTTTATTTTGCCAATCTACTTTCTCTTGGTTACAAAAATATACACCAAAAGTATGGCGTATTAGCTCCGGTGCCCCTTTACGGGGTTATCAACTGCGGAAGCAGATGATGAAATAGCTAGTGCTTCATTAAAAAATTATGCCAGACGCAACAAACTTGTTTGACAACTTCAACATGTTCGACCCGTAGATTCATAGTTGACTGTAGAATTTTAAATCTGTTGGACAGTATTCCAAAGGTGTGCTCAACCACATGCCTTGCTCTGCTTAGTCTTAGGCTGGAAATTCTTTTTGTTTCACATTTTGTTTTAAATGGATATGGCTTCATTATGTGTTTTTGAAGAGGAAAAGCATCATCTCCAACAATCACATATGGAATCACTCTTCCCTCTCCCACAACCTTATCAAGTGGAAACTTATTGGCTGCATTATCGATAATGTTTTGCAAAGAGCTTTGCAATAAGACTCCTGCGTCATTTGTTCGTCCATTGCATCCTATGTTCACATAAATCAATCTGCAACTTGCATCTGCCAAAGCCAGTAAAATTATGCTGTTAGTTGCCTTGTAGTTGTGATAATATGCACCATCTTTTCTTAAACTTCTGAACGCAACATGCTTGCCGTCAAGAGCACGATTTCGAATCTGGAAACTGAAAATACCTTATAAACAATAATAGTAATAGTAAAAAAATCAACATTTTCTTTTTCATTCCAGAGAAAATCAAGTACATCAATTATGGGAGAAAAAATTAAAAAATTTAAGCAGCTTCTTTAGAAAAAAATGGAAAATAAATCTTCCTATTCTTGGCTGGGAAAACAAGTTGTTTTCGAAATGGACAACATTGAAAACGAAGCAATTAAAAGGAAAGCATCTTGGGCCATCCAAAAAATTCTCCGCGAAAGCGTCGAGGAAGATTTAGCCCTAAAAAATAATACTGTTTCCCAGTCAAACAAAACGGTTTCAACACCAGGAGGATCATGAGAATCTTTTGCTTAAATTCCCTTCACATCAAAAAATAGTTCGAGGGTCAATTCTTGGAATATTCGAAGATGAAGATCTTATTTAAGTAATTTTAAGTAATTCTTAGATCACAATTTAAAATAAATAAAAAATATGTACTTACCTTTAAATATTGGTTTTTTAAGTTTTTTTCAAATTACGATGCAAACTTCTGGGATGGCTTTACAAAGAAAATACGGTGATAGTCTGGTTTGTTAATTTATGCTCCTGAATGATTCACCCGTTGCTAAGAATCTCACAGTGGCCGCGAATTTTTCCGCTGGTGAAATAGCGTCTCCCATCATTGTATTTCTTTTTCAATATCAATTTTAATCAGTGACAAAAGCAGGTCAAAAGTATTTCCGTGCAACCTTAAATAATTTAAAAAGCATGCTTTATCATTCACTTTTAGTTCGGTTGTCAAGAAACTGAATGATCCTTGGACAGTTCTTTTTTTCCTCCACACTTTAATCCATTTATTTTTTCTTTGACTATTTCCAAAGTATCTTCAAAAATATCGAAAAGATCTAACAATAATTCTTCGTCCGAACTGCTGTCGGTATCCATACAATCCAGAATCATTTCTGCAGAGTCCAATAATTTATTTAGGTCTTGAAATGCCATTTTTATTTTTACAATTAATCTCGCTATAAATGTTCACACTTTCAACGCAACAGCACGAAAGATGAAATGAAAGAGAGCTGTCAAATAACATGAAAAACCAAAAAATGAGAAAAAGGCTTCGTGTAAAAATGCGCGCATCACAGAAGGAGAGTTCAAAAGAAAATAACCAAAACATGCGCATCAAACTCATGCGCCGTGTAAAAACCGTTTAAGCAATTTTTTTTAATATTCTGTGTAATATCCTTTATTTTGAATAACATAGCCGCAGCGACGAGTCATAGAAGTAATTAGCTTTGAAAGTGTATCTTGGGATATATTTTCCCACTCAACTTTCAAAGCATTGAATAGGTGAGACCTGTTGGAAAAGTGTTGTCCAGCGACACGGCTTTTAAGGATACCAAACAGGTTTTCGATGGGATTCAAGTCGGCTGATTGGGCCGGCCATTCAAGGACTTGAATTCCACTATCCGCTAACCACTCCTTTACCAATTTCGATGTGTGTTTCGGATCGTTATCCTGTTGAAACACCCAACGAAGTGGCATTTCCCACTCCGCATGTGGTAGCATTACCGATTCTAGAATGGATTTATATTTGAATCGGTCCATGATTCCGTCTATTTCGTAGTATGGACCTACATCTCCTGCTGAAAAACAGGTCCACACCATCACAATACCCCACCATGCTTTACAGTGGGTGTGCAGAATCTAGGATTGAGTCCCTGCCCTTTACGACATCTCACATAACATATCCTGTCAGAATTAATGAAATTAAATTTTGACTCGTCGCCGAAAAGAACTGTTTTCCATTTTTCTGGAGACCAGTGTTGGTATTTTCTTGCAAAATTTAGCCTAATATGAAAAAAGATTTTAATTTGAATTATGTTTAAAGGATTTAATTGCACTACCTGTTCCTTAATTGTTTTTTTTTGTGAGCATCGGTTTTTTGCACGGCCTGTAACTCCGAAGATTATTTTCAATTGCACGTCTTCGCACCGTGCTAGCATCAATGTTAAAATCAAGTAATTTTACGACTTCATTCGAACTTATGAACGGTTGTTTTTTAATTACACCACAAATGTTTCTATCCGTTCGACATTTAGTCTTACGCGGCCTATCACCGACATTTTGACTTTTAACGACTCCTGTTGTGTTAAGTTTTTTTATTAAACGTGAAATAATCGATTTATTAATATTATAACGTTTAGCTAATGTTGCCTAAGTGTCTCCAGACTTAAATTCATCAATAACCTTTAGTTTAAGAGAAGAAGAGTAACTTTATCGCGACATTATGAAAAAATATCAGTTATGCGACTAACTTAAAAGAAAACTGATCAATGACAATCACTGAAGATCAAAGACAAACAGCTTTCAACATTTCATGTATAACCGGACTGGAAAAGTACTGTTAGCAATTTTTTTTACAGTGGGTTACAAAGTTGCTTAGGTTTTGCACATCTCAATTTGGCTACTTTGTTTGTTTTTGCGTTTTTTTTTTAATCTGAAGTATTATTACTTTTATAAAAAGTTGTGAATCTCAAAATACACTCTATTACACTCTATTACACATCATTACATATCCATTTCTTTTTATTTGGTGGAGTAGAAAGTTGAAAAGATTTACTATGAAGTTCTGACTCCAGATGGTTGCTTAGGTTTTGCACAGTACTGTATATGCTGATGAAGTCCACCTGTATTTGAGGACCTCTGCAGTATTCATTCCTGGTCTAAAGCTAATGGATTACTTTTAAATCCTAATACGTCACAAGTTATTCAAATTTCAAACAAATAGCTAGCCCTTACCTGATGTCTTAATTTCTGGGAATAAATTAAATGTGGTTCATACTGTAACTACGAGTAGTTTAGGATTTATTATTAATTCAAACTCATCAGGACATGACCGTTTAAACTATACAATAAGAAGAATTTATGGATGTCTTCACAAATTGTGAGTAACTGCGAGCTTTACTCCAGTCAGCACCAGACCAAAGCTTGTAAGAAGATTGTGTAATTATTAAATATAAGTTGGAAAGTTCTGATGTTATCAGTGTAAACTGCAAAATTTCTGGTGTAAAATATTGTTTCATTTGCGTCTACGGGACTTCATAAGTTTTCAGTTAAATATTTAAACAAAAACACACCTTGCAGTTATATTGTACTTAACAATAACAACTCTACGATTTCTAACCCTTTGGAAGTAGCTAACTTATTTAACTCATTTTTTAGTGTATCAAATAATGATAATCCAACTTTGTATAATAGTGATAGTACTCGTATACTGGAAGCCACTTTTCAGCCCGAAAGCTGAAAGTAAACGAATTTACTCCACTTGAAATTCATAAAATAATATCTTTACTTAAAACATCAAATTCAACAGGATTGGATAATTATTATTAGCCCGGGTCTACCCCGGACAATTTTATTTAGCTTAAAAACTTAAAGCTAGACTTAAAACTAACAAAGATATTCTTAACCTAATGGGGCGAGGAGAAATGGTGGACGAGGGAGATGTTATGGGAGTGGCATATTGAGCAGTGCTTTTTTCATTTCGTGTTTGCTGCTATTTAGGTCAAAGACTTCGGCGTAGTTGTTCGTTATACGCAACATTCTAGATATGGGTTCAAAGTGACCGTAGTTGGTGCGGTGAGTTCGGATCAGGAAGAGTGGGACAGATCTTAGATTACGGGGATTGGGAGTGAATGCAATATTTTGCGTTATTCTCGAGCATTCGATGTTTCCAGTCAGTAACTGGTGGATAAAAAGTACATAAGCGACTTCACGACGTTTTTTTAGGGTATGCATGCTAATTAGTTTTAGCCCATTTTCATAGGGTGGTAATCCATATGGATCGGCCTAAGATAGTCCACGAAGTGCAAAACGGATAAACCTGCGTTGGACTGCTTCTATTCTTTGAATGTGGATTAGTTTATAGGGTGACCAAACTTGGCTGCAATATTCGAGAATAGGCCTTACAAAAGTAATGTACAGGGACTTTGTAACGTAAGGGTTGGAAAATTCTTTCGACCAGCGTTTGATAAAACCAAGTGCAGAGTTAGCTTTATTTATAATGCTGTCAATATGTGAGTCGAAATTCAATTCTCTGTCACAAATTATTCCTAGATCCCGTACTTGGGTAGTGGAAGGAATAGGCTCATCGCAGATGAAGTAGTTTCTTGGAGGGGGAGGTAAACGTTTGCGGGAATAGGTTATCGCTTGGCATTTGCTGACATTAAGCTCCAAAAAGTTTTGCTTGCACCATACCGAAAACTTATTTAAGTCATCTTGCAGGCAATGGGAGTCAGAAGGCAATGAAATGACTTTGGAAATTCTCATGTCATCAGCGAAAATAGAAAGATTACAATTCGTTAAAATGAGATTTATGTCGTTAATTGTTAGGATAAAGATGATTGGCCCAAGGTGATTACCCTGAGGGACACCAGATGTTGCTTTAATGGGGTCGGATATTGAAGATCTGAAGATGACCCTGTATTCTCGGTCTTCTAAATAGGATTTGGTCCATGTCACAAAATGAGGGGAAAAGCCAAGTTTTTTTAGTTTAAAAATGATAAGTTGGTGAGAAATTTTATGAATTGAATCGACTTCATCACCGTCTTCTAAAGCATGAAGCGTCCTAGAGACGAACTCTGTTAGGTTAATGGTCGTTGATTTACCATTCATGAAACCATGCTGATTTGTACAGATAGTTGGCCTGCAGTACAGAAGCAGTTGTTGATAGACTATGCTTTCAAAAAGTTTGGGTATGCATGAGAGTTTTGCTATGGGCCTATAGTTATCGTCTTCGGCCTTACTTCCTTTTTTATGAATAGGGATGATGTAAGATTCCTTCCATAGGAAAGGGAAATTACCTGTTGAGACAGACAAGTTAAATAGGGCAATAAGGGAAGGACCGAGGTGGGTAACACACTCTTTTATTACAATAACCGGAAGGCCATCAGGGCCGGACGAAAAATCATCTTTAAGTTTGGTAATGTTTTCAGATACCAAAGATGTTGTTATATATATCGAGATGGATGACGTCTCAGGTTAGTTTCTCATATAGTTAAAGCAACTAGGATCGGGTTCAGCTGTTTTCTTAGGAAAGGATTTGTTAAAATGACAAGCAAAGAAATTTGCAATGGTTTTCGGATCGGCAGAAGATTCACTAAGAAATTTGAGAGTAGATGGGTAGCCGTCTGACTTCTTTTGGTATCAACAAACTAGTAGAAGCGTTTAGGGTCTGAGACTAAGTTAAATTGCATGCGGTAGAGGTACTTAAGGTAAAGAGACTCACAAAGTTCAGAAAAACGATTATATACCAATCGATAATTACTGTAGTCGGAACCAGATCGAGTCCTTAAGAATTTATGCCACAACTTGTTTCTGTAATTACGGAGAGAGCGCAACTCCTTGTTGTACCAGGGAGGAGCTGACATGCAGTCCTTACGGAAGGTATATGGAATCGATTGGGCAAAGCAGGAGAAAATTAACGAATAGAACGTTGATAGGGCAAGATCAATATTAGTCGTCTCAGCAATAAAGTCAAAGTTAATGTTTCTTATGAGGTTTTTAAGTTTGTTAAAGTCGGTTCTTCGGAAGTTGTATGAAAATGCATTTTCCGAATCGACACTTGTGTTGTCATTTTCATATGAGTACATAATTGACAAGGGGGGATGAAGGGTAGAAAGAAGATGATCACTCCTATAAACGACACAGTTATCTGAATCGGATTTGAAGACAAGGTCGAGATGTCTGTTCATTGTGTTAGGTATTCCACTAATCTGATATAGACTTGAGTTGGTTAGGCAGTCCACCATCAAAACTTCTATTTCTGAGGACGAATTTAAGTTGAGGGAGGTTGAAATCTCCTACTAGACTAATACAGTCTTCAGGTTGTGCATTATCAGTCAAAAAATCCACTGCGTGAACTACAGGTCTATCAGACTCAATTGGTTGGAATGGGTGAATGAAACAAACGTAAAGACAGCGTTTGGGCTCCCCAAATGTTGACACATACTAACTCAAATTTGTCAGTGTGGGGAATATCAACAGGAGTTGCGTGAAAACAGTTCCGGATTGCTAATAAAACACCTCGGCCATAGGGATTATTAGCTCTTTCAAATCCGACTTTTCGAAAAACGTTTAAATTTGGAGGAAACAGCTCAAGGTTATTAATATCCGGAACTAGATTTGTTCCAGTAAGAGCAATTAGGTTATAGGGTAACTTATATACAACGGAGATTTTAGAGCGTAAACCTTTTACATTTTGGTAGTAAATGGACATGCATCATGGACTGGAGGATATAGGATTTAGTTTGTTAGGAACTTCAATAGTTTTTAAAATTTGAACGAGTTCTTTGCAAGTAGGAGAGACGTTTAGAGCTGACATGCGAAGACAGCGTGGAAAGATCATTATGAACTTCATCGGAAGAGATGTCGAAACTCTCATGGTAGCGAACGAAAATTTGCATCAATTCAACTGGCTTAATAGGAAGACCTTCTCGTTGAATCGAAACCATAATGTTGGTTTTGGTTATGCCATCAATGCAAACGGAGTTTGGTTTGACGTGCAAATGATATTTAATCTCAAAGGTTTAACAACTAAAGATCTGCCCCTCCTTTATTACTCTCTGAGTTGCCGACGTGTTTGTTTAGTTGATTCAACTGCTCGAGGTCATGTTACCTTCAATGCAAATGTGAACTGTAGTGAAGGTTGTTTTCGTATTGAAAGTGCCGATAGTTTCCAGTATTTAGGTATCATTTTGGATAACAAGCTCAATTGGGACGATCAAGCGCTATACCTAAAACAGTATCTTAATAGGGTAGTCAGGCAAATGTATCAACTAAGCCTATATTGCAATATTCAAGTTCTAGAAATCGTGTATAATGGCGTATTTAAATCTAAGTTGCAGTATGGCATTTCTTGCTGGGGTGGTGAGTATTTTAATAAAATAGAACCTTTATTAATTAAACAAAAGCATGTCTTAAGAATTATGTCTAAGGTAAATCGGAGAACGCCTAGTTTTGCACTATGATGTTAGGTTTCATGAAAATCATAATTTACGTATTAACATGAGGAACTTCGTAACTATTCCACCTATTTATAAAGCACACTTTTGTCGATTCTACTAAGTTACAGCTCCCAGATTATTTAATTCTTTGCCAGAAAACCTTAGGTGTGAGAGGACAAAAACTGTATTTTTAAAAAAATGTTTTTTTAAAAAAGGCTTTTCACTTTCAACCATTACGAAATGGATTCGATTCTCATTCCAATGTTATAAATTGACTATAATTTGCTTCTTATTTTTTTTTATCTACATACGGGGACTATTTCAAAATCAACCTCCGAAGTGAAAAATATTTTTTAAAAAAACCAAAAACATTAATTTTTTGCACAAAATAGTTTTATTAACATCTAAATTATTTTTTTTTACATAGTCTCCGTTTAAATCTATACATTTTTGGTAACGTGGGACGAGCTTTTGTATATCCTCCTTAACAAATGGCACCGCCAGTGCGTTGAGGCATTGGTTCACACCGTTCATAAGTTCCTCATTACTTCCAAAATGTTGAGATGCAATGGATGATTTCAATTTTGGGAAAAGGTGATAATCACTTGGTGCCAAATCAGGACTGTAGGAAGGGTGATCAAAAATATCGTAATTGAACTCCTTCACTAAAGTTTTTGTGCGTGCAGCAGTGTATGGTCGTGCATTGTCATGCAGAAGCACCACACCTTTGGTAAGCATTCCTCGTCTTTTGTTCCGGATTGCTCTTCTCAACTTACGTAGAGTTTCACAGTAAACTGCTGCATTTATTGTGTTTCCAGGTTCCATAAACTCGGTCAACAATATGCCTTTACTGTCCCAAAAAACTGTGGCCATCATTTTTCAGTAGGGAAAAGTTTGTTTGAATTTTTTTTGGCTTGTTTGGGGAATGAGTGTGCTTCCATTGCTTTGACTGTTCTTTGCTTTCTAAGTTTACACACTGGACCCAAGTCTGATCTCCAGTCACAATTTGCTGTAAAAATTCTTCACATTCGATTTCTAAACGTTCGAGAAATGCTTTTCCTGAATTGACACGTGGGATTTTGTGGACTTCTGTGAGCTGTTTTGGGACCCAACGGGCACAGAACTTGTGGTAACCCAAGTTTTCAGACTCGATTCTGTATAGAGTAGTTCGAGAAATTTCGGAAAATCTTGTCACAAGATCTGAAATCGTAAAGCGCCTGTTTTCTTGAACAAATTGGTCAACTTGGTGAACCACGTCTTGATTCATGATCGATTTGCGCCCTTGGCCTCCTTTATTATGCATATCTGTGCGTCCGTTTCTTAATTGTCTGCACTAATCACGTACCGAACCATCACTCATCACTGTATTGCTGTAAACAGCACATAACCGACGATGAATTTGAGCTGCGCCATTTCCTTCGGCTTGCAAAAAACGAATTACACTTCGTACCTCACAGGCGGTGGGAGATAAAATTGTATTCTCCATGTTAAAACGGCAGCTATTGGAAAAATACTGAACGAAAACGGTCGAAACTTCAGGTTGAGTGATTCACCACTTGAGGTTATCCAAGAGCCATCGGTTTTTTTTCAAAGAGCTAGGCATCATAAAATTTGTAGAGAGGATTTTTCTTAGCCGCGATGCCTCAGAGGTTTCTGTGATTTTGTCACAGAATGATCTCCAGGATTGTCTCTTTGCCTTCCTCAGTTCTTTTTTGTGTATTTTGAGGGATTCTTTGTATGAATCCCAGCCAGACACTTTTCTTGTGCTTTTTTGCTAGGTTGAAACGTTTTTTGCAACTGTTTCTAAGCGGTCCCAGTGCTGATGTCCACCAGTGCGGCTTTTTCTTGCCTCTAGGTTGAATAAGAGGGCAGGAAGCGACTATGGACTGATTGAGAGCCAGCGTGAATTTCCTGACTTGTGGGGGAGTTCAAAGGATACTGTTTCTGAGAGTATTCCTCTGTATTTTGGCCAATCTGTTTTCCGATAATTTTGGAACGCTGATTGGCTGGCAGGAGCATGACTCAGTCTGAATTGGATGTATCTATGGACGGAAAACGATTGTTGAGACGATACCATCCAGTTCGTTAGCATTTGAGTGATGTTGTCGGAGACTAGAGTGATATCTAGCACTTCCTGTCGGTTTCTTGTTGTAAAAGTGGGCTCATTGCCAATGTTGCAAATAAAGAGGTTAGTACTTATAATATAGTCAAAAAGTGACTCACCTCTATCATTGATGTCGGTACTGCCCCATACTGTGTGATGAGCGTTAGCGTCGCACCCGATGATGAGGCCAGTTTTTTGCCTTCCAGCCTCCAGCATCACTCTTTGTAGGTTATCACCAGGGATAGGGCCCTTATGATTGTGGCCAAGATATGCCGATTCCAGCCGGTAGGAGCCTTTCACAGTCTCTAGTCTGGCAACGGTTAAGTCGGGGTCGCTGAGATTAGGAAGTAAAAATGCATTAAGGCTACGTTTCACTAATATACAAGTTCTGATCTTAACTGTGTCTCTTGTATAGAGCGGAGCGTTTACGGGTTTCCTAAGTCCACGAACCACGCCTTCTGCAATCCATTGTTCCTGAATTAGCATAATGTCTTCTGCGTTTTTTGAGACACTCAGAATGAGTGCGGCCGAAGCCCCTTTTCATCACTCAAAAAAGAGATTAATCTGGAGAAACTGTATCATTGCTACAGTTTTCCAGAGTAGCCTCCACCACGGTGCTGTTGAGGTCCTCCGATTCTGCAGATGTGTGCAAGATCTCATCTTCTTCCTCTGATCGTATAGGACCTCTTTTTGCTTCATCACCGGTTTCCATTTCCGACAGGGTGTCAGAAGAGGAGACCGACGGCTTAATTGTCACCTCGAATAGATTGGAGTCGTCGCTATCCATTTCTGGAAAGGATATCGACGCTCCAAAATCTGAGGTTGTATTTGGTGGTGTCTCCATTAAAGGAGGAGGAGGTTGCTTATCTGCATCCAGCTCATCCTTTTTATAGACCTTTAAGTGTATTGACTCGAAGCCAAACCGAATCATGCCTTTTGCCTGCGCTAAAGGGTTAAGGGATTCCTTATTGATCACGATCAACGCGCATCTATAAGGCCCCTTAGTTCCTCCAGCTGCGCGACTTTCCAGTCATGAGTCGGAAGGGTCGGGTTGCTGAGCCTGATGATAACCAGAATGCTTTCTGGGGAGGAGGGTTCGGCTGAGATCCAGGTCCGAATTCGAGGTCTGCTAGGGATGTCCTCCTTAGACACGACCTCGCCAAACCTCTACTAAACCACCTATGGCTTTAGTGAAGAGATCAAGAGATCTCTGGTTGGCACATGTGATAAGCTTGACGTGGCCTTGGTGCTAGCCAGCGACTCTTGTGATGGGTTTTCCAGCAAGATAGCCAAGAAGTTGCCCAAAAGCTTTAGGTGGACCAACGTCACTGTTTAGGTGTTATTGATCGGTCAGTGTCGTTCCTGTCGACTACCGCGATCATTATTGCGTCCTTCAGGGATTCACTGAATGACCTCAGAGATGTGCTGCTGGATGGCCCAGAGGTTTTGGTGTTATATGTTTTGGTACTCTTGGGAACCGGCACGGTTTCCTCCAACGATCTCTGGCGGTTGGAAGAGTCTTTTTGTGTCCTGGGAGCAGTGGCAGCAGTGGGCAATCCGTCTTTTATAATGTTGTTAGCCCACTCAATCTTGCTCTTTATGTCCGCACTTCTCTCAACCTCCGGAATGGATCCGAAGGTTTTGATGAGGCGTACAGAATTTCGGCGTCTTAGGTAGAGCGCCTTAGATGGAGCTTGCTGATGTGGCTGAACCCCAGATTCCACCTTAGGGGGAGTAGCTTTAGTAGCAGCGATCCGTGACCTGTCACAAACTTACAGCTGCTAGGGATATAGTAAGTGATGGGACCATGGCTTGCCACAGTCTTAAAACTCCTTGTAGATTTCTTTTTAGGCTCGTTGCGCTTGCCTTTAGAGGATGGTGCAGCATGCGCGGCCTCGGGTCCCTCTGTTTACAGATTAGGTTAGCTAATCCGGAGGTCGTCATTTATCTGGATACTCCGCTCGCGACTGACCTATTTCTGGAGAACCTGGGCCCTCAGCCAGGTTGATTCTCGGTACGGGTCGTATGACATCTTGATCCAGCCCAAGGGAAAAATAAGTCGTTGGTTTTAAATGTCTGAATGTTATAATGACTAGGAAAAATGGAGCTCGGCAGGGCATTCCACAAGCTAGTAGTTCGGCTTAGGAACGAATCACGATATTTCAGAGTAAAACCGAAAGTGGGCCTAAGGGTATACTACTGAGCAGTCATAGCGAGACGGGTGTTACGATTAAAAGTTTGAAGGGGCGGAATGCTACTGGCGATATCTATGGAGCACTGGTAGTGGAAATAGCGATAAAACACAGTGAGACACGAGACATTTCGTCGGTGTCCGAGGGTGTCCATTGACTGAGCGATATTGGTATTAGCTACAAATTTTATCTCACGGTTTTGAATCCTATCTAGGAGGTGCAGAGATGTTTTAGGTGCACCTGATCAGATGTGAGCATTGTACTCCAATTTTGGGAGTATGTATACCTTATATGAGGTCAGATCAGAAGGGTAAAAGTATTTGTTACATCGTTTGAGGAAACCTAGACATTTCGCAGCATTTTTGCGACATGGAATATGTGGTCATTCCATCGTAAATTGTCATTGACACAAATACCGAGAATGGAAAGTTTTTCGATTTCGAAGATATAAGTGCCATTCATGGATAATGGTTGGGTGTTTAAACGCAGACAGCATTGTGTTTTGGAAACATTAAATTCCACTCGGTTGATAGTTCCCCAATTGGTTATGCTGTTGATATTGGAATTTAATGAGCTTAACATACGCTGCCGTTCCCGTTCTACAGCCGAAGAGCAGAGACGTGAGTCCGGGAACGAATATGAAAAGCAGAGAGTTGGGAGACCAGAGATCGTTGATAAAAATTTAAAAGAGTGTCGGAGACAGAACGGAGCCCTAGGGCACACCAGCATTTATTTTGTGAATACCAGACTTGAAACCGTCCAATTCAAGTTGTATTGTATTGTCCGAAAGGTAATTTCTAATCCATTGAAGAAGAGAGTCGTCGATCCCAAGAGCACGCATTTTCGATGCCAAACTTTGTCAAATGCCTTAGAAATATCAAGTGCTTGCTTTCGCCAGATTGATATACGCTTTGGTTCCGCTTTTCGGAGAGACATGTCATCAAAACCCCTGATGCTACGAAAACCGTACTGTCGGTCAATAGGAAGTTTTCGTGCTTCGAGATACCATATTTCATGAGCTGACGGCTTATCAGCGTTTGCATGACCTTGGAAAGAATGGATGTAAGTGCAGTGGGTCTGTGGGAAGAGAGAGAAGAAGATTCGCCTGTTTTAGGGACAGGGTGGACAAATTCTGTTTGCCATCTTCTCGGAAAGAGTCCTCAGGAGTTGGATTCATTAAAAAGCTTACCCAGTGGTTTTGGCAGCTAGGAAGAACACTTTTTCTGAAAGAGTGGAGATATATCATCTAGACCAGCGGATTTGTGAATGTTAAAATTTTTAAGAACTCTTGCTACTATACGAGTGCGAAAGTGGATTTGTCCCATTGAAGATTCGGCGCACTCAAGTGTAGGCGGAGACAAAGCACAATCTGGAAGTGTTCAGCTGGCCGCAAAGTGTGCAGCAAGCAGATTGGCCCTGTCCAAAAAGCTGACAACCAGAATATCATTTTAAATGAGGGTAGCGATGTAGGATGAGGCAGAACTTCTGATGTTTTCGACAAACAATCAAAAACATTTACTACCTTTGGGACATTCTAGTATTTTTTGCCTCGGCTTTTGGTCGTTTTGAAATTTCACACGCTTAAGAAAGACATTGCAGTCATTCCTGGCTCGTTTAAACTTTTTTCGGTTTACCTCTGCCGGATTGGCCTTGAAGGACTCCATGGAGAAAAGTGTCTGTAATAATATCAGCAGCGGCATCCACGTTGTTATCGAGGACACATAACGAACAGTAACAATTCTTAAAGAAGCTGTTAAGTCCGCTCAAATTGGCTTTCTCGCATTATCACAAGTTTCGTATGTGGTCAGCATACGAGAAATTAGCTGATATGACATAATGGTCCGATGAGCCTAGAGGGGGGAGCACATCAACGGTGTACTTATCAAGTTGAGAAGTTAAAAACGAGTCCAGGATGTTGGCGGTATGACTATCAACGTCTGGTATTCGCGTGGGCTCATTTACAAGCTGCGTTAAGTTGTTTTCAGCAGGGAAGATCCCAATACACCGTCGTTCGGGTGTTGTCTGTCCAGAATGTTGAAGCCAACCAGAATTGCGTATATTGAAATCGCCAGTAATAATAATAACATTATAAGGATACAGGGATACAATTCTTTGAATAGAGTCAGACGGCGCATCTAACTCGGTAAAGGTGGAGTTGCTGTCCAGTTTGGGGTTTCTGTAAATAAAGCGATAGTGGATAATTTCCTTATGGAGATGGAATTTCAACATGAAATTGAATTCCGGATTGAAACTAGGACTATGTTATGGTGGAATTTGGTAAACTGCATCACTGCGTATGTAAATAGCGAGACCGCAATGACAAAAAAATAATGCCACTAGTTTTTAACTATGTAACTTTAGATCAGAGTGATCTGAGAAGTGGTCCTTACACGGTCAATAGCAATGTCATTACAGACAAGTCAAATTTATCACTACTGCATCATTACTTTTGAACCTTACACAATCATTAATATTGTCATTACTTGCTCCACAATTCTGGATGGGCTTCATAAGCTTCTATGAATGTACACAGCATTTCACTATCTTCAATACTAACTAAACTAAAAGCTTCCGCGTTATCAGTCATGATAACATACGTGTTGCTGCACCGGCTGCATAAATCGAAATGAGTAATGACGAGTTATTGACGTAAACACCTTACACTGTCGTTACTAAGGACAATACTGAAGGTAATGATGGCTCGAAATCAGAAATTCCGGATTTTCGCCTATACAGTCCATCATTCCAAGTAATGACAATACTATCGACAAAAACACAAACGCCGACGCTGCTAAGCAAGGCAGGGAAGTGAAAATTCTGACATTGATTTACCGAATCCAATTGTTGTAGGTGTTATGCGCTTACAACAATAGAAAACAGTGCACCAACAAAATTCTCTCTCACAACTCGCTATCCATAAGTTGTCAGATTTCAGGAGCAGTTACGGCATCGCCCTCCCACGCTTTTCCAGTGGCATAACAATGGACGTACAACTGGTCAAAGTGCTCTTCAAAAAGAATCGGCTTAACCACTAGCCCGTGCGGCGAAAAGTATAACCGACGGTCAGTTTCTTGTACGTCGAAGAGGTGACAATAAAACAAACCGCATATGCAACTCTCATAAGATTATAGCCGATCCCGATCCTGCAGTAATTAGCGCTCAGTTGGAATAGTAATCTTTGTCTATCCTGCTAGTAAAAGCGCACGGTTTTTGACAGGAAATACTATAGTTCCTCCTTAAAGTAATATCAGGACCTGAGGAACTTCAAAATAGCTCCACAAATGGTGTTTTAGCCTCCTTAAATTGGCTTGTGGTATAAAGCTCCTTAAGATCGCAGTTCCCTGAATCGTTGGCGGATTTAATCAAAAACGTGACATGAATCCGGTTACTCAGTAGAAATCTGTATCTGCGTCATTTTATCAACTCATCGTTCCAATGTTCTCAGAATAATTATATCTATCATACTTAACTGTATTTTGCTATTCAATATAGCAATGAATTTGGAACTTCTACGGTTGAATCCCACCTCCAACTCGTATTCTACGTAGTTATCGACTGGGGAAAAATTGGAGTTGGTCTATTTTTAACATCAATTCTCATAATTCCCGTTCCCATTTTAGCTGGAATTATATGAAATACAATTACTCACTTACTAAAAATGTTGTCGCCTTCCTGAGAAACATTTCACAATACAGTGCAACATGAAAGAGACTTTCCTGTGAAAATCCCACAGTTTTGCACAAACAAACAACAGAAAAAATCCACTTCTCCCCTAACTGATTGCTTTGACTAAATTTGTTTAGACTTTGCCAGTTCCATCGTTATCTATTCTTTTTGTATTCCTAAATTATCACTAAACGCGTATAGATAAGATTCTAAATAGAAAAAAAAAAAATATACAAAAATATGCTACAAAACGATAAATGGTAAATGGTAACAAAAGACAAGACAACTTGTGCACAATCATCACAAATAATGCCTACTAAGGGTATGACGACTGTGACTTCTTTAGAACTAAAGAAGTAGGTGTACGCTAAGAGCATTCCTCTTCCTCTTCCTCTGCCCCATTCGAGCAACCCCATCTTATCATGAATCCTCGCCAATCTCTAACCCAATATAGTACTAGGCTAGGTGCCCTTCTGTTTTGTTTTTTTCTTTTTTTTTTTTAATTCCACTTACGACGAAGCAATTAAAAAACTGCGCAAACGATATCAGTGCAAAGTTTTTTGTTTTTAATTTTTTAATTTTTTTATATACAAAACTTGGATACGTTGTGCCACTTTACCCATTTGGAGCACACCATTTCCTTATCTCTCTACACTTCAAGACCTCGAATTCCCCCGATTTTATTGTCTCGGTACAAAATAAAATATCGCATGTTTCACTACTACACACTACGAGTATCACTACTACCACAGCGAAAGTTAAATGAAAACAAATCTCAACTTCAGTTGATCGTGTGCTTGTTGCGCAGCAAATTGTATCTTTCGGATATAAAACACACAAATTATAATAATTATGGCAAGAAAAAATAAAAAAATTACAGCGATATTCAAAAACAGTACCAGTACCAAGTAGCAGAGCTAAAGCTTGCAAATGACATTGACGACAGCAGCGGTGACAACCAGTGGCAACTGGTGTTGTCGGCAATGGCGAACAGACAGACATGACCAGTGTTGTCGCCGAATGAGCTTTAGGGTAGTACAAATCTCTCACTACGGATACATATAATCAATCAAATAGTATTGCATTTTAGATGAAATAAATCGCATTACATAAGATCAGTTAAGTGAGGTGATTACCAAGAGACATGATCACCAAACAGATACTAGATCTTGCTTTTGATGATCGTGTTATTTAAAGGCTAATTAAATGATAGTCATATCTTAGTTCAGGCGGTATCTTAGGTCTTATAAAGAATGTTCGAAAATTCACGCAAGAAGTTATTTTGATGGGAACACAGATTTTTAATTCATACAGAATAGGGCTGTGTATGGAATTGAGCCTATCGGGTAAATGGCCTCCACGGCTTTGCTGGCACATACAAGTACGAACTTTTTTGTCGAAATTTGCATAAATTTCGTTGATACAGGGGTCAATTTGCTCCTTTAAGACGTTGGCATAAATTTTAGACCTCAAAAAACCCTAAAGAAAAAAGTCCAACGGCATTAAATCGCATGAACTGGGCGGCCAATTTCGATCACCAAAAGGGGAAATTACATTACCAGGAAATTATTCATGCAGTAATTGAATTGTTTCTTGAGCTGTATTGCATGTGGTGTGATCTTGCTGAAACCACATGTCTCGTCCACCTCCATATCTTGCAATTTAGGCACAAAAAACTGGATTATCATGTCGCGATAGCGACCACCATTAACTGTTGTTGCCTGGCTAGGGCATTTTCAAAGATGTATGGTTCGATGGTGCCTCCAATCAAATATCCACACCAAACAGTAACACGTTGACATGCCAAATTCGACAATTTTGACGATTAACAAACACATCAAGTTGGAAATTAGCCTCATCGCTAGAAATCACCATCCAATTGGTGTTGACCCATAACCCAGTTCTAGACGCAATTGCATTTTGTATGCTCTACGCTGTAGAGAGCTTCTCAAAATGTCGAATTCTTGTCCACTTTGCCGAATTAATGGTCCTAGACTCTCAGCAACACTCCCACGAACTGCTTCGATGTTTTGTGTTGAAGGACGGCCTGAGTGTCTATGATCATTAATTGATCCAGTCTTCCTAAATTTTTAAATTAATCTCTTCACAGTGAATCACTACTTCGACCATTATTTTTTAAAAATTGCTTAACAATGTAAATGCGTTGTTTGTTCGTGTAGCGCTCTATTTTTCTTTCTATTCTTTTTCGTTGGCAACACTTTGCCGCACATATAGCGCAAAATTCAACTTCAAATCTTGCGTGAATTTTGTGACAGTCTTAAGAAGAGTCTTCTCCATCTCGAATTGAGACATTTCCTTGTGATATGACGATCCCTTCTGGTAAACACTCCTCAGTAACGCAACAGTTTTTTTTACTGAAAAATCTGATGAACTGAACCTGTCCCTTTAGGGATTTAAGAGATCTAGCGGATACCCGCAATGGTCATTAAATTAAGGACTTTATTTGCTAAACTTAAAAGTGTGAGTGTTGAGTACAAAATTTGTCGGACCGGACAAAAAGCCAATTGTACAGCAGATGAATTCAGGCAGATGAATTCAGGCCAACGAATCAATGGTGCTAGCGTTTAGTGCGCTTCAAATTTCTTATACGAGTTACTCCAATTAGTTTAGAGGTGAGGTCAGTAAAGGACTAATCAGAGTGCTGCAGTAGAGAATTTGGAGGGTGAACGTTTAATGGGTCAACTGAAGCACTTGCATTCCCGAAATGGGTCCAGAATATCCGACCACTTTTATCAAACGGGTCCAGAAAATGACATGTTGACGATATCGCAAAACGAAAAAGCACAACGAAATTTGGATCTGCACATGGATTGTTTTGACATAGGGTGCACTGTTCAAACGAAGTATAACTATCTTAGTGATATACTACAATACGGAGAACCGAGGCAGTGCTTATGTGGGTGCGGATCTGTTGTGAGGACCAGAGATACGAGTAGTTAAAAGATTTTTAGCTTTCGAGACGTCAGCAAACGCATTTTAACAATCCGACAATACACTGGTTGTCCACTACCAATGTACATATGTCTACGGATATTTTAGAGAGATAATGGGAAGAAATTTAGTGTTAAATAGTTGCTATCTCGAAAATCACCAGACCCTTAGCCTATTGCGTATCCTTCTCGTTAACCCCTATGCAACATGAATTAAAAGCTAGAAAACAGTGACATCGACGTTGTAAAGACGTCAGTAATTCCTATCCTTGTGCACAATTTCTACCTTCGAAATGAAATAGTGAACTGGCGATTCGAGAGCTCGGGTTTCACCCAGTTCAGTGACGAGAATATGGCAAATAATGTCATCGCCGACGATAGGGTACTACCCTTGTTCATTTCGAAGGAAGAGCTCCAAACGATCTTCGAGCCCCTTAGAAGTAAGAAATCAATGGGAGCCGATGAAATGCCGAATATTGTGCTTCGACATCTTCCACTAGATGCGGCGGACATTTATACCACCCTATTTAATAATGCAAAGAATAACGCACATTATCCATCGTGTTGGAAAAATGCGGTCGTACATTCCATCGCCAAAAGGGATAAAGACACATCCAATCCGGCGAATATCCGATCGATCAGTCTTCTTCCAAACATCATTAAGGTTTTCGAGAAGGCGATCAATAGAGTCCTGACTAAATGGGTTGAGGACAGACATATAGTTCCGGATAATCAATTCGGTTTCAAGGCGGGGCATGATATCATTTATTAAGCGTCTAAACTGGTTTCTGATATCCAAGAACCAGTGCACTGGTGCCTGCCTGATTAACTTGAAAAAGGCTTTCGATACCGTACGGTTAGAGGGACCCTTCTTCAAGGTGGACAGGTTGGGCATTAGTAATCCACTGTTGTATATTCTTTTTGATATGCTCTCCAGCAGACAGTTCATCGTGAAGAATGGCGATGTGACTTCTGCTGGAACATTTAACATTAAAAACGGTCTGGAACAAGGTGCGGTAAATTCGCCGATTCTATTCAACATTTAAACAAGTGATCTGATAGGTTCAGTTCACCATGCCATAGCGTACGCAGACGACTTAATCGCGTACAGAACACGTCCAAAGATTGAGGTCATTAAGATATTCTTGCAACGTGACTTCGATAAAATTAAACGATATTGCGAGGACTGATAGTTGAAAATCAACTTTCAGAAATCGGAAACCATTTTGTTTAGGACGCCTTTGTCTGGGGCCTCTAGGGATACAAGAAAAAATTGGAGAAATTTCTCTATCGTCGGACAAGGAACTTGCTTGTCGAAATGTAGTCAGATACCTTGGGATCTGGCTAGATCAATATCTGTATTTTAACAAACATATAGATGTTGCTCTGGCCAGAGCCAGAGGTGCTTTTACCCTTACAAGGAGAGCGTTTTATAACAGTCAACTCGATGCGAGGGTGAAGGTGATCTGCTACATGGCCATTTTCTGGCCTATGCTTGTATTTGGTTGTCCCGTGTAGTTCAACGTGAGAGCAAGCTTATGGGAAAAGATTCGGGTGTTTGAGAGGACTTGTCTTCGCCTCTACAGAACACCTGAGTCTGAGTACATAAAATTTTTTTTTATATTTTTTTTTTTTAAAAAACAATCTCGTCATTAAGTTGACTCGAAGGCCCATTGCAAGAACAATGACCTCATCGGACAACCTGATTTCCCGGGCTTACTACCCCAATTAAATGTATCACGAGAGAGTGCGCTTTGACGGCTTTATTCCTCCAGAAGCGTTCCTCTACCTCGATATGAAAGGTTTGATCCAGGACAGGTTAGCGGTGCCGCTAATCTTCCACGTCGCTCGAACAGCTGCGGACAGGAGTCGCGACATGAGGGATGTTGCTCTGCAGCACCAACAATTTTGGTGGCTAGTTGAAGGAGGGGAAGCTTCGTCGTCGAATTCCTCAAGTAATAGATAGCTCCGTAGGAAGCAAAGTCGGTCGTCAGTCTATTTTAATAGCCGCGGCCGGCTTACATAGTTTTAGTTAGTTTTAGGGTGGCTAGATTTAAGGAACAAAAAAAAAATATATAAGAACAGAGATGAGTAACTCTCTCTAAAAGAGGGAATAATCCAATTTTATTCCATATACATATATACATATATGTACAATATATGTGCGCATATATGTATATACAGTTAGATAGTTTAAGCATCTTAAGTAGGTTAAAATTTATTTTTAGGTAGTTTATAGGAATAGTTTTAAGTTTTATATTATATCCAAAATGTCCTGATACTAAGTTTTTAAACTTAAAATTAACTTTCTTAGTTTTAGTTGTAATAAATGTAAAAAAAAAATAGACTGTAAGAAACGTCGAAAGACATAGATTAAGTATCATGTTTAATTTAGAGTGCCCGCATAGGGCCAGTATGTTATAAGAAGATTATTTTTTTAAATTATTTAAGGTAATTTTTAAGCGTTTTTTTGTGTAGCATGTAAGAGTCTAATAAAAAGGCATTTAAACTGAACTGATGTCAGTAATTCCGCAGCCTATTATACACTACAGCGTCTGCTAGTGCGCTTTACGCTCAAAACAGGAGAAAAGGACATTGGCTGTTGGGGTGTGGGAAATGTTACGCGAGGAACGACGTTTGGAATCTTTACCAAAAGGTAAAATGAACATATCAAGTCACTCAAACTCGCCAACGAAATCTAAGATTTCTGTCTACCCGCTTAGTTAAAATGAAATTAAGATGGTTGTACCTACCTAAACTTAAGCATGACAAGACTGTTGATTTTAATTTTAATTTAATTATTTAATTTTAATTTTTTATTCTCAAAAATCAATTTGTTGTACAATCTTATTGATAATGTTATTATAAATGACATATCATTATAAGTATTTCAGTGTTTTCCATTCTACATGCATATAAATTTAAAAAGTTAATTATAAAACATTTTTAATTTGAATGGTAAATACAATTAATAAGGTAGGACAAAAAGGAAGGGGAGGCGGAACAAAATCTCAATTTCATGATGATTATATTTCAAAAGCCACAATTTTACATTAAATAAAAATACCTTAAAAGCTGGTGCGTGTATCTTCGGGAAGAATATTGAAAAGTTTGCAGGATAAAGCAGAGTAAAAGTTTCTTAAGCTCGAAGTGCGAAAAGGTGGGATGCTAACCCTTGTGCTGTTTCGAAGGTTATGGGTGTCATTGATTGGACTCTGATGGCAAAAATCTCTAATGAAGAAAATGTTTAGGATTTTATAATAGAACAAGTGCCTTACAGAGAGAATTTTCAATTCATTAAAAAGACTTAAAGTGTTGGCTACACGAGAGGAATAGCATAGCTAGTTGTTGTACTTTATAAAAGTAAGCACCAACCCAGCAACTAATACCATATTCTAATCTGCAATGGAAGATCCCAAAATCTTTGTAGAGCAGTACTTTGGAAGCCGATAAAAAATTCACAGACTGGACATCAAATATTGCTTCAAAATCTAAGTACTTATAAAACTTAACTAATTCAATCTCGTGGCAATTAATTTTACAGTCAACATTTTCATTATAGAAGGTATTTATAACAATCGCATTGGGGTAGGCTAAACCTGCGGCAACACGCTGCATGTATCACGATACTGAATTCCGGGGACTCTTTAGCGGTAATAGTGTAGAATTAGAGCTTAGTCTTACTAATTTTGGTTTCGCTAACCATATTCTGAGCAAGTGAACATCTCAGTTTCGGCAATGAGATTGGGGCGATTGTTTGAGCAATACTCAAACGCGAAGTCAGCTGCAAAAGCCTTAAGATTTCCGACAAATAGAACACTAAATATTTAGTTAACGTAGATTAAAAATAATGAGGGGCCTAGGACAAAACATCAAAACTGTCGCGAATTTTTGCTTTTTGCTTTCTGTTTTTAAGATAAGATGCAATCCAATCTATGACAAATGCACAAAATCCTATACGATACAATTTACTCAAAAGAATGCTATGATCTACCATGGCTTTGGCTATGTCTACAAAAAGTCCATACAATCCATCATCTTCGGTCGAATGATTTTCTCTGAAACCAAATGGACTTACACTTAAAGAGTTAATTTTAGTAAGTAATTTAAGAACTTGATATTTCACAGCTTTCTCAAAGACTTTAGAATTGCAGACAGCAAGGAAATCGGTCTGTAGTTCGTTTTTACTTTTCTGCTCCCATTTTTGAAAATTGGGATTACATTCGCCTGTTTCAACAATTCTGGGAAGGTTCCCGCGAAAATGGTTGAATTAAAAAGGTGGGCCAAAACATCTACTGGAAATCCGATCGTCACCATAAGAACGCGAAATTTTAAGCAGTTCAAATCCCGAAATGGGCATGAAAGCGAATCTGTTATTATAAATTGTACAATCAAAGAGTTGTGTCGTTGATCAATCGTTGCAGGGCATTGAAGGGTCAAATCAAGACTCTGTGCTATTGGGGAAAGCTGTTGATTAAATTGGTTTGCAACGATAACTGGATCTGTAATGCCAACGTTATAAATTTTAAGCGTAATGGCTTTAAATCGATTAATATTTTTAAGGTTAAATAAGTAGTTTACGACATCCCGACCTTGATCAAAAATTTTTCGGAATTTATTCAGAAAATTTAAAATACAAGTTTGTTCATTTAAATCTATATTGTTCCCTTCAAAGTAATCCCCATCGACTGCAACACACTTATGCCAGCACTTGATCCAATCCTCGAAACATTTTTTATATTCGGTTTTCGGTATGTCCATCAGTGCTTCCTGCGATTTTTACATTACTTTCTCTCGGCTGCTGAAACGCGTTCCCCTTAGTGATTTTTTAACTCGGTTGAACAGAAAGAAGTCACTGGGAGCCAAATCAGGTGAATTCGGTGGCTGTTAGATGGTATTTGTTGCATTTCTCGTCCAAAAATTACGAATAATCATGGCACTGTGCGACAGTGCGTTATCATGGTGCAAAATCCACGAGTCTTCTGCCCACAATTCTGGTCTCTTTCGGCGAATTGCTTAACGCAAGCGTCTCATAACGCCCAAATACTCGTAATACTCTTTGTTTACTGTCTGGCCTTCTGGCAAAAATTCATGATGAACTACACCGTTGTAATCCATAAAAACCGTGAGCATTGCCTTCTTTTTTGACTGAAAACGACGTGGTTTTTTTGGTCTCGGCTCATTTGGTGAACGCCATTCACTTGCCTGATGTCTGGATTGCGTGTAGTACTCATAAACCCACGTCCCGTCTCCAGTAATAGTCCTTTTGATGAATGTGGGATCGGATTCATCCTCGCAAATCATCTCTTTTGCGACGTCAACACGGTCTCTTTTTTGCATGAAATTGAGGTCTTTTGGTACCAGCTTTGCTGCTACACGGCGGAAACCCAAATCATTAACCAAGATGTCTTGGACGGATCCATAGGCAATGTTCAAGTCCTCCGCTATCTCTCTGATGGTTAATTTGCGGTTATTGACCAACATTTCTTTTGCTTCATCAATGTTTTTGTCGGTTTTCGTTGTCGATGGTCTGCCACTGCGTTCATCATCTTCGATTGACTCACGACTACTTTTGAACCGCTAGTGCCACTGGTAAACGACCGTTTTCTTTAGAGAATCGTTGCCGAAACACTTTTCCAACATTTCCAACGTTTGCGCACCATTAAATCCGTTTTTTACGCAAAATTTAATACGAGTACAACTTTGTTGCTGCAAATTTAAATCCATTTCTAAAATTGTAAAAAAATCGCCAACACACACATATTTACCAACTTAACAAAAAAAAAAAACAGAGCCCAAATAGGAACAATGGGAGCGCCACACGGTGATGTGGTGCGGGAACTTTTTGATCAAGGTGGTACATTGCCGTTCGAAAAATTTTGGTCAAACTTTTTTTTCGAATTGTGTCAAATTTGTTGCAATAACTACATATTTTTTAATGAGGATTTGTTTGCTTATGCAGTTTCAATCGTTTCATGAAACATTTAGAATGTTAAAATTTTTCACACGCGGTCACGGGAGCAAAAATGGGCTTTTTAGGGACTAAAGAGAAATGCTTTATTGGTGCAGTGTTTTTGTTTTTTTATTGCTTCTCAGAAACATTCTCTATGTAATTAGTACTTTGTTGGACCTCCTCTTGATTTTATTACAGCTGCACATCGGCGAGATATTGACTCAGATAGGTTTTTCCATGTGGAAGCTTGTATGGTAAATTTTTTAGATTTTCAATTATCTCTGTACGCTTCTTCGCAACCTTAAGTTTCATTATTGACCAGATATTCTCAATGGGATTGAGATCTTGACTGTAGGGAGGCCAACTTAATACGTCGACATTATTTTCTTCGAAGTAAGAAATAAAAAAAAAAATGCAAATATTATTTTTAGTCTTAAAAGTTCTAGCTTATTTAAAAGCTTGATATTAGTCTTTTCTATTAAAGAAAAAGGCAAGCTCATGCTTACAATTTCGGTTGTATTGCAAGGCGCATTGTTCTGTTGAAAAATGAATTTGCAAGTGTCACTAAAAAGCTCCAACGCAGAGGGCTCTAATACATTTTCCAGATTAAACTTCTGTAGTGAGTTCCAATTCTAGGAAGACCATTCTACCTTTTTCATCTCCAGAGAAGCATCACGCCGTCTGTTTTGGGAGGCATCTTTGGTTCTCTTCGCGCAAGAACCCCCACATCGCCAACATGCAGCTTAAACTTTGATTCGTCAGAAAAGATAACATTGATCCACATGTCTTGAGTCCAATCTCTGACTCTTTTTGGAGAATCCGGCTTCAGTGCTCTAAGTCCAGCTTTCACGAGCCTTTCCCTCACTGAGCTTGACGAAATTATTTTTCCTGTAGCTCGACACAGATCGTTTTTAAGATCCACCGAAGTCTTGAATCGATACCGACGGCTGTACTGCACTAAAAAATGATCTTCCACTGGGGTCGTCTTTTTTGGCCTCCCTGACCCTTTCTTTCCGCTGGTAGTCCCGGTCTCATGATATTTTTTTAAATTTCATGCCACAGTCTGTTGATCAACATTTAATCTTCTAGCAATTTCACGTGTTATCAAATTGAGACGTGACAGACACAAAATATTAGCTTTGCACTTCGAACTGATTTTTTTCCATTTTTTTTCACTAAATCACTTCGGTTCGTTTCGGACTGCTATCATGAGCTAAATGCACCTCTTATTCATAATAACATCGACTTCTATGCACTATTTGAACAACATTTTGCTACCTAGTGCAAAAAAAAGCCCATAGCTCTCACAAATTCCAAGAATTGCGCAAGAAAAGTGTAATAAAATGTTTGACCAACATTTTTCGAACGGCGCTGTACACGGGTGTAGCTTACTTTCAAAGTTAGATTCAGTGGATGTTTGCAAGACATACTACGCAGCTTATGCTTAAACTTAATTTGTTTGAGAAGAAGCATTCATCCAGGGCTTAGAATTGACTCGAGATTTACTATTTACTATGGACACACTAGATGTACTCGTATAAATGAGGTTTTTTAGAGTTTTGGAAAACAATTCATAGGCCACAGACCACATAGGCCGCATTTTCTTCGGCATATTCGCATGTGTGCGTACCAGTTTTCCCTCAAGAGTTTTCCATTTAACAGTAAGGTTAAAATGGTTTTGTTCTGCAAGCAGTTAATGACTGAACCTGTCATAAGGTGATCGTTAATTTGAAGCTCGGCATTAAGACCAGCGCTTGGTCAGTTTCTACCTTAAGGAAACGACCGAATACGTGGTTCAAACATGTGTTAGATATTGGTCTAGTTGGTTCGTTGATAAATGAGACCAACCCATTTTCACCCAATAAGGATTCATACATATCTACAGCAACATTTGGGCTTCGAATATCTACATTAAGATCTCCAATATTAAAAAGATTTGCCGCCTTCTTGTTACTTGAAAAAACTTGAAATTCATCCAAAAACATTTGCAGAGATTGAGCTATTTCAGGCGACAGGAGATGACTTAGTCGAAAGAAAGTGTATTTGGTGAATGGACCCCCGATGCACAAGAAAGCATATACCCTCCTAACGGCGCCAACAATACAGGCATCTGATTAACCCTTACCAGTGCGGTTTTAGGCCAGGTATATCTGCTATTGATCAAATTTTTACAGCACTGCGGCACGATCCAAAGAAGTACAGATCGATACTCATCAGCCCTTCATCGATATCCAAGTCGCATACGAAAGCATTGACACTACTAAGACTAGCTATACAGAGCCATGTCTAGTTTTGGCATTCCTGCCAATCGTTAGATTGTACTGAACGATCGTACCGAGGCCTTTGGTGCCCAGCAAGAGTTAAAACACGCTGTCTTGTGACTTCTTTAAAATTCGCAAACCAATGTGTACCAAACCAAAGGAACGGCAATTTGTCTTTCAGTGACCTAAGACAGCAATTGAACAATGAGGGCTTTCCATGAAGCACTGGTCAAGCTCTATATAAAACCCTTATTATCCAAGCCCTGCTCTATGGCGTAGAAGCATAGACATGAAGCACTGGTCAAGCTCTATATAAAACCCTTATTATCCAAGCCCTGCTCTATGGCGTAGAAGCATAGACATTAGCAAAATCAGTGAGTTTTGCATTGACGAGCTTTGGAGGAAGAGATATAACAACGAGTGAATGTCCTCAAAGGGCCGAAATGTCTGCTGCACTATATGTATGACGTCCATGAAGTGTTGTCGATGCTGTTTCCTAAGAAGTATCGGCCAATTGCCTTTTCTAAGTGTATAAGTCCCCCGAAAGTAGTAATTTTTTTCTTATTCACATATCCGCATAGGTGGAGTCGCTCATGGATATTTTCAATGGAAGAACATCCTCGATGCAGTTGAGGTTTAGGAGTCCTTAGTTGCCCTTGAGAGGCTAATAATAATCTTGCTTGACTCGGTTCCGTTCGTTCCTATCTAGTGTTGAGTAAGAACACATTCCGATAAGATGATGGTTTTGCACCATTTTTCCAACAAGTAAGGTTAAATTAAGGGCAACTGGGTGTCCTTGATTAATCTAGCCCTAGTTCTTAGTCCACCGATTTAGGTAATTGTGCCCATTTCGTGCTATCTGTAAAAATACCACCGGCTTATAACCACGTAGATACTACATATATGAATCTCAGAAGAACTCTTCGGACAAAATTCAAGATGTTCCTAATTCCAACAACAGGCGGATTTGTAAATGGTTACAATGCCGTGCCCGATCTTAGTACGAAAAGAGATACTGGTGAACGAACTCTTTATAAGAAAACTGCAGTCTACTCACCTAAACCAGGTTTCATGCTATGGTATATGGACAAAATTTATTAAATTTGGACCGGCATATCTGATGGCTTTATGGTTTCCTCATTGGATGCTGGAATCATATGACTTCTTGAAAGATTTATACCTTTGCTTTGGGGATAAATGCATAATCAAGCATGCGCTGATGCCACTTTGCCTAGTAGATGTCAAAATATTCCATTCTTCTTTGGTATGTGCCATTCATTCGTCTGCTTAAAGTTTATAGCCGAACGTCGTCCTCCTTTACTGGAGTATATATACAGCATATACGTAGTATTAGTCGTCATCCAATAGCATATCCCCCAAATTCTTCAAGGATATTGCCAGTACCTCAATATGCGAATAAAATTGCTACTGTGGGAAACCTTGGAACTCCTCCGTCGAAAAGGACATATTGTTGGACAGTTATTACATATCTTCACTCGTTAATTTTTATGAGTAAAGTAGCCTGCTATGGATTGGTCTTGCTTTCACGATCAAAATATTTGGAAAGGATTGTCCATCAGACTTGATCAATTCAGTTCTCTTCCACAATTGGACTTACAGCGGCGATATTGTCTTCAGTTCATACATTAGATTAGATTAAGCTGGGAGGTGGGATTATGTACGATTACCACTGCAGCCAGGTTTGGCCTATTGTGATTTCCTCAAGTTAGAGCTCACCCATACTCCTTGAAATTTAATGAACTCGGCTTTATCTGTGAGTGAGCTGGCAAGGTATGGCTTACCTAGAAGACGTAGACATGTTGTGCTTAAGCGGTTACAATGACAAGGGAGTGGTCCTTGTTGTACATACGACAGTTGTTGTCTTGTGCCATTCCCATAATCACAAGGTGTTTTCTGACTCTGTAGTGGCCCATTACGAAACCGATTACTGCGTGTATTTGACCTCTATAAAGCTGTAGAAGTTGTTTTGTTCTTTTGAGAGAAGTGGTTGGCAAAAAGTTGTTGGAATGTCTTTGTTTCTAGCCAGTTAATTATGTAGCTTTTTATTGAGCGAATTGGTAACCTGCAAAATGGTGTGGCAACATGAATTTTGGCCTCGAACCTTTTCTGGTCTGCTCTTTCAGACCTGGCACCCAGACTAAATGGACTCTTTTTGTGCTGGTTAGTGTTATGAGAAGTATAATGCAGTCCCAGACAATTTTTGATGTTATCTCAAAAGCGTTGATAGCAAGTAGGGCCGTTTTGCTGTCAGCTAGTGCATCTCAGCTTGAGGTTCAGTACATACATTCCTGGGCTTCGTATTATGAC
The DNA here is from genome assembly GCA_963966105.1 of Volucella zonaria. Lineage (NCBI taxonomy): Eukaryota > Metazoa > Arthropoda > Insecta > Diptera > Syrphidae > Volucella > Volucella zonaria. Next base: position 65,152,691 of record OZ014534.1, read on the forward strand.
CATGTGGCACGAAATCTATCCACTGCTCTACGGATTACTCGCTCAAATGGGGGCTATATGACTCAAAGAAATCACATCTATAATTTATCGCAAATCGACGTCCGATTTTCAGTCTAGATTTAAACAATTTGGCTACAATGCTCAAACAGAAGTCTATTCAGAACAATTTGACAGAATATACTGATCATGAATATCGAAAAGTAAGTGGTTTCATAGTCGTAGTAAGCTTTATTGCAAGTCCTACCTAAGCACAAGGACTAACCTCTACATGAACAGAATTTGTCTCAGTTAGATCTCTACGGCAGGCAAGTGGCACTACGAACAGTTTTCATTTAAAAGCTTACAGATGCATATGCTGAAAGTGGCTCTATAAAGCCCTATCATGTTTTTTGTTATTATTCTGGGATTGCAGGACCTAGGCAAATCTGATCTTCGTCATGCTAACCGCATATGCCCTCAGAAGTTCATCGACGAAAATAGCAAATGTCTCGAGTGGATGATCGCTTCTACCAACGAGATTGCAAGGTGAGCCATAATGTATGACCCTATTTTCCCAGGCTATATCTTTGGAATAAAATGTTTATTTGAGCATTCACGCTTTTTTTCTATCATGTTTTGAAAATGATACCGCCTAGGTGGCTGCCACCATTGCCGATTACAATTTGGGCTCTTTTTATGCCATTTTCAATGGTTTCCTTAAACATTTCGGCCGATAGGTGCCGCCTTCTTGACGGATGTTCTCCTTCAGGTCTGCCAGAGTTTATGGCTTATTCACATAAAGCCGTGACTTTAAATAACCAAGCCAAGGGCAAATCGCCAAAACGCGATATCAGACGACCGGGAATGCCGGTTATGGCTCGTGCAGTATGCGCGTCCAGTCCTAATCCATCCAATAGAGGAATAAAAAATACATTGATCATCTAGCGCTCACCATCCACAGTCAGCGTCCTGAAAAAAAGAAAATGGTCCAAGGCGTCCTTCTGCGTAAACAACACACCATGCAGTGACAACATGCCAATCATTATTTTTGACGCAAAAATCGTCCACTTCGTTGTTGAGATTTAGCAGGGCAAAGGCGTAGGTTAGACCCATCAGTTGATGGACTCTCTGCATTTTGTAAGGAAACATCTTCAAGTATTTCACCAAAATGCGCCACAGAGATGTATGTGGAATGGCCAATTGCGTGGCACGTCGTCTGGTCGATGTCGACGGAGCTTCAGCCGCGATAGAGATATTTTCGGCCGAACAAGGGTACGAGACCTTTCAGATATTGCTCGGTCCTGTGTTGTTCCAGTCTCTAAGAGTTATGCGGCTACACGCCCCATGGAACTACCAGTGGGAGCCGGGCGACCAGGAAAATGGACGAATTCTTCACTGAAAACATGGTGACGATTATTCCACGTTCTTCAGGAGTATAGCGCTCCATTGCTTATTCACACAAATTCTAATTCTGGGTACTTCAAAAATGTCAAAACCGAATTGACATTCCACCCCATTTGTAAGATTTATGGCACTCTCCGATAGGGTCATACATTATGGCTCACCTGCTTACTTTTTTTATTTATTTTTCAAAGGATCGATACAAATAAATTTGTAAAGTCCGGGATTTTACGCCAGGGTACTATGCACATATGGCGTTATTTTGTCAACAGCACGCGGAGTACCGAGTTCCCATGTGTGACTCACCCAATATTGGGAAATCTTCTATATTGGTAAAAATATTGCGTCGGGGATAGAGTTTTCCTTCACCAATCAGAGCAGGCTTACCAATTTTTGGCATTTATAAGGCCTAAATGCAATCAACTAAGTCTGAAAATCTAAGTTGTTGTCCGAAACCCATTGCAACAGATCACTAATCTACGATTTCACGACTAATATTTAGAGTACATTTATGTACTTACCCAAACGATACTTAAATTGTCACAGCTATCCGTACAAATCCTACTTAAGTACCAACGACAACTCGGAATGTGACCCTGTCAGTGGTAAATACTCACTTGACTGCGACTTCTCATAATGACGACAACATAAATAAAAATTACACTACACGGGCCAGAGTCAATTTAAACTCTGAATATGAGCAAATAATTTCAACTCAGCTTGTAGACAGTGATGCCAGGTGACGGCAAGAGTGTCAACCAACTGACTGTGGCTATAGATAACGATTCGCACGCAGTTGTATCTTAACAGCAGCGCGGTGAATGTATAATTAGGCACTGAGCTTTCAGCGAACACGGTTTTATCCGGATTCCAATTGAAAGTAACCAGCATTGTGATTACGCGACACACGATAGCTTATGGTGTTCCAATGTATCGAAGTCAATGTTGGTGGCGATGGCTATTTGTCAATATGCTTTACCGGCCAACATACAAGTGAATGTGAGGCTGACAGCTTTCATTTGAAGGCTGGCTTAATTGTTTGCTCATATTTCAGAAGACGTGCGCAGTCAGTTGTGGGAGTTATTTAATATCCTATTTAGAAATAAATTAAGCTCATTAAGGGAACCAACTAATTGACGTGAATGGGTGAATAGAAATATCAAGACAATGACGTACAGAAGTTTATGACACAATCACAAAGGCTGGCAGTGCACTGCTAGAGCAGGTGATGCTTAACAGATCTGTTTTTCACCTATCCAAGTGAAACTTGTGGTTACGAACTAAGCAACTAAATGAAATGTATTCGATATTTCAAGAGGCACTCGTCAAACTTGTATCTAAAAGGTGTGAAATAGGTGACAGTAGAGGCAATAATCATTGGCACGGTTGCACCAGCATGTACGAATTATATGATTACCATTGTGTATCTGGGGGTTTTATTTTTATTGTAACTAAACTTTATTACCATATTTCCATATGATACGCGATTGTTGGACTTGATAAGGTAGTTAACAGTGCGACAGTGCAGACGGTGAGTACCCTTTTTATGTCGCTTTTAATGTAATTTCCTAATCTGACAAAGACAGCAGCAGCAGCAGGGAGGATCGAGCTAGAGTCCCTATATCGCATAAAGATGAGACAAATGCAGCGTAGCGTGAGAAGTGACGAGCGCAATTACATCAATGCGCTGGCCATGCAAGCAGAAGAAGCAGCAGCGAGGTGCGACAGCAAAACCGTTTACAGAATCACCAAAGAGCTTATAGGTGGCCGAAGCTCTACTCAACACCCGGTGAAAGGCTTAGGCGGTGCGTTGCTAATATCAGATGAGGAACAACTGAAGAGATAGAAGGAGCATTTTGCTTCGGTTCTAAGCCGAGTATTCGCCAGCAATATGCACCCAAGGCAGACAGAAGTGTCCGTAGAAAGAAATTCCCGAATTCGCACCACAACCCCCAGTAAGGAAGAGATTATTGCCGCGATCAAAGCACTGAAAACCAATAAGGCGGTAAGACTTGATGGCATACCTGCGGAGCTGTTTCTAACTGCGTCAACGGCATCAGCTGAGCTACTGTTCCCACTTGTCGGGAGAACATGGGAAGCTGAGAGTTTTCAAACTCCCTTAAAAAAGGCAATCTAATGCAGTGCGAAAACTGGAGAGGTATCTGCGTGCTGCCTGCTGTGGCCAAGATAATAGCTAAAATCATCCTGGAGCAAATCAAAGAACACTTCGAAGATACACTCGGCGCCGAACAAGGAGGTTTCCACTCTGGATCCTCCTGTATCGATCGCATCAACACCTTGCGTTTCATCATCGAGCATTGTGTTGAGTACCGATCACCACTTTAACTGCTGTTCATCTATTTTGAAAAGGCGTTCGACAGTGTCAATAGAGAATTTATTTGGCGTGCTTTGCGCAGGAGAGGCATTCCTGATAAATTAATAGCAATTATCAAGGCTACCTATGATGGATCCACATGTCACGTCTTACACAGAGGAAGACTCTCTGAGGAATTCGAAGTCCAAAGCGGAGTTAGGCAAGGCTGTATACTTTCACCAATACTGTTTCTATTGGTGATTAGCGATGTGCTGAATGCGGCCTTTTTAACAGGAAATGGAAGAATTCTATGGACTCTTACATCTGAACTCAAACACCGTGACTACGCCGACGATGTATGCCTTCTGTCTCACAGAATAATAGACCTGTGGCAATAAAAATGATTAGCCTAAGACCAAACTCATCAACTCATATATGTCTTGCTGGACAGACGGTTGAGAGAGCAGAGAGTTTCCAATACTTGAGAGTATTGTCTCAACCGATGGCGGAACCGAACTGGATATAGCCAACCACAAGCTGCAAACGTTGTCAATAGGTGTCCACGCTACATCTTAAGGATATTCTGGCCAAGCCGAGTCTCAAACGAACAGCTTTATTAGAGAACGGACCATGAACCTATAGGCACAAAAATGCAACGACGAAAGTGGCAGCGGATTGGTCACACTCTCCGAAAGGGTGACAGGTCCATAGTTAACCAAGCGATGCAATGGAACCCGCTTACTCAGGATGGCAGTATGCGCGGTGACCCTAGGAGTACATGGCGCAGAACCGTTGAGAAGGAAGCACGGAAACTGGGGAAAATGTTGGAGAGAGCTGAGGCACATTTCCAGAAACCGCACTCGATGGCGCGTAGGCATAGTAGAGGCCCTAGGACCCACAAGGGGATACAGGAACAAAATGAAATAAATATGAATCTGAGGCATCTTAGCGAACGTTTGTTTACAATCCGCATTAAGGCTAAATATCCAACACAGGCAAGTATACGTCTCCATAAGTAAAAATTCACAAAGGAACCTGGCAGTAAGACAAAGCTCTTGTAGTCTGGATGTCGAGGAGCCAATATCGCGAAAGGAGCTCACCAAAGAATTGCTATGAAGAAATTTGACGCTACACCCAGAAGCGACTGATAGAATCTCTTCTGAGCTAGCCTCCGAAAACCTTTTAACAAGAGTTCTATGCTACCAACATCAAGCGCAGAATACCAGTGACGAAATTGTCAGTCAGGCATTAGAGGACTATCCGTCGACATATTTAAAGCCTCAGTGATTGATTGGTAAGAAGCATACACCTGTTCGTCTGTAAATTTACTTCGACGAAAGTACGCCCGGTAAATGGAATATGAGCATTGTTTGCGTAGCCTCGTAGACGCCAGTTAGCAGAACCTTCGTCAGCCTTCTAGTGACATCTGGAAGCATTCACTTGGTCAGTTGGCGTCCACCATACCAGTCATACCGTGCGCAATTCCACTCACATGAAACTCAGTGGTCAACCGCGGACACAGGCAGTCCTAATGCAGAGAAACTTTGCATTGCTCAACTAATTCAAGGACGATCTCCTTTCCGATGATGACCTTGTGAAGTGAGAGCAAAACGAGACTTATTGAGTTCAGCCTTCCGACTGCGTTCAGAGACGCCTTGCATTCTCGAACTAGCTTGAAAGAAGTGAGAGTGTTAGACATGGCAGCAGCTAGGCTGGTCATTCACCGATTCTTTGCATTGAAAGACAGAAACCAATTTTCCTAATGAGGTGTGAAACTGAACATCGTCTTCCAAAAACCCACGGGAGCCAGCACTTAGATCGGTTTTGGAGCCATCCATGAAGACCCGATTGCATTGACTTCCTGGCTTAGATTCTGGCCGAAACTATCCCTGGAAACATCACTACATCGGACGGCATGTCATTTAAGACCAGATTCAGATAGCCAGTGCGCAAAGCTATAAAAATTCCAGTGCGTGCTTCAGCAAGGATCACTTCTTTGTGAACGAGAGAGATTGCTTTGATAGTGCAGCCGGTTTTATAAATATCGACGGAAGAGGGGTTCATCTGTAAGCTTAGATCAGAGATATGAGTGCCAGAGAAAACCCCCCTGCAGCCGACCGACCCAGACAGACTGTTCTTCAGAGTTTGGCGGAACCAATAGTGGCGTATTTAGAATACATAAAAGCATGTTGCAATCGACGTGACGTGTAGATCCAGTTACCAATAGCAATAGGTCTCATATCTTTTACAATGCCAAAAGGCCTTGAAGCTCAAGGAGCTTTTCGACGCGTCAAATTAAGTGACAAACAAATATTTACTTAGCCTCGTTGGGAAAGCATATGGTAGGGATCAGCTGGCACTTAATGAGTTAGACCAGTCAGCTTCCTACCTCTTGTGATGAGATGAACTTCAGTTTTGAATGATTAACAGAAAGCTCATTTATATTGCATCATTAGTCTATCACGTTTGAGGAAGCCTGCGATTTACAGCAGACAGTCGCTAGGTGTGTTTCAACAGTCAATGCAACTACATCGTTTGTATATGTCTGAGCATGAATGCTAAAACAATAACAGTGGAGAGAGCGCGCCATTTTGCACCTTGACTACCTGCTGTGTACATTAGCCACAATCAACACCTTCAGTCACCTGGTCGATACACACAGGCCCTCAAAATTTTCGTCGTCGAAAGCACCCTCAATTTATGAAAATGCCCAGCGCGTATTCCTTCTTATCAAGTGTGCCTTAAACTTTGCCGACCATATTTTGACGGGCTTTTTTTTCTAATTGGCGCGCTCAAGAGATTTTGCGTACCCTTAAAATGTTTGCACACAGCGCGGGCGAAGAAAAGTTAGGAAGGAACGTCATAGATCTACGTTGGTTTTGAATGTATTGCAGCTCGACGGGGCATTCCATAAGCGAGTTGTATAGCTTCGGAAAGAATCACGACATTTCAGCGTACGTCCGAAAGTGGGCTTGAGGGTAAACCGGTTTTTAGATAACTGCCTCAAGTTGCGCACTCCAAGTCCGTTAAGGTTCCGTTCTACTTGTGAGCACCACCTAGGGTGGTGGTCTCACTCCACTGCATTGTCCCTCCGGGTTAGATTCGAATACTTTACGGGCCCGAGCATTGGTGTCAATTCGCTCTACATGTCCTAGCCATCTCAGTCGACTGATGCGCAGTTTTCTGACTATTCCAATGTCGCTGTACAGCTCGTCGTTGAATCTTCTCCTTCAAAGTCCGTTAATGCAAATGGGACCGAATATTTTTCGAAGGATTTTTATTTCGAAACAACCAAGGATATCTTCATCCGTTTTCAATAAGGTCCATGCTTCAGCGCCACAAAGTAGAACTGGGATGATAAATGTCTTGTATAGACTCTTCTTAGTTTTTTGGGATAGGGCCTTACCACTCAATAATCTTCTTGCTCAAAGAAACGCGAAAAGCGATTGGCAAGAGTGATTGCTGTTGTTGGCGGAATTGATAGCAGATCAAAGGCAGACAAAGTCCCTTACTACCTTGAAATTATAGCTGTCGATTGTGGCGTTCTGTCCAATTCGTCGATGTTGCGTGTTTCTTGTTGGCAACATATACTTGATTTTGCGCTCATACTATATACCGCTAAGCCCATTTTGGGCGCTTCCGTTTCAATACCAGCGAACGCACCGATGACAGCCCGCTGAGTTCTACCAATTATGTCGATATGATAGGCGTATGCTAGTATTTACGCGGACTTTTGAAAGATTGTGCCGTCAGTCTTCATTTCGGAGTTCCGCACAATTCTTGCAAGTATGATGCTAAAGAAGTCGTATGACAGCACGTCCTCTTGTCTCGGTCATTTTCAGCAGCTTTGAATACCTCGGCCGGTAATCTGTTAGGTCCAGTAGATTTTTTGGACTTTGGCTTAGATATCGCTATCCTTACTTCGTTCTGGCCAGGTTGACGGAAGTTTTGGCTATCATCGTTAAATGGTCTATTCTGGCTGACGGCGGCATGTTGGGCTTCTTCGCCGTTAAACAGTCTGCAGAAGCATATTTTCAGCACCGACTGTGACTCTCTTACAACGTTTGCTTCTTCATCTCTGCAGACTTCTGTATATGTACGTATGGGTCTTCTTGTCTTGACACTTTCTTTTTATCTGCTGGTAAAACTTTCGTATGTTTTCCCTGGGGAAAAACTATCAATATTTTCGATCACGCGCTTCTCGTGCTCTTAATTCTGCTTCTGGAGAAGCCAGAGCATCGGCTTCCTCTCTCTTCTGCTCGTCGAGTTCACGAGCGGTTTTTAGATTTTTAGATGCATTGTTTAGATGCATGTGCTTGCCGGCATTCTTCTTCCAACCAGAGATTTCTTGGTAGTGGCCGGATAAAATCTAACACATCAGTTGCGGCGTCTCTGCTGGCGCCTTCGCAGCATTGCCCCTCATCTTCGGTACTTGATGCTGGCCGTCTCTTCCGATTGCAGCTTTTCTACTTCAGATCTTCTCACAGTAATTCTTTTTTGTTGTGGTGCTTGAAAAATCTGCATTCGCACTTTGGCTGCAACAAGATGATGATCTGAGTTAATCTTGACTGCCCGGAACTTTCGGACGTCCAGTAAACTGGAGGCATGCGGAAAGTGATCAATTTGATTTAGCGTTTCATGATCCGGAGACCATCATGTCCGATTGTGTATATTGAGATGATTACGCCGTGCCACACCCGGTTATACTTACCAACTCTCCCACCAAAGTTGTCCTCCTTTCCTATCCTAACGCTCAAATCGTACTAGGCGATACTTCGGACATGGATGATACGTTTTGTCGCGGAGCTTGTATAAACATTCTTTGGTGGCGTCGTCCTTGTCTTCCGTTGGGGCATGGGCGCATATTAGGCTTATGTGAGCGAATTTAGCCTTGATGCGGATTTTTACAAGACATTCGCTCACGTGTCGGAAGCTCAACACTTCTTGCCTAAGTCTACGGCATATGGCAAACCGCATCCGAAGGAATGCGGTGTCTTTCTCTTTAGCAATCACCGTAGTATATATGTGTCACAGTTTTTTATCCTCCGCATCGCATCGATGACCGCTGAGAATGATGGGGTCGCATTTCCTGAATACTGGCCAGTATAATGCCACTTGCCAGGGATGTCCTTTTCGTGTTAGCCTGCATGAGTAAGGGTAAGGGTTTACTCATGCAATTACCGGGGACCATCAGTGGCAGATAAGGGAAGCATTTCGCTGCGAACTTGATTATTGCGCTGCTGGACCAATCCAAGTTATAGGACAGTCAGCAGTTTCCCGACCAATCGCCACTAGCAGTCTGAATTAAGCACTGGTGAAAATAGCGATAGAACAAGGTGATACAGGAGACATTTCGTAGGTGTTCGAAGTTGTCAATTGACTGAGTGATATTAGCATCACCTATGAGTTTTATGACACGGTTTTGAACCTATCCAGGTTAACAGTTTCCAGCAACTGCATGTGTATACTCGTACCTAGATATTCCCATTGGTGCCAGGCGACTTAAAGCCATCAAAGGTTGCAAAACCGTATTAAATTACTTCATCCATCTGTCACCGCAACCAATGACATTTACCAGTTATAGTGGGCTGTGTTCCTCGTTCCTCAACTCACTTGCAACTTCTCTGATAGGAGGTAATTGTGAGCTGGTTCTAATCAGTTTATTTAGGAAGTGTCATCAGATTTTCGGAGTGCTTCCAATTTGGTCGATTTGCCTCCTTTGAGGGGTTTGGTTAGCCTCCTAGGGATAGTCTTCTCGTATTCTTCTTCTTAAACAAGATGGAATTATTCGATCCGGAATTCGATATACAATACAATGGTCTCATGTGGAAGGAAAAGTTGTTATCATTTTGCATAAGTCAGTGACTTTGCGATGCTTTATTTTACTCTTACTAGTCAGCGTCTTTGTAAGACCAGGGTTGTAGGCGCCCGGTAGGTAAAGGCTGACATGGATCGACCTCACTGGCTGCCCCTCAGAGGTGTTGGACGATACTTTGTTGTAGGCGGTTTCCCTTGTCGGATGGCAATCATAGAAACTTTATTCTTTGTAGACTCATAGATCTTGGATTTGGCTGATTCCTTTGAATGTTAAATTAATTTCTCACTGACCAGCTCCTCTTACCTTTTAGATGCTTCTGAAAGCGATAAGCATTCTGGGTGCCGAGGGGCGACAAGTTTTGCCTTCGCAGAGGTTCTAGATATTTTGTATCAAAACAGTTTATTGCCAGGTAAACACCAGTTTTGAGATACTCACTTTTCTGTCCACGACTGTTGAGTTGAATGTTTCCAAGTCAACATCGCAGGGTTGCCCAATTTGGTATCGTAAAAACAATAATAAAAACTCTTCCCCTCTAGTTACCTACCATTCATTTGATTTCCTCTGTTCCGATTCAACTTTTCGAACAATCTCATATGGCAAAAAAAGAATAAAAATTCAAATCTGCAACTTGAGGGTGCTTCTAGTATTAGGTAATACTTTAAACTTCAGTGCAAAGAGATTTCTTGGTCAACAATTTCGAACCGGCCGCGGCCTCATGAATTCGGAAAGATTTTCGTCCAAATTTCTCAAACCTACTTCCACATTCTCTCACACTTTCTTGTTGACTTCCTAGCGGAAGAAGAAGGATATTCGTATCTTCACCAGTCAGCGCGAAAATGTATTTGTTTCTACTCCCCTGTTCCCATTCACACGACGAAAAAGGAGAAAAAAAAATCATCAACTTTGGTAGTTCCTGTGGGAAATATTTGGATTAAGAAAAATTGAATTTTTTTTTTTTTCAGTTTTGGGAAAATTCGATACCACGCCGGTTGTGTCGTTGTGTCGTACCCACACATACTTAGCACTCTCTTTGGCAAAGAAGGCAATAACCACGATGAGGTTGACGGCAAAGGCAGAGGCAAAAGCAAATGCAAAGGCATTCAAAGCCACCCATACCAGTCAGAAGTAAGTCCATCTGTGAATAACGAAAAGAAGGAAGTCAGGGATAAGAAAGAGGAAAAAAAAAAAATTAAATAATACCATCAAACGAGGGTGAGAGCTGGAGAAGAATCTTTGGTTTCTTTGCGTTACGTTCCTTCAGTAGGTACTTCCCTTCTTTTCGTTTGTCTTTCGTTCTACGTTGTTTGAAAGGAATCTCGCATACGAGTACGAGTACTCATCCTCTAGTCTGACACTGACTCCCTGACTGATATATTATTTGTGTGTATAGGAGCAGAGAAGGCATAAGACTTTGAGTTGTTGCTACGACTCGAATCGGGTCGGGGCTTTTTTGTTATCGTGGGAAATTTTGTCTTTTTTACGAAATTTCTGTCTCACACTCTCTCGCATAGGGAAAAGGAATTCATTTTTTCTTTGAATCGCTTTTGCCGGTTTTTTTTTGTTTTGTCAGTGGAGAGAGGAATCGAGTATCAAAACCAAACAAGAGACAGATCTTAAGCCGAAAGATGCACTGGTGTGTGGTGATATGCCGGGTCCGGTGTTGTCGCGGGTCCAAATATGTTATAATGTTAAACAGGAGTACTCGTACTTTATATAGTATTATCCATGGTGGTCAGTCCAACAGTAACTATTGTACGACTACTAGCGAGATCAAACGCTTTTCCTATCAGATCTCTTGTATAACGTGCTGCAATTTCAGACTTGGTTTTTGAGCCTTTTTCAAAATAGCGCCCTCAACTAGGCTTTAGTAAAGCCCAGGACTAATTTACTGAACTTTTAAAACCATAGTAGAGGCAATTAGATCTACGTTAATGGAAAGGAGGCCGGGTTAGCTTCAGTCGCAGACATATTTGAGACTATCGGGTGTGTATTCTCCTTTTCCTTAGCCATTTGCCTTATTGAGCGAATACTAAGCTCCTTCTTAGGACATGAATGACATGAATATTGTTCCTATTGCTCACTTAATCGTTTCAGAACTGTCCTAATTTCTATGTCTAATCTCATGGCTTTCCATTGCAATAGAGAGGGTCTCCTTTGGATAAACATCTGTTTAAGGAACTAGGAGGTGGGGTGATACACATTGGTCAAGATCCTCGACATCTACATTTTTCTGTATAAGTGAGTGTATCCATAGTTCTTGTTTACTCGTAATTGTCACTTGATAAAAAGGTTTCTTATGAAAATGTCCAGACTTTGTATCCTGACACAATTAGGGTACAATTCAGTTTAACACCATTTCGAGTGACTACGATTTAAGTACGATATTATTCAAGATGGCCTTCGATCCATTTAAAAATTGAGTATTTTAGAGCAAGATGATAGCGCAAGAGTGTTACAGGTAAAGTAACTAGGCTAACAAATTTGATCCCTTTCCTCAGACCATACTGTGGTTAGTATTTAGTCCTTCACGCAGAATCGCGAAATAGTTACTATCGTTATAGCGGGACATTGAAGCTTTAAGTAATCAACGCTACTGCGTCTTATTGTCCAGATCCAAGGTACACCGGAATTATGCCATATGAGCATAAAAGAATAAGGAATCAATCTTCGAAGACAAGAAGTTTTGTTATCTTTCTTAAATCCCTTACAGCGAACTAGGAAGGGCGAAACTTTTCTAACTACTTTTTCAACAACTAAGCAAGAAGGAAAAATGTCTGCTTCATTCCAAAATGATAAACCTACTTCAAAAAAAATAGACGTTCTGAGCCACCTCCTGAAGTAGGAACAAGTCACCTGTGATGGACTGGACAAGAAATGTTAACATGGTCGGCCTGCCTTAGCCGGGAAACACTCTATTGGCCATCAAATATCATGGGATCCTCAACTTATCTTAGCAAAACGTAGTCCACTTGCTTCAGAAGAACCATCAAACAAGGAAGAGCAAGAAATTATCTTGCGGAAAAAAGCATCGCTCGCAGAATTATCTCTTCAAGACCTCTAAGACTAGGGCTATCAAGCCCTTTCTTTTATAAACGAATCGGTACGGTCAACGGTAATGGTGAAAATACTCACCATGTTTTCCCTTTTTTGTTTTCGCAACAGACCTCTAACACAAAGAACTAGCCCAAGGTACTCCTTGTACGTTCCACTATTGGAATATCTCAGACTTTCGACGAAATCCGAGTAAGCACTTCAGTGATAAAGTGCCAACAGTAGCAGCACCCACCACGTCAACGACGAGTATGCCATCTGCAGTTGTACCCTTATGAAACCCAACTTTCTATGGAAGCCCTAACCGAGGACGCAGGCAGATCTAACGTATATCCGGGTTCTGAAAAACTCTCTTCTGAGACTTGCCTACCAAGTTCATCGGGGATGTCATTTCCGGTGATCCCATTGTGACCTGGGACCCAGACTACGTTCATTGAAGACTTGCACTCTCGAACTACCTCGGAAGTCGTAAGAGGGTTCAGCAAAGCTCTAAGCGCAGCTTGGTTCCCGCTTCTGATGCAAAGGCTTCGCCCCACTTCTTCTCAATATATGATAGTTGGTTACCATCAAGATTCCATGTATATTCCTAACATGGAGTGAAATGTAACGTTGTCGTCCTCCCGAAAGACACCAACGCCGCATCCTAGATCAATTTTGTAGACCCGACTACATTCCTTTCCTGGCTGAAATTCTGGCCGAAACCAGTCTTGGGCACAGGGAAAGCCGATTTCGTATCAGACGGCATGTCCACAAGACCAGAATCATAAGATAGTCGGCGCGCTAGGTCGTCAAAGCTCAAGTGCCTGTTGTATCAAAGACAACTTCTTTTTAAATGGAAGATATATTTGAGAGTGCTGCCCATTATATCGATATAAAGGGGAGGGAGATTCATTAATATGTCCTAGACAGACCTTTCATTGGAATCTGGTAAAAACAGCATAAAATATAATTGGCCTTAATATAGCCATGTAGACCTAGAGGACCCTTCTTGGTGAGAGGTCCAGTGTTTCGCCGACAGCTCCTTGATATTGCCAGAAGGCCGACAACGCCTTAGAGGCTTTTAACGTAACATGTTTAGTCCAGAGAAGTTTATTATCCAAGATCACACCGAAATACTTACAATAGTTTCGGTGGAGAGTAGGATGTTGATGCATTTAAGCACTAGATATATAAGTTAGAGCTCTCAGCTTTCTCCTTGTCGTAAAGAAAACAACCTCTTGTCGATCATCTCTAGGGCCGGCTGCGCTTTAGAGCAAACGGTCGCTAGGCGCAATCGGCCTATGCGTGTGCATAGGCGTCAGAATTATTGAGCGCGTTAAGCAGTGAGTCGACCAACATGCACCATAGCAGTGGAGATAGAACGACGCCTTGCGGGCAACTACTATTTACCCCCGCCGTCACATATTGGCCACAGTCAGCACCCGCAATCAGTGTCCAGCACTGCTTCTATCCACAAAACTAATGATTGGGCTTTGCCGGGTTGTCGGACTCAGTTACACATGCCGTCAAAAGTTTCGCTGTCGAAAGTGCCCTCAATGTCGATGAAAATCCACAGCGCGTATTCCATCTTATCGAGTGCGACTTCAATTCCACCTACCAAATTTTGAAGCGCCCTCCCCTTCCGCGTTGGTAGGCGTGTTGCATGCCAGAAAGGCTTTTGCGCAGTTTTGCGCACGTGTAGCTCGACCTTTCTCTCCATGCCCTTCAGCATGAAAGAAGTTAGACTTATAGGTCTGAAGCTCTTGGTGAGTGCGTAGTTCTCTTTTCCGCTTTTCGGTATAAGGCTACCCTCAATTTCCGCCAGGGTTTCGGTATATATGGTATGCCAGTGCCAGGCTAGCAATGAGGATTCTCTTCAGAGTTACTGGGTATATGCTATCAGTGCCAGGCGACTTGGGGCCATCAAAAGAAGCAACAGCATGTTTAATGGCCTCATCCGTCGCCAAATTAGATGAGATATACCAGCTACGGCGTATTGTGTTATTCAGCTCATTAGCAGCTTTCTTTATATGTAGAGCTGGTTCTGATTGGGTTACCCGAGACGTGAGTCTCAAGCATGAGACGGAGAGTCTCTACTTTTAACGCCAGTGTAGGTGCCATCGGATTTTCTGGGTGATTCCAGCCTGGCTGACTTTCCGCTTTGAAAGGCTTTGACCAGCTTGGTGGTCTAACTGACAGTGGCGATCTTCTCACAAGAGTCTTTATTAGAGGCACTCTTCGAAATCCAAATTTTCTTCTTCTATTCTTTTTGCTTTGATCTGTAAAGGCTCCAGTCTTCCTTCAAATTAGTCTTAAGTGGCATGTTTAGAAGTTTTTTGATTTCTTTACGAAAACGCTCCGGATCTGCGTTCCACCAAAGAACTGACGATCTGTAGGATTGCTTTCTAGCCGGACATGCCAGTTCAAAACAGTTGGTGAGGGTACCATTGAAGTTTTGAACGGTTTTGTCTAGCTTTGGTTTTGTCCTGAACTGTCCTGTTGATCTTGCCGAGCTCCTCTTTAAATCGATTCAAATCGAGACCTCGCATCTGATTCTGAATTCGAAGTACCTATGGTCTGACTTGGAGATCTCCGGTAGTACTTTCCAGCCAGTAATCTCCTTCACATACCTGCTGGATAACGTTAGTCGATTACTTGCTGTCTTGCGACCGTAACAACAGTTGGCTGAGATCCAACATTGTTGACAACTAAGTCAGATGATAGCATGATAAGTCCCATCTTCCTGGAATCACAGTAGTCAATGAACTCGGCTACCGCCTTCGGTGGCAATAACGAATCATACGCAACGATGTCTTTGTGCTATTCTCCGTTCGTTACGTAGCTTATGTCTGCAGCAACTAAAGCTTGGTTGCAAAATTGCCCAAGCTTACATGGTGAGAGCGAGTTCGGCATATAAAGACAAGCTCTCGGTATTTCCCATACCACGCCATAGAGTTGTGTGAAACCCCTTAGGCTTAGTCTGACCTCTGACAGCAGAGGCATTTGCTTGATCTACGGGCAGCCTGGAGAGCCATGACATCTTCAGTGATGCTCATATGAAACTCTCTCAAGAACAGAGCCAGTCGTGCTGGGAAAATCCCCCATGCAGTCGAGACAAACCGTTCTTTGGATTTTGGTAAAAGCAGCAGACACGAATTTTCCTGAAAGTTTGTTCCTCTGGTCCACCGACACGTAGGATATAATTGGTCTCATCATAGCCGTGTAGATCCAGAGAACCAAGTGGTATGTAAAAAAACACTACCACTGCTACTATAAAACCACAAACGGCAACTCCGCCAGAGTCTTATGCGTTTAATGCGTATGGTTTCCAAAAAATCGGTCGGCATCAATCTTGCCCCATTGCATAAGTGTGTGTATGTCAATATCTTGCTCAAAATCCGCTTAATTATCCTGAGAAATGCGAACTGCCAAAATGTTCGGCGGCAATAATGGACGGATATCGGACAAGGCAAACAATTTAAAGTGGAGCTTACATTGCTGAACCCTTTGGTGATCGCAACGACCGGAGAGTTGCCTCTTAAGTGGCAGCAGCAAGGAGGTGCTTCTATGTGTCTGTTTGTAGCGTCTGATGTGACTTTTAATGGCGACTGATCTCAGTTTGAGTGATTTATTGTGTGAGCTCTGTTGCAGTTCAATGCATTTTGAGGGTATGCGTGAGCGTGATCGCAGACTTTAAATATGTATACCGCACTCCGCATGATTTGTCTGTTGTTGCTGATATGTTGACTGGTTGAACTTATTTTCAACACGCTATGTTGCTGGGGATACTCAATTCTGAAAGACCACCGACGAACGAGTGTTAGAGAGTTTAACGAAGAGGGTGGCTAAGACATGGGAGGATAATTAAATTAATGATGTCGATTTGTTAGTGAAAGGGGCAGAAGCGATCAATGGAAATGATGAAATGATGGAGTCACAGTGGGTTATCGCACTTGGAATTGGAGAAATCGAAAGTGAAAGGGGGGGATTTTGAAATTAAAGATGCAAGTTCTGTTTGTTGTTTCTAACTTACTGAGTATGTAAACGAATAGCTAACATTCCAACTTATTAGTTGAGTAGTGTCATAGTTGGACGGCTTTCCTCATACTGCAAGACATAGTGCGTAAAAGCGATGAAACTGCTTTACCTGTTGTTTTTCATGTCCCGACAAATGCGATCCAAGCAAATATAGAAACGAGAACAGATATCGGTGCCATGCAGGAAGTGCGAAAGGATAGGTCCGTAAAATAACGATGAAAAACAGTGACATCTATTGTAATATGGAAAGGATCCAGTTCCTCTTCGGGTGCGTATCTTTCGTCTAATCAAGAGTTAGGTAAAAAGCCTTGATCATCGCACATGTGAACGAAATTACATTCGCTCTGATATACATTCAGGCCTCCAGAAAGGAGAAGGTCGACTTAACATTAGATTGCTACGCGATTTCCTCGACCAAACATACGGCCATTGCCTCAAGAACGGGGTACAGATCGTTCTTGGTAATTGTAACAACAAGTTAAGGTGCCACGAATTTTGTGATCATGGACGTAGAGAGCAACTTGTATGACCCTGAATCTCAGAGAATCACCCAAGCTCTATGAGCTGCGAATCAACCCGCAAAACACAGAGGTTGTTCTATTTACGCATAAAAGTATAATTCCACAATTTGACTGCCCTTCCGTGAAGGGGACAATCTTCCGACTAGCCGACAGTGCTAGGTACCTTACCCTATAATCTTAGAGGCTCAATGTCGAAGAGCGTGCAGAGAAAGCAACGCCTTCTACGCTTGCTGCCGTATATTTGGAAGAAAATGGCAACCTAGTTCCAAGACTATGCTATGGATATAGACGGCTATCGTCAGACCCATCTTTATCTACGCCGCTTAGTATGGTGGCAATCCACAAATAAAACTAGCAACCTTAGGTTACTGACAAAAGCAGAGAGGTATAGGCACAACTCACGCCATGAAACCTATATATGCAAGAATCAGTAGCGAATAGCGCTCTAAGAATGAGTCAGCTTAATGGATGGAAACCAAACCCGATCCTCAATCCTTGCAAGTGAATGGCTTTATGCTCCAATACGGACTACATAACACACCATCGCGACTTTGAAACACCATTCGCCTGTATTTTTCCAAGCAGATGGGCATGGCCCAGCAACCAAATGATAGAAGACTTGATATCCATTTCCACGGATGGATTAAAGATGGAGATAGGAACTTTGGACGCTCACGTCATCTGCCGGACTACATCAGTGTATTCCAGCCTGAGATATTGGCTGTAAAAGAAGCTGCAATAAAGCCAGTATCCCAGGAGGATATTACATATGGTATTTATACCATCGCCGCAGTTGACATTATATCGAGGCTTGTGAAGTGCTGTCGTGAAGAGCTGAAGACTCTTTGTGCTCAACACAAGATTACGCTCTGCTGGATCCCCGATCACAAAGGAGTGGCAAGCAATGAACATGCAGACGAGTTAGCTCGAAAAGGATTCTTCCTAGAAAAGGAACTGGTAGATCAATGTATCGAACCTCCACTCTGCACTTTAAGAATACACATGGCCCGAACGATACAAAAAACCTTCCAAACAACAAGACCATCATGCCATGAACTCAGCAACTCCAAAACAAGTAAGATTCCTCGGCCTCAGTAATTTGAGGCAAAGAACTTTTAGTAGTTATTACTTCCACGACCTCTCAGAACTATCTGCTTCTTCACTTTCATCTCTTTTCAGATTCGCGGATGCAACAAGATGGCTTAGACCCATTCAAGGATTAAATGACAGCAAATGCAAGACGGAAATCGGAAACCAAAACTAGGAACCACAATTAACTTCCCCTGCCCTTCCATCGCAATGGGTCTACACAGACCTAAGTGCGATGAGGTATAGAGTGGTTTCGGCCCTGTTACCACATCAACCCGCTCACCTAACCTAATCTGAAGCATCAAAGACATTGATAAAGGTGGGCGATTTATAGATTTTTGTGATGCCCATTTCCTTCAGCACAAAGCATGCCGCAGAATCTACTGTGTGTTGGTAAAGCAGGAATAGTTAGCTGTTAAGGAAGATATTAAATATTTAAGATTCGGCAAGATTATTAGGATAGCTAGGTACATCAC
Source organism: Volucella zonaria (assembly GCA_963966105.1). Classification (NCBI taxonomy): domain Eukaryota; kingdom Metazoa; phylum Arthropoda; class Insecta; order Diptera; family Syrphidae; genus Volucella; species Volucella zonaria. Next base: position 65,171,357 of record OZ014534.1, read on the forward strand.
TGGCCGACCAAGCAACATTTTGGCTCCGATCTTAGGGCATGTTAAGCGAATTGTCGTTATTAATCCGACTCGGAGTGCCTTCAAATCTACTCTGGAGGGACAACACGATGAAGGAAACTGTGGCCTTAGGCGACACGTAACGTAAAAACCGACCATAGTGCACGACTGATAATACTAAATAAGGAGAGCTGTTGGTTGAGGCCCAAGGCTACACCGGACTGTAGCGCTATGATGGCTACAGAGAACAGAAGTAGAGTAGGTTTAAGGATAAAGTAGGCTAGAGTATCTTTGGTAATACTGCCGGAAAGCATAGCCCACACAGCATCACACCCGGAAACGGATTTATGCTAATTAGCATCTGGGATCAATATCACTTATGCTAGAAAGGGTTTTCGCACCGCATTATTCACAAACGAGCATGGTGAACGAAGCAATACCCGCCTTCAATATAATATTATACGAGTAGATGTCGGAACATATCGAGCGGCAAGATAGGCTTAGATATATATGAGTACCACAACAACGGAAAAATGGTGTAAGGAGATTTAAAGTTGAATGAGTGTAATCGTAAAACACCATCAGAAATGTCGCAATGAACTGGGTTTCTTCTAACCACTCTCACGAAACGTCCGGTTTGTTTCAGACTGCGAACAAGTGCATGTAGCAAAACATATGGCATACGAAGCGGTGTTGCGTTGAGAGCGGCTAGTGCTTTTTGCAGGCTAAAGCTGAGGGAAGATTATCAACTTCGTGCGCTATCGAGGAAATGAAAATTTCAAGCTCAATTTACGGAAATTTTCCAAAAACAAAACTGCAAAGCACGTGTCAAGCCAATAAGGCCAACACAGAAGCCTATGGGGATAACCAAGTAATTTAGTATTAGAGTCACAATCTGTACTGAGGATATGCGAATACTACTTTTTCAGACTTTTAAACGAGGAGAACTTCCAAATTCTGTTGTCACACAGGACGATCCATTCAACCTGGGCGATAAAGGTCAGTACTGAACCAAATTAAAATAAGTAAATCAATATGGAAGCGTAAAATAAGGCAGTGGAAGATCACTTTTGGCGGAAAATATAAACGAACTCATTTCCAAAATTTTATATTAAATACCTGCTGAGTGGAAACTTAGCCTTGTTTGACTGATCTACAGGAAAGGACACCCTCTTAATTTTGCCAACTTAAGAGGTATTAGTTGGCTTAATATCGCTAACAAAATATTCGTTTTTAGACCCGATATATCCGCAATTACCTATATTCGAAGAAAATGATTTAAAAAAAAAAATCAAAAAACGAGTCTTAACGTAGTACCCTGCCCTCTCCGTACAGATTTTAGACCGGCCGACCAAATTGTAGAAGCGCGTGAAAAATTTTCTTTCAGAATGTTTCCCAGCGTTTTCATTACATTTTGTTGAACAGTTTCCATGTCATCAAAACGCTCTCCTTTCACGGCAGTCTTCAGCTTGTTGAATTGAAAAAAGTCGGCCGGGACGAGATCCGGCGAGTATAGTGGGCTTACCACAGAAAGTGATATTGAATCCAAAAAACTGGAAGCAAGAACCAGTCGCCCGTGCGAAGTACTATTCCGGAAGCGCATGCGGGGTATGGTTACACTTACCAATCGCTATTTCGTTGGCTTCTGTCAAGGAACTCCAAGGAGATACGACAGGTTCTTTCAGTCCAGTCCTGATTTATGGGACAGAAACATGGTTGATAGCGAAGGCGTTTGCAAATATCATATTACATTTTGAACGTAAGATACTTCGACAATTTTTGATCCCGTTTGCGCCGGTGGCCTTTGTAGGACTACAAATATAGGAGCAAGCTTTACTAGTTGTACAGAGACATGGTCAGAAGAAAATCGTCTAAAATGGCTAAAAGATTTAAATCGAATGGATACAAATACATACTCCGGAGTGAAGAGTTTTTGATTCAAACTTGGAAGTACAACGCAGTAGAGAATGATCTTGCCCTAGGTGGTGCACAAATGGACCCCATATATCATTGAGCGTGCAACAAGTTAATGCAAAAGCCGCATTATACAGTGGTACTGGTCTACTCTGGACCGTAGCACCAGCTAAGTAAATATTTCTAGGAGGTATCTACTAAAGGCCTAAGACGGTCCCGTGCGTATTTTAGATGAAGATCAACTTTGAAGACTGGAGAAAGGCTTCAATTAAATTCTGCATTGTGTAGTCGCCAGTTATATGCTACCAATTTAAGATGACTTTTTGGGAAGCAATAGCCCAAAAATCACTTTCGTTGCCAGTTAAGGTGATAGCTGCTGTTACATGAAAAAAACATCAGCGTGCCAACTAGGCACTTCTTGTGAAATTGAAATGTAGTCAAAAAAAAAAAAAAAATTACTAGACGTAGAAATGTTAAAAGTATGGAGGTGACTCCAAACGATCATACTCCAGGTGTTACTCGCAATCCACTCATGTTCTTTTCGGCTGCAGTTGGGGCGCAGATTTTGGAGGCCCCAATCAACAGACTTCGAAAACTCGCGCCGATCTCGGCGCTGACCCAGGAGCTACTGGTTTACTTGATTTCGATGAATTCTGCGGCTCTTTCTACGACACGTTCGATATATTGAGCTGGAACCATAGAGAGAGTATCGGAGAGGCCTTGCACATTCTGAAGGACTACCGTCTAAGTGGCTGTTGAAGCGGAGTTGTCGGAGGCGGAGGCGCGGAAGTGCGGAAGTGCGAAAATCTTATTGTGCTTATTTCACCTCCTAGTGGTAACCATCGGGTACTAATTGAATTCCCCAGATGGAATCAATGGTGAAGTAAAATCCCGAAATAAAGCAAATAAGACTTTATCGGGGCTAATCCGGCATATTTGGAGCTCAGGCCGGTAAAGTAACCCCATATGAGTTGCTGACTTCGGCCTCACTGACCCCTATGTAGTTCTAGGGGTATCTACAATGGAAGTGGAAATTCGGGTGGTGCAGCCGGGGAACTGCCCGGCCATGGAAAGAAAACTTAAGATACGAAATAATAACAACCCTCGGAAACGGACGATATTGTATTCCTGCAAACGAAACAAGGCTACGTGCAGCCGAACAACTAACGGAGGCCCTGCTACAAAGCAGATATTACCGCCATCGAAGAAATGAGACGGGATGGGTCCGACAAAAAGAGGATGAAAAATTGTCACATCTGCTACGATGATTGTTATCGACGGCAAAAGAAGTGCCTATTTGGATGCGGATTTCTTGTTAGAGGCAGACTTATGAATGAAGTCTTAAGTTTGCAGCATATTAACGAACAATCCGTATTAAGGGTTTAAGACGAGAAAGATGGATGTGGCTTCTACGAGATCTTGGATAGCACCTACGAGCAGCGCTATGGCACTAAAATCTTTCTCAGCGATTATAATACAAAGCTAGGAAGAGAGATCATCTTTGGCAGTGCTGTCGAAAATAATAACCTACACGACACCACCTCAGATAGCGGATTCAGGCTAATCAATTTTGCGATGCAGCGGAATATTGTCTAGCACGCAGTTCGCGCACCTCGACATTCACAAGAGGACTTGGTGAATCAACCGCCAACCAGACTGAACACATTGGGATCAACACAAGGCGCTCCTTCAGTATTATGGATCTCCGAACGTTCCGACCTGCCAATATCGACTTGGGTCATTATCTTGTTGTAGCCAATGTACGCTTGCATACATTCCAAGCATCGCAAAGGCAAGCATTAGTTACAATCGCAAATGATCGCCAAATCCTTTTTCGATCGAGTCTCCCATAATTTGTTAAGAGGTCCTATGCATGCGGCCAGCATCAAGTATCGAAAAGCAGTGGCAAGAGATTCCGCCTCTGATGTGCTGGATTTCACCCGGTCAGCACAACGAAACCCCTGGTTTGACTACGAGTGCCCGCCAGCACATACAGCTAAGCAAGAGGCATACAAAATACCGCTGCATAAAAGGACTAGAGCTGCTCACGAGCTTTGCCAGCGGAACAGGAGAAGAGACGAACACCCCCTTCTCAGGAGGAAAAAGAAGGAGCATTAGCAAATTGAGGGATTCTACTCCAGAAATGAGATTCGGAAGTTTTACCAAAAGGCGGAAAGAGCATTTCTCTAGACTCTATAACGGTGATGAACAACCAAATACCACTGTCAGGCAGAATGAACCTTTCAACTTGGATGATGTAGATCAACAATTTCGTCCACCCGACCCGGATGACATGAAGATAGCCATATCTAAGCTTAAGACAAAATGGTGAACGGTCTGACTGCTCTTCAGAGCGTCAGGCGATGACGAGATAAACGCGTTTAAAATTTTAAGTTACAGAAAGTCATGAAATACCTTTAATCCGCTATGCCTGCACCATATAATTGGCCTTCTAGATTAGTGTCCTGCTCTATTTCTTTTCTATTGGATTTTAGTGCGATCCTCCACTCTTTTATAGCTTCAGACAGCAATCTTTCTGCAAGCTTTATGCGCTCTTTGTCCATCTCCAAGCACATTTCGTAGCTGTTCGGGACGATTTCTAAATAAATCGCTTCTATTATGGCAAAATTGAAGCAAAGCCGTCATTGTACACGCAAACTGCAATATCCAACACAGTTTTACCACTAGAAATGGATTTTCGGGCCAATGCCCACACAGTCGAATTAAAACTTTCATTAAAGTTTTGAGTATAACCACCGATGCCTCGAGTAAGTAGATCGTCTTTGGTCAATTCTTCGTAGACTGGCTTGATAGCTTCATACACTTCAATTGGAAGAGCTGGCTTATTTTCGTACTCAGCCAAATTATTTGTAGCTTTACCCTTCTGTCATGAGCACCATGAATCCTCTCCGATCGGACATTTATTTCTCCGCGGTTTTGCATCAGTAGATAGTTTATGATCGAGTGTAGCCCATATATTGTGTCTCATGTTTTCAGCTGAATCACAGTTTCTACGAATGGCTAATCCATAACAAAGTTCGTCTATTTGTTTCCCCGTCAATTTGCTTCTTCCACTGAAACCTTTTGTATTTTTTTTTTTTCAAATTACGTAGGCGGGTACCCATTCGCTTTTGAACGTATCTATATGCACTTTCTTGAGTACTATGACATTCTCATAAAACGTTTCTAAAGACGAAACAAGCACGAACACGTGGTAAATACAATAGCTTCAAAAACGTCTGCCGTATGCCTACTATAGTCACTTAAAATTGCGTCCTTTCTTTCGGTCATAAGAGGCTCGATGCGTATCTGACGCCCTTGTTCTACACTTTGAAAAACAAGTACTTCGAGAAACTTCCCGGCCATAATCTTTTGGGCTATCATTTTTGAGGTCTTACGGGACCATTGAAAGCAATTACAAAAAAACGATATTTTGAAATCCTATGTAGAGTGGCCTAACCCCTAAACGTCATTGTTGAACAAATAGTGCAAAGCTCATGCGCCAACTCAAGAAGCACAGTCTTTCGAAGGCCCGTTCAATGCCGCTTTCGCGAGTACGAGTGTAACAGTTGATGAGGGCAAGACCAAGTATATGTTGTTAACAAGAAAGGACATACAACACCGAAGTCTCGGACAAAACGTGTCCATTAACAGATATAACTTTGAGATATTACTCGTATGTTCTACCACATGAAATGCCTGATTTTCGGTCAGTCGGAAATAAGAAGTTCTCGAGAGAGCATCTGTGACAGAACGTTAAATTTTCTTTTTTTATAAAATAAAATGGTACGTGTGCCTGACGTGTGAAAATTTTAGAGATCCTTACAAGTACTGTTATTTTTTCCTCTAGGAATTATTTACCATGCCGTCAGCAGTTCAAATACGAACCCTCCCTTTTACGAACTTAAAATGGGACATAATGCGTCATTGACAATGAAAAACATTAATGACGCCGATGTTTTAAGAGCAACGGTGGATGCGGACAAAACGAAATCGTTGCGGGAGATTACACAAAGCATGGGAGTATCCCCAATGACAATCAGTCGACACCTTTCTCTCATGGTAGAGACACTCGATAAGTGGGTACCCTATGAACTGAACGAATTCCAAAAACTACGGCGCCTTTTCCAGGCGCATCGCTAACATTAAGAAACCAAACTGAACCTCCTTGCACCGGATAGTCACCTGTGATGAAAAGTGGATACTGTATGATAATCGTAAAAGATCTGGGCAGTAGTTGGATGCTGATGAAAAACCGAAACACACCGCCAAGCCCGATCTTCTTCCAAAAAAGGTTATGGTGACATTTTGGTGGACACCAAAAGGACTAACCCACTTCCCATTTCTTCAATCAAGAGAAACGATAAACGCTATCAAATATTATGAGGAAATCGACATATTGCATGCCAAATAGGCTGAAAAGCAACCTGCGTTGGTCAATAGGCCCGGTTCGGTCCGGTTGCATGGCAATGCTAGACCCCATACTTCAGAAGTCATGGTGCAAAAGTTGTTGCAGTTGAATTTGAAATTCTTCCGCATCTACCGTACTCTCCTGATATTTCCCCAACGGATTACCATCTTTTCCGCATTCTGGATTCATTTTGCCGGCAGAAGGTCTTCCGAAACCAAGCAGAGGTCATAAAAGCTTCTGAAGATTTCATTGCCTCAAAAAGTCAGCACTTCTACGAAAAAGGAATATTTGACCTTGTATCACGTTGCAAGATGCCAACGGATTCTATTTTGATTGAATAAAAATTTACGAAAAAAATAATATTGGCTTTTCAATTTCATGTGTTACAAACCAATACTTAAGGGCTTTTCTATCTAGGCCCCGCTATCAATTCAGACAACAGCACCAGCGCCGAGATCAAGCGGAAAATAACTCTTGCCAATCTTGCCAACTCTCTCTCGAACACCAAAAGTAACCTTATACCATACAAAACCTTAATAATCCCAGTCCCGCTTTATCGCGCAGAGACAAGGACTTAATCAAAAATGGATGACGGTGTTCTTGGCTGCCTTGAGAGTAAATTCTTCGGGTATTTTTCGGTCCTGTCTTTTTTTTTTTTTTTATAATGAGCAGATGCTCATTGTACACATGTTTGTGTATCCTTAAAAATTTAGAGAAGAAGAAAGGACAGGTACCGATGTACATTGTTTTTAAATGTTTGCAAGTTATAACGACCAGGAAACACAGAGATCGGCAAGGCATTCCATAAGCGAGTTGTACGGCTTAGGAAAGACTCACGATATTTTAGAGTACGTCCGAAAATCGTCTTTAGGGTATACTGATGAGCATTCATAGCGAGACGAGTGTTACGGTTGAAAGTTTGAATGGGCGGAATATTAACTTAGACATTTCGCACAGTTTTTGACGACATCGAATATGTGGTCGTTCCAACATAAGTTGTCATTGACACACATACCGAGGATGGAAAGTTTTTCGGTTTCGACGATGTAACATAAGTGCCATGGATAATGGCTGGGTGTTTAAATTTCGCTTTAATGCTGCTGTCGTACAACATGTCTGCAGCAGTTTTGGAAGCATTAAATTCTACTCTGTTAGTGTTTCCCCATTTGGTTACGCTGTTAATCTCAGAATTTAATTAGCTTGGCATACGCTACCGTTCCCGTTCTACAATCGAAGAGCAGGGGCGTGAGTCCGGGAACAAATATGAAAAGTAGAGAGTACTGTCATCAGCAAAGGAATATATTGGATTAGAAGTAGTTGACAAGAGATCGTTGATGAAAATTAAAAAGAGTGTCGGAGACAGAACGGAGCCCTGTGGCACACCAGCCTTTATTTTGTGAATATCAGATTTGAAACCGTCCAAGACAACTTGAATTGAATTGCCCAAAAGGCAATTTCTAATCCATTGAAAAAAAGAGTCATCGATTCCAAAAGCATGCATTTTCGACAAAAGAGCCTGATGCCAAACTCTGTCAAATGCCTTAGAAATATCAAATGCAACTATTTTGCTTTCACCAGATTGATGTATGCTTCGGTTCCACTTTTCGGTGAGACATGCCATCAAATCACCAGTGGACCTGTTGCTACGAAAACCGTCCTACCGGTCATTGAGAAGTTTTCGTGTTTCGAGATATTTCATGAGCTGACTGTTTATTAGCGTTTCCACGACCTTGGAGAGAAGGGACGTAAGTGCAATGGGTCTGTAGGAGGAGAGAGAGGAAGATTCGCGTTTTTAAAGGGACGGGCTGGACAAATGCTGTTTTCCATCTGCTCGGAAAGAGTCCTAAAGAGTAGGATTGATGAAAAAGCTTACGCAGTGGTTTTGCCAGCGTGGAAGAACACCTCTTCAGTAGAAGGGGACATATACCACCTGTCTGCATAGACAGTGAGTGAAAGAGGAGATACAACCACGAACGATGTACAACGACATCGACTTAGCCGGATGACTGAAGGTCCAACGACTGAGATGGTTGGGTCATGTAGAGTGGATGAACACCAATTCTCCGGTCCGAATCCGCTCGCAAGAGATCGCCATCGAATCGTGCCGCATGTTAGCGGAAGGGGACCTCAATCAACTTAGCGTGCGAAACTGAACTGGAGGCAGCTAGCTAAAGGTCGAGCTAGCTGGAGACGTTTCCTGGTTGAGGGATAAGTTCACCCCGGATGCGCTTTGTCAAATCCAGCAGAGGGAGCAATATGCCTGAAAGGGTGTGTCGTAAACTATTATTCATAATAAATGCAGCAGCTAATTGATTCAAACTCAATTCACGTCGTTATTGTGTGAAATAAAGTTCCATAGGTCTTAAGAAAACACTACTCGTACACCTTGGCATGCGTCAAACAGGTACAACTTAGTTTTTTTCTAAATCGAGACTGATTTTCAAACTTTTCCGTAAATGTAATTGTGATAAGCTACTACGAGTACTTAGAACCTCATTTCGTATCACAAATTTTTGCTCGCATCCACGGCCTTTTCCAAAATAGAAAATATGTTAAATCCTCCTCAATCCTGTCCCTTGAAATCAAATACCCCCCCGAGGAAGATTCTGCTTGAGGCCTTGAGGTCTTCAGACACCAAACAAAATTAAAACGCAAATACACGAACACAATGCACAACCCCAAAATCAGGTTCAATTATTATATTTACCAAAGACAGTAAATATAAAAATTATGAACAACAAAAAATGTGAGAGTAAAACAAAAAAAAAACCAAAAAAAAAAAAATAATAATTAACAAATAATTACTGTGACGTAAGTATCTGTACATATAGCGCCGCGCGCTACTCACTTCGCTGATAACAACACAACTCGCCGTATGTGCACGCTATCAGCAAGCTGCTGGCATATCGGGCCGAATTCTAGAAAGCAAGCAACAAGGGCAAAACACCGTTAGACAGAATATAAATACTGATACCCAGATACAGATATGAACTTGGTACGTTGGTAGGCACGAGTACGTTCGTTTTTATTATTATCGCGCGCTTTGTCGCTAGATACTCGTACTTGCATAAGTACGAGTACTTACATACACACTTGCTTGCATATGTATGTGCATATATACGAGTATATATTCTAACTTTGGTATGTCGCACAAAGCTCTTGTTTTATTTTTTCACTTTTGTTTATATTGCCGTGGTGTTTAGCAATAGAAAATTAAAATAGAGAAGAAAAAAACACGCAAAACAAAGGCGATAATTGCCCACCTATATGGCGCGTCGTTTGGCGTGTATTCACTCGTATGCAAGTCGGCTTAGGCGCTAAACGAAAAAAACTGCTCCAGTGAACGCTTTTCTGTGTCCAATTGGGCAGGGGGACGTAGAAAAGGGGGTAGTTTGGAGACTTGGGAACTGATAAGCGAGTTGAATGACAGAATCCAGAGCTATTGTTAGAATAAGAGTTTGGGGGATATGGAACGGCAACGCGTATTGTTTATATAGAATTATCTGGTACGCGTACATGTGATTTTTAGGAGATTTTTGAGCAAACACTACACAAAATTTTAATCGCTGTACACTAATGGGAATGATTTGGAAAAATTTCGTTGAGACAATGTAATAATGGCCTGTGGTACCATCCCCCACTACAGGCTCCAGTATCTTGAGTCAACTGGTTGCTGAGGCTAAAAGTTTTCATTTGAGTTATCCAATCACTTTTCGATCCTCGGCTGGAACTTAAGATCCTATTACATTTTTAAACGGATTTCCAGAGGATCTCACTGAAGATGCGAAACTAGATGATGTGTTCAGTCTAAAGATTCTTCCATAGCTTTTGAGATGTGAAAATATCCGTGAACGAGCGTACTTTTAAGGTTAATAGATTTTTTTCTATCTCACAATGCTGCTCAGTTTTCCCGCCATTTCAGCCACCCCACACTGACTCTATGTGCGACATTGTCATCACAACTTACTTGATGGTTAACGACAGAGCCTAAGTGTTTAGACCTAAGAGGTTGGGTTTTGGAGTTTGGAAAAACGCCAACGCACACATTTGGTCCTCGTATGACAATCATTGAGTGTGGCTTAAGGGACTATCATTTCGGTCAAAGTAGATGGCGTTCCGGACTGGCTAGTGTGCTGCTGCAATAGAAAATCTTGCTCCCCACAAAAAAACAACCTGAATTTGTACACCACCTTATTTAGTTATTTATTTTATTTATAAAATTCTTCGGAATTAATTTAATTTTGGTGGGAGCTGAGGCCCCCATTTATTGGCTTAATACAAGCTTAATCTAACTTAAAAACTAATAGAAAGACTTAGGAGCTAGGGACCACGGAAGTGATGGAGGAGATCTTGTTTGAGACGAGGAGTGCTTAGGTGGAAATCAAAAAGGAAAAGGTTTGAGTTGACCTTTCGGAGCATTCGGGAGATTGGTTCGTTGGAGCCATAAAAGGTGCGGTGGACCGGTAGATAGAAGAGTCGAGGACAACGTAGATTGCGGAGGTTGGTATTGAAGGAAATGGAGTTCAAAATGGATGTACAGTCGATGGAACCTGAGAGAAGTCGATGAATGAAAAGAATGTCAGCAGTATTCCTACGTTCTTCTAACGAATTCATATTTAGAAGTTTGAGGCGGTCCTGATAGGGAGGTAAGATTAAAGGGTCGTTCCACAGCAGACCACGGAAAGCAACTCGGAGGAATCGACGTTGAATACCCTCGATTCGGGAAACATGAACCCGGTGAAAGGGGGACCAAGCTTTATTGGCATACTCAAGCAGGGGGCGACCAAAGGTAATATAGAGAGATCTGGTTACATACGGGTTGGAAAATTCCTTGGACCACCGTTTAATAAAGCCAAGTGATGAGTTGGCTTTGAGGATCATTTTATCGATATGCGAACGGAAATTAAGCTCACAATCGAATGATATGCCAAGGTCTTGAAGAGACTGAATCAGGGGAATTGGTTGACCATAGGGAAAATAAAGTCGGGGAGGAGACGGGTTGCATTTATTGTACATAAGAAGGTTATAGATTGACATTTGGCTATATTAAGTTCTAGGCAGTTTTTGAGTCACAAGACTGAAAACCGATCAAGATCTTCTTGAAGAAGGGCAGAATCATGGGGAGAGGAAATAGTTTTAAAAATTTTGTGTCGTCAGCGTAAAGGGAGAGGGAGGAGTGTTTAATGACTCTCTCAACATCGTTGATAGTTAGAATGAAGAGAAGAGGGCCAAGATGATTGCCTTAATGACTCGAACTGCAACCAACTTCAGGCTGCTATAATTTCCAAACCGTTCACGACAGCGAACGGTTGACACATGACAGATAATTTTATTATTTACAAGCCTTTTAAACGATTTGCATCTCAGTTGTGTTGAAAAATTTTTATCCGCGATGGAATTCAAACGTGATTCAAACGTGTGATTGCTTTATATTTGGCTGCAAAACCACAAGTAGCTATCGTTAGAGCCCTCCAGCACCCCAACGTGAATAAATCATTTGTGTCTCGAACCATAGCTCGTTACCGTGATACTGGCAGCGTTGCAAGACGCCATGGAGGTGGTCATAAAAAAACAGCAACATCGACAGAAATGGTTCGGAAAGTGAAGGCTCGAATTGAGCGAAATCCGCGTCGAAGTGGAAGAAAAATGGCTCATGATCTCAACATATCGTTGGAACGGATGCTACACATACTGAAAAATGAGCTTGGGCTCAAGCCATTTAAGTTCCAAAAAGCACACGATCTTACACCGCAACAGAAAAACATTAGAGTCGAAAGAGCGAAGGAGTTCTGGTGAGTTGCCGAATTTGGTTTTTTCCGATGAGTCGCCATTTGTTATCGAGCAATAATATGTCAACAAACAAAATGACCAAGTTTACTTGCCAGAGAGGTCCTTCGAAAATTTACACCTTCGGACGGCCACCAGAAAGCAGGCAGCACCGATGGTGATGGTTTGGGCCGCCATAACCGCCGGTGGTGGCGTGAAAATTAATGCGATCGTATACCGTGAAACTGTCTTAGAGGCAGTATTGAAGCCTTGGGCAAACAATCATTTCGGTCGGAGTCCGTGGACAATTCAACAAGACTCGACACCGTCTCACAAAGCGCGCGTTAAGATTGGTTAAAAAACAATGTTCCACATTTTGTTTCTTCGACACAATGGATTGCAAATTCTCCGGATGCAAATCCGTTGGATTTCTCTGTCTGGGGTATTTTGAAGGCGAAGGTTGACACTAAAAAATACGAAAGTTTAGACCACCTCAAACAAGCACTTGCCGGGAATGGGCCAAAATACCGCAGTCACTTGCGTGCAGCGTGCGGTGCTTTCTTCGGCCGTGTCAAGGCCATTATTCGCGCCAAAGGTGGACATATTGAAAACTACTGATACAATTTGAAAATTGAATTATTTTCCAACATTTTTTGCTTTGGCACAATAAAATTTATCAAAAAATAAAAAAATTATAGCATTTTAAAAAGTTGTAGTTCGAGTCATTCACCCCGTATAATATCGGTTTACGAGGTAAGAAGAAATCCATTTTAATAAGGGAGGCTCAAAGCCAAGAGCAGACTACTTGAAGAGGATCAATTGATGAGATATCTTATCAAACGCTTTTCCGAAATCAATTGCGATAACATCGATTTCTTTGCCATTTTCTAAGGCTGAGAGAGCAAAAGACACGAATTCAACTAGGTTTGTGGTAGTTGACCTGCCTTTTAGAAAACCATCCTGTCGGGGTGAAACAAAAGGCTTGCTTTTAAGAAAAACGGCGTGGAGGCCATCTAGGTACAAATTTATCTTTAAGATTTAGTAACTTTTCTTCAATAACCGCAGGATCGAAATTTTGAGTGAGAAAGGCACCAATGGAAAAATTTGGTAGATCATTGCAGTTAGAGGGATCTGGTACGAAGGAGTTGTTGGCAAATGATTGTTTGAAAAATGTTGCAAAAAAGTTGGCGATGGTAGAAGGATCACTTGTAATTTTGGTTTCGAAAGCGAGGGAGGAAGGATAACCATCAGTTTTACTTTTGCAATTCACAAATTGAAAAAAGGAGTTGGGGTCATTTATGAGATTTGTCTGCGCACTATTCAGCTAGCACTGATAGAGAGAGTTATAGAGTTCAATGAAATGAAGATACGTACCTAAATAATTTGAATAGTCGGAAGAAGAGTGGGTGCGAAGGAATACCGCCCATAACTTGTTTCTTTTGCTTCGTAGAGAGCGAAGTTTACGATTATACCAAGGAGGGGATGTAGAAGAAGTTTTATGGTTTTATGTAAGGCACATAAAGGGAGATGGATTTGAATATTTCTCTCTAAAAAATGGAGAGGGCATCAACCAGAGATAGATTGGTAAACTCAAAAGAAGCATTGCTTAGATAGGTATTAATTTTACGGAAATTAGCTTTGTGAAAATTGTAAGAAAATAGAACTGCGTGGGGAGGCGACTGAAGGGGAGAGTTGTGGAAAAATGAGAGAAGAAGTGGAGGATGAAAGCTATCAATAGTTGAAAGAGATAGGGAACAACACGATACTCAGGAGTTGATGGGAACAGTTGTGAAGATAAGGTCTAATTGCCTTTCCATATAGTTGGAAACGCCACTGACTGCATAGACTAGAGTCTGTTAGCCGATCTAAGAAGAGGCATTCCTTAGTAGAAATGGGATTGGAAGCGATGAAAAAGGATTGGTCTTCAGATGGAGTTCACTTCAGCTGAGGCAGATTAAAATCGCCGAAGATAATGATATCATCAAGTGAGTCTGATAAGTCGATAAGCCGGAAGAATGTAACAACACATAATATTTTAACTGACACAAAGTCGAGCTTAGGAGATTGAAAATGATTTTAGATTGTGCAAGCTGGGTATAAGTGGATTACAAAAAAAAAAAAGTACAAATTAAGTATGGTAGGAAACTTAACCTACGGTCATTTCCACTGCGCAGTTAACTTTCAATTTCTTGTGTGCATATCAATATACAGATCCTTCGAAGCGTCACGATACTTCTATATCTGTATCCGTAAACTTTGAATCGCGTCGTATGTCGGTATATCATGTCTTGCATTGAATGGTATGAAGTTTAGTAATATTGCACTAGTGTATTTTTCTATGATACCTTTACCAATCAGTAGTTGTTGCAATATCTCGTAACGACTGTGCCTTTATATGGTGGAACAACCATTCAAATCCAAGGTTTCCGGTTTTCATCCCAACTGCGGAGGATATCGTTGCGCGCTTAAGCAGAGGAGGCCAATTATATTTCCGCGACAGCCACGGTTGTAGTGTCATTTAATCGGACAGTACCTCTATAAGACAACTGTGGTAACAGTTGCACCACATAGCACTCCTTCTCAGACATGGAGAGTACGGATTATGATATGAATTACCAGGATAGGAAGATTCGTTAGTCCACCTACAGAACTATTCTTTGGAGTCTAGATCTTCCTCAATGAATGATGGCACCTTTAAGTGTTAACTGATTCGGACTAGTTGTCATGAAGAAAGCAATCTCGGTTTTGAGATCAGTGACTGAAAGCCCATTTTTAGTCCACCAGTTATCGATTACGGCTACAAAGGCAAGCAGTCCTAGGCTGTTCCAAAAGGTAGTTGTTAGGTTAGGTCGGCGGTTTGATGAGGTATCTGGAGCCGAGTACATTCTATACCTCATCCACTTAGGTCTATGTAGACCCAACCCATTGTGATGCCCGGGTGGGGGAATTAGAATGGGATGGGGATTTGAATGCGGTTCGTAGTGACTTTTTTTAAAGAGAACTTCATACTCAAGTGGGTATGAATACACTTATAATGCCTCAGCATGTGTTAAGTTTTGTGGAAAATGGAATAGAAAGTGGAAGAAAGATGTTTGGGCTTAGTGGTAATTTCGCTCCATGGGGCGACTACATTGTTAGTCAACTATCAACTCATCTTTCTTGATTTTAGTTGACTGGAAAAATTAATCTCTTTCGGGTGCGAATGGGATTCGAACACCGAACCTTTCGATATGGAAGCCAGTTCGCTACCGCGTTGGTTGTCGTTTTGATCCGGAAGGGGACCAAGCCATCTTATTGCATCTGCGAATCTGAGAGAGATGTAAGTGAAGCAGCAGCTAGTTCTGAGAGGTTATGGAAGTAATAACTTCCTAAAGATCTCTGTCGCAAATTACTGACTCACAAAAAGTGGAGGATATCCTACCATGAGCCTATGTCCCCACAGTCTCTGCAGAAGTCGACGTCGGTAAAGCGCAGCTTTATTATCGTATTTGAGCAATCTAATAAGCCTAGATAGTTCAGCTCTGCTTTTCAAGAGAATCTTACTTGTTCCGGATTTGTTGAGTTCCGGTGGAAGGTCCTTCCACTTTACATTGGCTTTTATTTGTATCGCTGGCTCCACTTTTATTCTCAGAGTGTAGAGTGGAGATATGATATCCTTCCTTTTCTAGGAAGAGTTCTTTTCGACCTAGCTAGTCTGCATGCTCATTGGCTGTCACTCTTACGCCGTAAGCTCTTCACGACAGCACTTCACCAGCCTCGATTTGATTTCGACTGCCGCTATGGCCTTGATGTCTAGCTGTCAATACATATAGTAGTATACTCGTGGGATTTTTTTTTTTTTGTTTTTAAAGGATCTGATCCCGCCAATTGCGCCCTAAACAATCGTTTATCCTCGTGCGATAAAGCCTTTATTGCCGCAAGTTTGGCTGCTTCTGCTACAGTCAATATCTCAGCCTGGAAGAAATTGCTGAGTCCGATAGGCGTCGTGAGTGTAGTAACCTCTATTGATCTCCATCTTTGATTCATCCGTAAAGATGGATAACGAGTCTGGTACTGTTCCTGTCACATTCCTCTCTGCTTGGGAAATGCAAGCGAATGGTGTTTCAATGTCGTAATGGGTTATTATGCAGTCCGTATTCGAGCATAAACCCAGTTCATTTGAAATGATTAAAGCATGGCCCTTCAGCCTTGGTTTCCACTCATTAAGCTGACTCAATATAAGAGATTTTCGCTGCAGATTCTTGCATTTATAGATCTTGGGGAAGAAGGCCAAGTGTATTTTCCAGTCCCGCCGCTGTTGGCGTCGTTCTCATGTCATAAGTCGTGCCTATACATGTAATCCGCTGTATCTTTGTCATTAACCCAAAGTTGCCAGTTTTATTTGTGGATTGACACCACACTAAGCAGGAAGCGTAGAAGGCGATAGTTGCTTTCCTTACATGTACTTCGACATTGAGCTTCTTACTCAGCTTACAACCTAGTTGGATAGTCGGATGTCCCATTTATGAAAGTAAGGTCAAATTGTGATAATATGTGTTAATAGATCTTGGCTCAGTCTCCAATGATTCTAAGGTCATGGCTTAGAATTTCACTGATCGCGGGGAGCAACTTGCCGGCGGCCATAAAAACCCCATCACTGATTGATACTCCTGTTGGCATAGAGGTAATCAGGTTCGTTAATGCAGGAAGAACTCCGGCATTTCCTGAGTTTCTTACTTATGAGTATAGCGGGAATGTTGTTATTGTTGAAGGCTTTTTCCATGTTGACGAAGACTGCTAATGTGTGCTCTTTGTCGTGAAGACTTTTTTTTTAATCGAGCTAACAACTTCATGTATGGCCGTTCCCGTGCCTTTACCTTTTGTATAGGCTTAGTCTTCCTGGTGCAGATTACTTCGAATAGGAGTATCAAGCAGTTTTTCTAAAGTTTGGGTGGGTATGGCTGGGCTTACCTGCCTTGGGAATGAAAACTACCTTTGCTTCCCTGCGGCATTTTGGCACATATCCATACTTGACGCTATTGCTGAATAGTCTTTTTAGGAATGGTATCACAGCTTGCTTTATTTTTTTAAACATTATTGATATGGTCCGTCCAGTCCAGGGGATTTGTAAAGGAGGCTAGAGAAAAATGTGTCTGTATTTGCTACTGGTGTTGGAGAAGAAGTGCATCCAGGGAACTGGGTTTCTAATAGGAGTCCCAAAGCTTCAGTGTTTGATTTCGTGTAGCTTCCGCTACACTCATTTTGCGGCAGGTTTGGTGTTAAGATAATGTTGCTCACATGTCCAGGCTGTTGGTATTGCAGACTTCGACCGATAGGTAGTTACTATGTGTTCAAGACCAGTGCTGGTCGAGTAGTGTAATAATCGTATTTGTGAAGAAGTGCTTGCCTTACGTACAAGTTGCGATCCCTGGAAACTATGTATATGCACAAATCCTTGTGCTTGTAGGCTAAAATTGCACCTCTACCTATAACGAAAACAGATAACACGCTTCGTATACGGACTGATCAAACAATGATGACTTTTGGGTACCGTACTCGGCAAAGGATTGGCTTCTGGCATATTAATCAAGAATGTGATAATTCCAAATACTTCCGATAGTTCATCCTTTTATCGTAAGCCGTTCGCGGAAGGCAGTGATTGGGTGCAAACGAATTTACTCTAACATGTGGTAGCACTGTCTTACTCTACTCAGAAAAGCCCGTGGTAATATCCAGCTCTGCGAATGGAACACAGTGAATAGCATCAACAAGGAGAAAGAATTTTAGGAACCGGATTCTCGAGTCGAGTAAGGAAGGTCGTTAGCTTACTATGTTCTAGCAAATCTGGCAACTGAGGACTATAGTAGAAGGAGCCACACCAAATAGATAAATCGTCGTGGGAGATCTTAACGGCCAATAGGCACCGGCATTGAGGGGCATTGCTCGGAGAGTGAAATGATCAGAGCGAGCAATTTGTGAATTCCTGCAATGCTAATTGTATTGTTATGAGGAAGGCAACTTATTTGAGCATAAAACCTGCCACAAAGTCAGTTAGATGCCACATGACGGGTCTACGGAAAATCATATCGATCAGCCGTCATATGACCATCACCCTGGTTGTCATTCTTAAATTTCGAACTGCTTCAATAACAAAATTTTGTAACATTACAAAAATTCCCCGGAATAACGTCGACCGACTAAAAACTTCTGCCAAGCTCCAACAACTAAGGGAACATCTTTCTCAAAAAGTGCAAATATCCTCAAGGAAGACCGCCAACATCAGTTTTTACGGATTGAAGGATGAAAAATTGGATTTGCTCGTCTTGCAGCAACGGGTGGGTTCTTGTCGCTTTATAGATTAGCGCGCGACGCGACAAATGCAACTACACCAATACAATGGCCACCGAAGCAAAAGCCGCAAATAGGTGGTTGGTAGATAGACTTGATGGTATTCCATTGGGGTTTGTAAGGGAGCTCCAGCGCCACAGGGAGATCGAGTATTTGCCTGAAGAGTAGAATAGGGATTTTGATGGTTATTGATTGCGGAAAAAGGAAGTCTTACAGAGAGCAAAAATTGCTAAATATAGTAGATAGTTTAATCGCTACCCTATTGCTATACTCGACTCTAAACGAGCACGTTTTCGATCGGGATCCTCCTGTGACTACTACGTCTTCGAACAGTGTGTGAAATATCGCGCTCCAATGCTCAGAATTCACATGGCTTTTTTTGCGCAAGAGGAGTATTTCAGATAAATTCATACCTACCACGGACCCAAATTTGATATTCCATTGTACACATAAGCAACCTGCTGGAAGAATTTAAAATTCAAAGTATCGTGCGAAAAGGATGTACCCTTTCGCCAATAGTATTTTTATTGGTGACGGATGTGATGTGTTCATTGACTCTGACTGCACAAAATACCAACCCACTTAGGCCTACTTGCCTGTTGTGTTGCCACGTGGATCTACGATCCTCTTACTAATGGAACCAGTTTGAGCTTATGATGAAGCGTAGGAGACTGTTTACGTCTATATTTCTTAGATCGCTTAGGTCGTTGTAGAAGAAAGCCCCTAAGTGAAGTTTTCTTCTCTGGGAGAGAGTTGGACATGTACAGAGTAGGTGGAGGATTGCCTCCTTCTCTTCCTCCACTCCTAGCAGTAGCAAGTTTGTGGCAGGCCACGGGCTTGTCGCTGCTACCAAAACTCCTCTCCCCAAGGAGGAATATGGAGCCCAATCGGCAAGCTCCATCTAAGGCGCTCTACCCAAGATGCTGAAATACTTCACGCGTCATCAAAACCTTCAGATCAGTTCCCGAGGTTGAGAGAAATGCGGACATAAAGAGCAAGATTGCGTGGGCTGGCAACATCCTAAAAGACGTATTACCCACTGCTTCCAGTGCCCCCAAAATACCTAAAGACTCCTCCAAGCGCCAGAGGTCGTTGGAGGAAACCGTGCCGGTTCCCAAGAGGCCCAAAACCCACAACGTCAAAACGCCTGGGCACATCTCTGAGGTCTTTCAGCGAAGTCCTAAAGGATGCAACAATAATCGCGGCAATCGATAGGAACGATATCACCTCCCATCACAAGCGATGCTGGCTGGTACCAAGACCACGTCAAGCTCACCGCATGTGCAAATCAGAGATCTCTCGATCTTTTCACTAAGGCCATAGGTGGTTTAGGAGAGATTTGACCAGGTGCAAAACTCGAGGTCGTATTTAAGGAGGACATCCCTAGCAGACCTCGAACTCGTACCTGGATCCCAGCTGAACCCTCCTCCCCAGAAAGTATTCTGGAAATCATCAGGCTCAGCAAACCGACCCTTCCGATTCATGACTGGAAAGTCGCGAAACTGGAGGAACTAAGGAGCTCTTGTAGTTCACGTTAATCGTGATCAATAAGGAGTCCCTTAACCCTCTAGCACAGAAAAAAGGCATGATTCGGTTCAGATTCGAGTCTATACACCTAAGGGTCTACAAAAAGGATGAACGTAGAAGTTCCACTAAATGACAACTGGCGTGAATGCTGAGCAAGCAAAGGGTTGAAAATTAATTCCCCCAAAGCCAAAATCACTAGCCTCTCCACTTTTCATTGTATTGCAGAACACCCAGTAGAGAGGCTAAAGTGTTTCTAATACTTAGGATGTATCGTCTCTGAAGAAGGTGGGACCGAACTGAATATAGTCTACTGACGTCAACTAGGATGAAGTTCTTTAGAGCTAGGACATACCTCCAAACACCATATGTGATAGGGGTTAGATATAATGGAAACTTTAGGATCAATCAGGGAATATACGACTTAAGTAAGGTAGTAAGTGCATAAGCCCTTCGGTATACCCTCGCGCGTAAAATAACACAGTGCTCTCATTTGGTAAAGGATATTCAGTTCACCGACTACCAAACATCTTATTTCACTCAGTTGCAAGATGTCCCGTCTCGTGAACTTGAAAAATTTGGGGTTATATGGGCCCTCTTTTTGAGAATCGTTGGAAAGTGGACAGACTTCAAGTAGCGCTTACTTCACTTATTGAGCGAACCATTATTTGTCACTGCCATTCAAAAATGTGTTATCCATTCTAGACACCATAAAGTTGTTTGTCAAGTATACTAATGAGTGGCAATTGTTTCTATTGATACTATCTACGTTAAGTTTAAGACAGTTTAAAACCTGAATGTGCTGTATCAAAATGTCATGTGTGGCATGCGGCAAAATGATTGTAAAAGTATTTACCTTCGCATACCTAAACTTTGATAAATCCAAATGTCACTTAGATGTGTATTAGGCAAGTAAATACTCTCTTCAACAGATTTTCATGACATTATTACCCAACATTCAGACCTCAGAGAAAAAAAAAAAAAACAAACTCTAAATCCAAAAGCCAAATCCGAATCTACATCTGAATCTGAACCTAAAAGTAAATACAAATATCTCGCGGAAAAAACGCATGAAAATACCAAAAACGAAATCAATACGTCAATATTGCTGATGTCAAACATGACATTTACCCAATCATTGTGACATTCAACAGCATTCCAGTGGTGCGTTCAGTCGATACCCGCACTCCGTACTCCATTAGCAGTGTAACCATAGCTCTAGCAAGCCAACCAATCGATCCAAATTGTGGAATTGTCTTGGAGAGCTTTGCGCTCAAATTCCCACCAGCTAGCGTCAGCGTCAGCGTCATTCGAAAGTGTTGACTCTATCGATGGCTTACGCTCTAGGCCATGGCATGGCAGGATCTGCAGCTATTCAGCTCAGAGCCGAGCTTGCGAAATGATTTATTGGCTTGTAAGCCAATCTCCATACAATGTGTCCCCGTCCGATCAGCTTTGGAGGCATATGAACAAACAAACACACAGACAGACGGCAATCAGAGTCAGATCGTTTGTTGGGCACTACGTTGCTGCAACAAATGTCATTCGCCGAGGCAACTTCAGATGGTTGATGTGAAAGAAGTCATCGAATCTGCCTAATCGAGGTGGACATGTGAGGGTGGTGAAGCCAGGGGTTGGACCCCCTCG
The DNA here is from genome assembly GCA_963966105.1 of Volucella zonaria. Taxonomy (NCBI): domain Eukaryota; kingdom Metazoa; phylum Arthropoda; class Insecta; order Diptera; family Syrphidae; genus Volucella; species Volucella zonaria. The sequence continues at coordinate 65,192,943 of OZ014534.1, forward strand.
TACTCGTATACTTATGATCATTGATCTCTGGTGCCACATTTGGTGATTTGGACAAATCGTGCCGAAGTGGCTCAAGAGAGTGCAAACGTGGTGCACAAGTGATTCGATTTGGTCTGCCGGTTGCTTGGTTGGTTAGTGTGTCGCTTGTAAAGCACGCATGTGCGCCTGGGAATTTTTTCAAGTGTTGCATTGGGATTTCAGAAATTATGTGGTAACAAGAGTATGAGTATTTGCAACGAAGGTCTTTGCGGTTCATTGTGTGAGGTTGACAAACGAAGTGGTATTTTTCAATGGCTGCCGCCGCAGCCGCCACCACCTCCACTGCTGCCATCATCAATCGATTGGGTGCGACGCAATGAAGTGACGCTGTATGTTGTACGAGTATGACCGCTGGGAAGTAAGTGATTTACAAATTTTTCGGCCTCTCATGTTTTGATTTTTGAAATTTTCCATAATTTTGTGAGAGAAATTGTTTCCAAAGAATCGGTCAAGTTGGGTTGGGCTGGGACAAACTGGTGCCCTGTTTTGATTTAACACCTTTTGTTGTTTCACTTGACGTAATTAGGTGATTTAGTGGTTTTTCGATAAGCAGATATCGACTTCAAGTATTTACGGACACGTGACGCAATATATGCTACGTGAAGATGGTTACATTTGTTTATTTAGAGTTTGGTTCTGTGTCGATGTTAGTGTTGGTTTTATCGATTGCAAGCCGCAAGCGATGTCAGGCTAGGTGACGGTGAGTTGGTTTAAAGGTGTTGTAACGTTGTTTGGATCTAGTTCATAATCTGGGCAGGAAACTTGAAACTCATGAGTCAGACAACAACTTCACTTTATGCGCTTTATTTTTCTCAAAGGAACATGACATTATCATGAGATGATAGTCAATGAAATTGATCATGTTTCGATAGATGCAAGCCACTATTGCAGTATTATAGATGCCGGGCCAGCCCGATCTGACAGCGGAAACTCATACCACTGACAAGTTGTAGCCTACGTATTGGCTTCCAAATCGGACGGTTCGGTTCTTTTCTTTACGCAACTAAAATCACGTAAGATGAGTGGTTGCATAGGAAAACAACAACAAGTCCAATTATACTTAGTCTCCCCATTAAGTGTTGGATGCCACCCATGGAACGAAATTACCACTGAGTCCAAAAATCGTTCTTTCACTATCTGTCCCATGTTCCTAAATACTTAACACCTGCTCAGGCACTTTAAGTGTAGTAATACAACGGACGCCTGAAACCACCAGAATCTTCGACAATTACTCAACCGCCGTCAACGCCTTAATACTATAAATCGCATTAAGTGCTGAGATCGGAGACATTGATGCCCCGTGAAACCGTCAGAAATGTCGGATTAGATTTTCAGACTTAAGCTTGGCAAGGCTGCTGAGCCGCTCAGGGTCAGATATATAAGACATCATCACATGGCTTGGTAGAGAGCAATCAATTATTTGATACCCTTATTAATGCGGCCTGATAGGACCTATTGCAATTATGATGGAAGAGAGCATACACGAACCTATTTCCAGGATACTATCGGCGGAAAGTATGCCTGATGAATAGAATTTTAACATCGTTTACCCCATCCACGAGGATACTTTAAGCTACGAACTGTAGAACGAACATCTCACGAATATAGTGGTGGTGGAACTAATGCATTGTATTCCTTGTATGTGCCTTTCACTAGAATTTCTCAGTCTTCCGTAGAAAGATTATTAAGCGCTTCAGTGACAAAGTGCCTACAGTACCAGCAAGCATCATATTAAGCGCTGAGCACCTGCAGCCTACTGCAAGCGTAGGTATTGCCCCGTGATGTCGTCATTACTGTCAAATCATTTATGCCTAGCATAAGCAAAAGAATAGTGCCCCGCTACGATATGTGCCGTCTACACTCTTTCCTATTAGGGGACAAGAGGAAAGTCGCAGATCTCTTACGAGACAATTTGAATATCCTGCCACCAGCATTATTGTTCATATGAAACCCAACTGTAAGTAGAAGTCTTAACTGAACTAACGCAGGCAGTCCCAACGCAGGTCCGGGTCCGGTAGAACTATTCGGGTTCAGCGAAGTCTTGCATTCTCAAGTTAGCTAGGAAGTCGCGTGAGGGTTCCACAAGGCTTTAAGCGCAGTTTTACAAATTATTTGCCGCGATTCTTCACAATATTGTTGGTTGCCATCAGGATTGTATTCATCCCCTCTTGGAAGACATACGTAAGTTTACCTATCGAGGAGTGAATTCTAACAAAAAGACACCAGCGTTGCATTCTGAATTGGTCTTGAAGCAATTCGTGAAAAGCTGACTATATTCCGTTCCCGGCTGAAACCATTCATGGGCGCAGGGAAAGTCGATTTCATATTTTTTTCGACAACATTAGTGATTCGTCTATGTCTGGCCGAGTTACACATGGCATCAAAAGTTGCGTTGTCAAAAGCACTCTCAACATCGATGAATTTGCCCAAGGCGTATTCCTTCTTGTTGAGTGCGCTTTCAATGCTGCCTATCAGATTATTAAACAGGTCCTTCCGCGTAGGTGGGCATGTTGCATCTTGGACGGGGGGACGCGTTCGCAAGGCAGTTTTGCGCAGGTGAAGCTCAACCATTCTCTACATGCTCCTCAACATGAAGGAAGTTAGACTAATCGCATTGAAGCTCTTGGCGAGCAGAGTACGGTCATCTTTTCCAAATGTTGTTATAAGAGACTCCTATTGTTCGTCAGAGGTTTGATATACAGCAGCTGGTGTATAGAACTATAAAATAGTATATTTGATGGTCTCGTTTGTCACCACAACCAATGACGAGTTATGGCGAGTTGCACCTTCAGTAATGTAAGTTGATTGTGTGCTGGATCTGGTCAGGGAAATGCGGCAGAGTCTCTGCTTTCGACGCAGTGCAGATTTCATCAAGTTTCCTGAGTGATACCAGTCTGGCTCATTTTCCACTTTTCAGGACTTTCACTAGCCTATTCGTTTCACCGCGCATTTCGGTCTTTTCGCCAGAGTCTTCATAAGAAACACCCTCCGAAATCTGAATTGGGCACCATTCGGGTTCTGAACAGATTTCTCTAGCTTTTGTTTTGTTCTGAGCTTGAGGAGCGTGTTTCTCCACTTTAACAAGACCTCGCATCTGATTCTGAATTCCATCTCCCTACTGTCTGACATAGAAACCTCTGATAGTATATTCCAGCCGGTAGTCTCCTAAGCGCATCTGCTGGAAACTTACCCTTCTAAGAGACTCGAGGCTCCTGCCTAAGCTTTGTCTAAGCCAACAAGCGCAGAAGATTCGTCCTCGCTGATTTCGTTCAACTTTGACAATTTGGAGTTTTCTGAGAGGTGGATTTCCCCGCATCATCCAAATTCCGTCCCCCCGAGTTGCAATTTTTGTTGGCTGCAGCCCCGATTTACGGGAAGTTGCACTTGTCAATTGCTGGGATTTTGAAATAAGAAGGTAACTGAGTAATAAGGCCTTTTCTGCTCTATAATGCAGAAGCATAGATGTTAGCGAAGGCGGATGATGATATTCTTGGCAGTTTGAACGCAAGATTTTCCTTTGGGTCCTTTTGCATTGACAGGGTTCGGTGGGAGAGATATAACAGCGAAGGATACAAGCTCTACAGCCACATTGACTGTCTCGAAGAATCTTATATTTCTATGCGGAGGAATAAAGCGGTAGTGGAAGACCTCGCCTTAGATTGCGCCCAGAAGTGAAATCGAACCTCAATTATTTTGGAGTGTGTAACTGGAGAGCTTCATTGGACGCCCAAGTCTACTCCAGATTGTAGGGCCATCTAACTAAGTTGCATTTTTTCTTCGATAACTTTGTGAACTTGACGTATACATGTTCGAAAGTGAATATCTCTGCGGCCCAACCAGATATGGATATTCATTGTCACGAGTGATTCTTCTATTAAACTCTCTACGTTTAAGCACCCGGTAACCGCCAAGAATCTCAGCGGAGTCATACTATAGATGGTATCGGGCATTCTGGCACTCATTTCGAGAGCACATTTGATCTACATTTTGAAAGTTTTCTGTCAATTGTAACGCTGCTACAAATTGTTTACCATTGAGCGTTGTAGCTCACTATCTCTGCGATGGTATGCATTGGGTTTGCTTTATTATAGATAAGAAGGAGCGACTCCTGGAGTTGTCGGCGTCGGTTGACCCGTTCATTGTGGCTGCTTACTATGGCCGCTAGATTAATTTGTGCTTGGTCAGGCGAATATTCCCTGCCTAGGTGTTGGAAGCTCATCTTGTTAGCCCACGTTGGAATAAAATCATCCTATTATTTGTTTTGTATTTGTTTCTGATTTGCCAATTCCGTCCGTCTTAGAAGAACTGGCCTCAATACCTATTAAAAGGGGAGCTTCTAGAGTTAACTCTCACCTCGATCTTAATGGATCACGCTAAACAACAGCAATGAAGGCTAAATAACTTGCTAGCCACTTCTGGGAAGTCACTAGAAGAGGATTTTGCACAAAAAACGTTGAGTTCTCTGAAGTTTTCCCCGAAAAACATTTTTGTTCCGGGAATCTATTGGGGTCTCCCAGAGTGAAAGGCAATTACTCCGATTCCCGAAGCTAAGACAAGCAGAACTACATTGCATCCTTCTACTCTCGCGTTTACTAGAACTGAAACCGGCAAAGAAGAACACCTTATCCGAACTGCAACTCTGCAAACTGAGAGATGCTACTAGCGATGGCTTGAGACGAGAACTCGATACAGGCCTTTAAAATATATACAAAGAGCTTAGGGTTACATGTTCTGAAGATAGGCTCTGATATTCCCTATGGCTATAAATACAAGTATGTTTATGAAGCAGTACTTATGCCTACCCTTCTCAGTCGAAGTCCGCTCCATTAAAATCAAAAAGGCTTACCTTTCTCAATGCTATTTCACAGCAACGACAGCAAAGATGCGGCATGATTTGTGCTCATTGTCTAACCAAGATATCTGGAGGAATTTCTAACCATCAGAGTCCGATCCCCTTTTGACCTTTATAGTCGTATATTTTGGAACATATTGCCGTTCAGTTAGTCCTCTTTTCACAAGTATATTGATGTATTGAAATATTAGATACTCTTGCATGTTACCCAACAGAACATCAATTCATGGCATTCATTTACCACTTAAACCAAAATGACCGCATTTTAGTAAAATTCATTCAATTATCAACGCCACCATGTTATTCACTTCCGATGGAATTTAGCAATCCCGCATAATTTCATCGTCTTGCCAACATAATACGAGTATAACCTCGTACATTCGGGCAATATGCCAAAATAATTTCAACTCAAGTAAACAACAAATCTCATTCCAAATCGAATAGTGTAGACGTAGGTACCTTCCAAAATGTGTCCATGTAACACTTTTCAGCCTCATTACCCCCTTGGCGCCATTGTATCCGTATGATATCTCAGCTATACTTCAAGTTGGCCACCTGCGAAATCGCGCATCCCACATACCCGCATTCAAGTCAGAAAACAATTCATCAATTGAATTTCTTCATCTCTCAGCGCCGCCGGGTCGTCGAAATGGAATGGATTTACAACAACACCAAGATAAAATAACAACAACAGCAACAACAACAACAACAACAACAACATCGACAACATGAATAGATACTTCGCGAAACTTTTCTCCTTATCCATATCACCAGCATCATCATCATCATCGTCATCATCATCACTTGCTACTTCGTAGTCGTAATCGCATTTCAATAGAAACAGATTTGAAGGAGAAAAAAGAAACAATAACAGACAACAACGAAGAGGTTAAAAGAAAAACAACCGATCAGGCAGCTCTAAGCAAGCTAGCTAGCCAAGACCAGGTAACCGTAAGACAACGAAAATAATAACAACAATGCGATCCGTTTGTTGTATGTATGTCAGCGCGCATCAAACACATAACCAATTAGAAAGTACAGAGAATTGAGATACAAATGTACGAGTAACTAATGTGTTGTACTCAGTACGAGTCTTTGGCCAAATATCTTCTCCAAAACGAAAGGAAATCATGTGAGATGCCCCGACTTTGCTGGCAGCTACTTTCCCAAACAAACATGAAAGCAGTACTCATATACATACGACACATATATATGTTATGTCCACGTACATATATATATGGTCGTACCCATCGCGCGACTGATGTTCGAAATCATACTACGGATATCTAACAACAAAAAGATGTATCCGTACTTTCGTACGTGATTTGGCAGCTTAATAGGGACGGCAAATTTTACGACATAGCTCCTACGCTTTATACGTATTATCGAAGCCGTTCCACTCTGCTCTCTCTGCTCTGGTGTCTATACCGCTACATCCAGTTCAAATCTTAGCTAGTGTTGTTAGGCAAATAGAGTTGCCAGAAAACTGGTAATGCAGCTGAACTACCAAATAAACCATGTTCAGTAGTGAGCAAATCAAATGCACGCCATCTAAACAGTTTCAGAAAATCAGTTTAAGGACTTCGTCCCTCTCATGGCAGTTTGGAAAAATAATTTTTCCGACAGGTAAAATTACTCTCGTAATTTACGAAGTTCCGCCATAAACTTCGTTCTGGCTTAATTCTTAGTGGCACTTTTATCATATCATATACTGGGCCGGTTTTCATATTGCGCGATCGGCTCAATAATCGGATACGGATACGCTTATGTTCTGTATCCTTCGTGACTCGAAGTGACCTAGAGCAACTTATTGCTGAATGTCTTGTCATTCGTTATTTCTGCCCACTTGTCCTTGTTGTTGTAGCTTCGTTATCAAAAATGAAGGCCTAATTTCCTTCTCTATCTCGTGAAAACTGCTTAGAAACCACTTCCATAGGTTTACTGAACGCATAACCTCGAACAACATGTTCTGTTCCCAGTGCTGGAAGCATGTAGCTTGTACATCCCTCTCCGTAGTGGAAAGCGGTTGTACAATATATGGTCTCCGTCTATGGGCCAGAAGCTACTCAATCGACGTTATTCATCCCAGAACTCGAGACACTTTTTTGATTCCTAAGGCTGGAATCGGAAGAGAATTATTTCATGACCGGCGGAGATATAAACGCCAAATACACATGGGAAAATAATACACCAAACACTTAATTAGTGGGGTCAGCACAGTGTTATGTACCGACTCCGTTTAAAAGCGACGGATAGTCCGTCGTTTCCCAGACATGGTTCCAATCAGGATCTCCTGCTTTTCGAATACAATTGACCGGCCCGAAACAACATACTATAAACTGTATACACACGTTCGTGTATGACCATTGCGATCTCAGCACCGAAATAACAGTCCCAATGAATTTACGGAACTGGAGGAGTTAGTTCAAAAATGTCATTCGCCTGAACCACGACTTGGAGAATCGAGTCCTTTTGCATAATTCCTACCTTCGAAATGGTATGGAGAACTGGCGATTCGAGAACTCAGGTTTCACTGAGTTCAATGACGAAAATAGAGAAAATAATGTCATTGTCGGCAAGAGGGAGCTACCTCCGTTTATTTCGAAGGAAATGTTCCATGTGATCTTCCAATCACTGAGAATCAAAAAATCAGTAGAAACCGATAGAACATCGAACATTGTGTTTCGACATCTCCCACTAGAAGCGATGGACATTACAAGATCATCCAACGCATTCCCAAAAGGGACAAAGACACGTCCAATCCAGCAAATCTTCGGTCAATAAATCTCCTTCCGAATATCAGCAATATATTCGAAAAGGTTATCAATACAGTCCTGACTAAATGGGTTGAGGACAAAGATATAGTTCCGGTTAATCAATTCGGTTTTAAGGCGGAGCACGATATCTCATATGACACGTCTAAACTGGTATCTGATATCCGGTGGAACAAAAGCAAGAAACATCACTGGTGCCCGCCTGATTGACTTGGAAAAGGCGTTTGACACCGTTTGGTTAGAATGACTATTCTTCAAGCTGTCAAGATCTTACTTAAAATTTGCTTAAGTGATCTTGTGAGTTTGCTACACCATGCCATAGCGTATGCAGACGACTTGATCCAGATCAGGTTCAGAAATCGAGGTCACCAATATTGTATGCTATTACAAAGCAACTTTTTTGTTTTCTGTCGGAGCAGAGCACTCAAACAAAGGACTAGTCCATTGTACTCTTTGTAAAGTTCCTTTTAATGAAATCTTTCACTCTTATAAAGAAAGTTGAGTAAGCGATTCAGTGATTAGGTGCCTACAGTACCAGCACCCACCACGTCAGCGCCAAGCACTTGCAGCCTGATGCGAGCGTAAGCCGGACATTCACATAGGTAGTGCTCCGCAGTGTTATCATCACTTTCACAGCAAGCATCGCAGGATGTTTAGTCACTTATGTCTATCACATTTAAGTGCTTTGCAAAAGTGTAATGCCCTGTCATGAATCCAGTAAGCAACCTGCAGTCCTTCTTGCAGGACAGCAGAAAGGCTGCTGATCTCCTAGAAACGTTGGGAATCATTCGTTTGGTCTGCCTGGATCCCGGGGAGTTGTGCCCTCCGCAGTTGCGCTCATATGAGACCCAACTGTCTTCACCGAGGACGCATGCAGACGCAACGTACGTTGGGATCCTGAAAAACTCTCCTCTGAACCTTGCCTGGCAACTTCACCGGCAATTTCATTTCCCGTGATTCCATTTTGGACCTGGGACCCAGACAAGGGTCACTGAATTTAGCCTTCCGACTGCGTTCAGTGATCTCTTGCATTCTTGAACCAGCATGGAATTCGTAAGAGGGTTCAGCAACGCTCTAAGCGCAGCTTGGCTGTCGCAACAGATGCAATCGCTTCGCCTGTTCCACCGGTTCTCCTATAGTTTGTCGCTATCAGGATTGCATAAATCTCCGCTTGGAAGACAGATGCAAGCTTTCCTAATGTGAAGTGAAATCGTCCTCCAGAAAAGGAACCGGAGCCACATCCAATATTGGTTTTGGAGACGTGCGTGAAGTCCCGACTGTGCATTTCATATTATTTTCTACAAGAGGAGTTCTTGTGTTATTGCATCGGACAGCGTGTCCATAAGATCAGAGTCATAAGACAGCCGGTGCGCAAGGTCATCAAAGCTGCAGTGCGTGTTGTACCAAAGACCACTTCTTTTTAGACGGACGGTGGCTTTGAGAGTGCAACCCATGATATAAATGTGAAGGGGTAGGGAGATTCATCAATGCGTCTATAGCAGAGAGAGCAGTGCTGGGAAAAGCCCCAATGTATCCGAGACAAACCGTGCAATCACATATTTTCTCGAGAGCTTATTTCACCAGACAACCGACGCATAGGATATAATTCGCCAAAGGACCGTTCTCGGTGACAAGCCCGATGTCTTGCCGATATCTCCTCTGCACTGCCAGAAGGCCGACAACGCCTTAGATGCTTTCGACCTAACATGTTTATCACTTATCACTTTGGTAAGATTAAACGGTATTGCGATGACTGTAAATTGAAGATCAACTTTCAGAAGTCGGAAACTAGTCTTTTTACGACGCCTTTGTGTGGGGCCTCTGGGGACAACAAAAAGAATTGGCGAAAGTTCTCTATCGTCGGACAACACGGACAGCCACTTGCTAGTCGAAATGTAGTCAGATACCTTGGGATCTGGATAGATCAATATCTGTATTTTAACAAACATTTAGATACTGCCCTGGCCAGAGCCAAAGGAGCTTTCGCCCGTACAAAGAGACTGTTTTATAGCAGCCAACTCGATGCAAGGCCGTTATCCGGCCTATGCTCGTATTTGGATGCCCCGTGTGGGTCAACGTGAGCGCAAATTTAATGGGATCCTAAAGAGGTTTTATGCAATAAGAGCCTAAAATGTTTTCATTACGCTGTTTCGAAGACATATTGCTGGAACAATGACCTCATCGAATAACCTGAACTTCGGGGCTTACTATTTTAATTATCTTTATCACGAGAGTATGTGGTTTAACGGATTCATTCCCCCAGACGAGTTCCTGAATTTTGATAGAAATTCCAAGCCAAATTAGCGGTGCCGCCAATCTTTCACGTCGCTCGAACAACTGTGGACAGGCGACTCAACTACGACAGAGACGTCGCAGGTAGACCGTCAGCTCGGTCTACCTGCGACGTCTCTGTCGTGATTTCTGAGCTATCCAAATCTACACATCATTATCACTTGGCCGATAACGGGCGAGAAATGACGAGGGTCTTGTAAAACGTTTTTTTCGCTTCTTAAGCTAAGCTTGTGAGTTACACGTAGTTCTTTTTAGAACACAGTTAGAGTCACATAATAGCGTGTACCCCTGTCTAAAACCTTCTTTGATATCAAACGATTCGGCGATTTTTTTTTCGAATTTATAAAAGCAACAAGAATTCTTCACCGACATCCTGCTCTACCAAACAGGTTTGGCAAACAGCAAACTTTAAAGACGAGATCATTTTCCCCAGAGTACACCGGTTGAACTATAGACGGCTAGATGGCGGGTTTCGCAGTTGAGGCTTTAATGGAACACTTTGCTTGACGTCGATATACCATATTCGATATTAAAAAGTCTACAGAAGTGGTCCCACCAAACTTTCAACATAGATCAAGGACTTAACATAGTGCGATTCTGCCGTGGTCATCCCACCTGGTTTCGTCGTGTTGCGGGTTGTCATTATCCTTCAGAGCAGCATATTTTTGTCGCTTTAACTTCGCATTGTCCAAAATAAACGAGTGCCATACTTCCACTTTGGTTTTCCTCCTCAGCTGGTTCGTGTTTCGTCCTCTAATGCAGTGCTGCTTGTCGACAAGTGCCCACCAGTATTCATCGTAGAACTTTTGATGTCAAATCTGTGGTTGTCTTATGTTTCGACAGTCTTTTACAATTGCAGCGGTCCAACCTTCTTCTAGAATGTTTTCGGCGATGTTCTGTCCTTGATATCCACATTCGAACTCGTATCTTGCTTCCTACTAGTTAATAGTCCGACTCAATGTCAGCAATCGGGAATTTCTCGGTCTATCGCAATATGATAAATCCGGCTAGTTGTCTTTGATCAAGGAATCACCATGCGCTCTTGAGAATCAAAATTTACTGGAAACGCGTGCTTGGAACGACGATGTTCCTCCCACTACTTTAGATGTGGTGTTGTGCAGAATTTGCATGACCTCGGCCCTACCAAAACAAATTTGATGTGAATCGGCTACAATTGCTTTTTTACAACGAAGATAGGCATCATTCAGCTGTGTTCTAGGAAGCAATCAATTACTTGGTCCACCCAATCATGAAGAGGTCTTTATACCGATATCTAAACTAAAGACCCATAAGACTGCAGGAGCAGACGGACTACCTGCCGAATGATTTTAAACAATATGGGCGATTGAAAGTATGCCCGGTGAATGGAATCTCAGCATCGTTTGTTTTATGAAGAAGGGAAACCCTCTAAACTGTGCCCACTAGAGACGGGTCGATCTCCTTAAGACTGCGTGCAAGGTCATAATCTAATATATCACGTTGGTTTAAGTTCTTGTAAGTTCACATCGGCTAGATATTCACTTTACGACTGATATTGGGAATAGGTCAGGAACTTTAAATCAATACTCTTCACCGGTTTACTGATTTTAGGGCCGCAAATGCCAGCATTTATAAAAGCAAGCTATGTAGAATCGTGTCAAGTTTTGATATCCCTACCAAACTCGTCCTACATAGATGACAATGGAGAACGGCCTCCGTTCCAATAAAGTCGATAATAATACCAGTGAAGCATTTGATGTGAAAATTGGATTTCGACAAGGATTCGCGTTATCATGTGATTTCGTCAATATCATTCTTGAAAGAGTTGTCCGAAATTCACAAGCCAATTCTAGAGACACAATATTCTTTACCAACAGCTGACATACGCTAACGACATTGAAACTATCGTAATAAGTCAGCTAGCTAGGAAATGCAGCGCCTGCAATGCCTGTTGGTCATCATGTGCTGGATGTTGCAACTTCTTTCAGCTCCTTCTAGCTTATTTGAGAGATCTTGCTTCCCTCTCAACTGTCAAGTTTAATCCACTATTCTTTTAAATTTGGAAAGTGACAACACGGCTTATGTGGCAAAGGCCTTTTTCGGCTTATTCATTGCAACTTGGCTTTTCTAACTAAAAGCTGTTCGATTAACTAAGATACAAATCGGCAGGAATACTACATATTTAGATTATGCGTAGATATCCATTATATCCACCTACTTCCTGCACCCATAAAAATGTACTGACTCTACAATGGAGCACAGCAGCGATAGTTTTACTCTTCCAAATTCTATTAGATACCAGAGTGAATGCTGCGATTCTCCTACCTACATACCATATAAAGAAGACTACTTACTCCCTCAACCAGCTAACCGAGTTCTTCTGACAGAATTTTCGTGAAGAAACAAGAAAAACTAACGAATATCGACATCATTCGTTTGCCGCGCACGAAGAGGAAACCGTGAATTTTATGGGAATCAGGTAAACGAAGCAATGAAAAGAATGTACAGGGGCATGTAGTCGAGCCGAGTCTCTATCCTCCAAAGTTTAGGTGACAACATAAAATATTAGACTTAAATGAATTGCGACTTTGCTTAATAAAATGCTGAGAGGCTATGGAGTGCCTAACCAGTGGAGCAGGAGCTTTCTTGTTGCACTGTATAAAGGCAAATTCGACACGTGAAACTGAAACAAGTGCCGATCAGTGAAAATCTTGTGGCATACTATAAAAATATACAATGGGGTTCTAGACCGAACATCGCGAAGCTTTGAAAAGTCTGCATATCGTCTTCATCGGTTTGGAAATAGAGTTCTCAGAAATCTTATTTAGACGGCGCTGAGATTTCCAAATGTGTCGATGTATCTACCGATATGCACGCTGACGTTCAAGGGACAGAAAACCACAACATTGAAGGTAGTGCACAAAGTCCGAAACTTTTTAATGTCGTACACGATTTTCTATTGAGCCAGCACATTGAGAAGTCCGCATTGAGAAACCGACCGTGGACAAACTCCAGGCTGATAAAATCAGCTATCATATTCAAGGATGGTAGTCGGAAAACCGGGTATAAAAAGCAATAGTGGATCAAGTAGCATCCGAAGTTCAAAGAAGAGCCCCAAAGGAAAATAATCGAATCCCTCAAATGCAAACACAAGACGACGCTGGCGAAGTTATTTCTCGCAGTCAATAAAGAGCAGCCGAGAGGGAGATCTGTACTTTTCGCATTGTTTCTGTGGTCCATGCACAGGCAGAGAAGCCTCCTTATTCGACATCGACATCGACATCTTAGCAGCCACGACCCAGATACATATCTTTCAATTTCCGAACTGAGGTAGGTTGCCTTTCTTTGGGAGGAAAGGAAGACATTCATTTCTGTTTCCAAAACTTGTGTAATGAATGGATGGTCTCTCGTTGTATTCTCTTCCATACGAATGCATTTGTTGCAGTTTTGGAGTTTCCATCAGATTCAATGCGTAGCCGGACATTTTTTAAAACAGATAGCTTGTTCAGTTCTAGAGTCACGGCACTATCATCTAAACGGTTAAGTTCTATGGGGAAATGCTCCTTGCAATTTCTGAGTCGATTTTCATCAGAAGCTAGCAGAAAGTATCGACACAGCTCTCACTGGATGTTAAGCGGAGCTTTGGTGACATATTAGGTCCTTTGCGGTTGTTTGGACTGCCCTGCTATCACATGAGTTTATAATTTCCTCTCCTTGTCCTACAAGGTTGTTGATACGATTTCACACTGCGCTCCATTTATTTATATCAGAGACTTTAGGAGGCTTCGCATCACTATGAGTACCTTCTTACTGTCACCATCTAAACTTGGGTATATCTGCAACTAGGTTTTATTTGCAGCAGACATAAGCAACAAAACGAAGAGAAAGTGGCATAAAATCGTCGTTGTATCAGCTTCTTTTCCCTATGACTCGGTACTTCCCCCCCACCAAAACCAGCTGTCGAGTTCATTGGATAGAATGATTCCAAAAATGTTGGACCTATCAGAAGATGCAATGCTTATGCTCAGAATACTTTTTGGGGCAATTGCATATGCAACGTGAGAGGCAATCATCTTCTGGACTCCATACTATTGTGTGACCTGTGTGCCAACAATATTTGCTCCCAGCCAACATTTGTTACGAAAACATTACAGCAATTAGACGACTTAACGGGTACCAGCTGACTGTTCAAAGGATCACATCAGGCAGACCTCAAACATTCAGAAGATCTGATGGCAGCTGCACCGAGTCGAAAGCAGGGACTTCCTATCCAGGTAAAATACGCTGTTACTTGTCCTTGGTGTCCGTTTGCTGTCGAGGACGATAATTCATAGTTAGGAAAACTGGTAGCGGGGACGAAGTATCTGGATCTGTAGCAACAATTGGCCTGCGCTTAAAGCCTTACTGAACCCTTTTAGCACTTACAAGCTAATTCGAGAAAGCAGGCTAAAAGCACAATTTACTGCGGTCACAATGACATCAGAATAGAGTTTCTCAAGACCCAGCGCAAGAAATTCCTGTATTCTCGTTCAAGACTTATATGGAAAATTGCTTATCATGTGAGTATAACTGCAGATGACACAGTTCTCCAGAATAGCGGCTGTCTAAATGTTTCTCGACGTCCCTAAGAGTTAAGCGGCTTTCCTGCTGTCCCTCCTGCTACCGAAGATTGTTGACTACTTACTGGCATCGTAACGAGGCATCTTGCTTTTGTTAGGTATGCCATATACATAAATGAGATTGACACCGGTCGCATCATGTACTCGGCACTGTAAGCATTTTATGGTCCTTTTACGAAAGACTGAGTAATTCCAGTGAAAGGAACATTCCATGAGTAAAATGGACTAGTTCTTTGCCTGGAGTGTTCTGTTCTGACAGAAAAAAAACCATTGATGCGACTTCAGATGTTTCACGCTGCCATATATTAATACCTTAGCCGGTTTCATCTTTCTTCAGGTATTTCCCAATACCCACGTGCTATGACTCCTTTGCCATATTCCGATAAAGTAGTCACAACGACAGAAAAGCCATTTTTCTAAGAACTGCAGCAATGATGCAAGGTGCGTCCTTTGCGAAGAAAAGGAGAGCAGCAACATCAAACACGTGGCAGGAACCACAGTATGCCCTCTATACCAATAAGCTACAATACAAAAGCCGCAAGACAGATATGACAGTGCTGAAACGAGACTTAAATCATTGCAAAGCAGCACAGTTGCCGTATTATGTGAGCAGTATAAGAATCTCGATGAAAAAGTTTGGGTAGCTGATGACTCTGAAAGAGCTGCTATCTGGACTTGTGGAGAAGAAATGATGACAACCGAAATAGGCTTTGTTCGAGCAAAGGTCAAGAGGATACATACTCGTATCTACAGTTGTTATACATCTGCATACAGCAGGTTAGAGGAATTCCAGAATTATTTTGGATAGGCTCGTGGATTGTGCTAGAGGTTAGGCTCTACTAGAAGCTGTATCATCTCTAGACGTGATACTGCTTAATACGGGAAGCGAGCACACCTTCCTAACGAGTTCCCCAACGAGAGGCGGCAAGTGCAGAGTCAGCGAAACAGGAATGCCAGCCAAAGATGGCAATACCAACGGGGTGGAAAATAAGCACACTGGACGAAGACTCTTTAACCCTGATTTTTGGAGAGTCTACAATAAACCAAGGAACAGCAAATACTAAGCAAGTAACAAGGTCTTGTGACGTATCTATGGTCCGAAAGACGTCAACAAATCGCCGGCCATCAGTATACTGGTGGAACCAAGAATTTACAGAGCTTCGCAGCAAGTGCCATAGAGCGAAAAGACTATTCCCACGATCCAGAGGTTTGCCCTCCTATCAGAATCTACCGGTGCAATACAAAGATAGGTGAAAGGACCTGAAATTAGACATTAGCAGAAGCAAACGCAACACCTTTAGAGAACACTGCGAGCAAGCAGATGTAAATCCTTGGGGTACCGTTTAAAGGACAGTCATGGCAAAACTTAAAGGTACTAGGGCACCCCCACCCTCATGCACTTTCCTAATGAAAAAAATAGTATCGGAATTATTACCACCGCAAAAACCAGAAAAGCTCGTTCTACAATAGACGCTATACGGACGGTAACTACAATCGTGGAAGAAGCTATTCAGGCAGGAGATGGAGGATGCTGTAATAACGCAGAACATCTAAAATTCATTTAACTATGCAAGCTCGGGACGTATAGTGTAGTCTACTAGTGCATTAGAGCAATGATGGTGCCAAAGTTATTTTGAGGAAGGGTTCCAGCTCTTCGATACCGACGATTGAGTAAGGTAGTACCACATATCTGGCGGAGTACCACAAGGTTCGGTACTTGGTCCCATGCTGTAAAACATTATGTGTGGCAGGGTTCTAAGGCTAAAAATCCCAAATGAGGCAAAAATAATAAGCTTTGCCGGTAATATTGCAATCGTTGTGGCGGCGAAACATCTGGAAGAAATTGAGGACATTGGGAACGAATTTATCCGAAAAGTGAGACGGGGGATGGCAGCAATCGGCTAAGAGCTCGCCGAATACAAGACGGCAGCAGTACTACTAAGCAGTCGCAAGAAATGAGAGACAATCACCATCAGGGCAGGCGATCAAAATTTAAGGTCAAAGCCGATGATCAGATACCTAGGTAGGATGATCGAGGCTAGGCTCGCTTACAAGGAACACGGTGAGTGCTGCCTTATTCAAAATAATGACGAATATTGGAGGACTCAGGCAACAAATGAGACTAATTCTGTTAAGGGTGGTGTGGTCCATAGTAATGTACAATATGCGGCACCAATATAGCCCAAAGCAGTGAAAATTAAGTCTTATGCAAGAAGAATTAACTCCGTCAACCGTCTATGTGTGCTGAGAGTGTGCTGTGTTTATCAAATGGGGTATGTGTAGCGAGAATGCCACCAGCAGATATCTTGGCTAGCGAACTACAAAGGACCTATGATGCCCAGATCCTTGAACCCCTAGCTTCATATCAAGCTTCCACATTAAGAAAGGAGAGATGGAATCAGTCTTCAAAAGGAAAATGAATGGATATGAAAAAATTGACGGACCGGCACCACGGAGAAGTGGATTTTAATTTCAGCCAGCTCCTCACCTAACATGGCGGCTTCCAAGCTTATCTAAACAGAATTGAGCTTGAAGAGTCTCCTGTCTATTTAAATTACGGAGCGGCCAGAGAAGATGCAAACACGTATCTTTTTAGTGTCCACGCTTTCGTATTGAGCGTAGAGATCTGGGGGAAAGATATGGAGTAAATAGTATTAATATCGAGAGGAATGTAGGGTGATGCGAAAGAAATTGCAGCGATAATCATGAAGGGACTTCGGCGGTTGGAAATAGTCAGGGAAACCAACCAAACACAAATGGCATCTCTATTGGAGTAAAGAGAATAAGCCAACAATACGACAACAAAACATGTACTTGGACAAACAAGCCCTTGATTTCTAATTTAAAGCTACTTCCCTACCCCACGAAATTATGCCGTACGGCGGTTCCGTGAGGAACAACAAGGACGACGATTAGGTTTAGTGGAGCAGACATTCATATTGCTAGCCGCACGGTGTGCAATCATGATGCCTCCCGCCCCGAAAAACAAAAAAACAAAAAACACAAACACACAACACCAGTCATAAAACTGTTTTCCCCAGCTTTCCAATATTCCTCTACTTTAGCTGGCACTGAGATGATGTTCATTTCGGATCCCTCGGTGCGGCAGTCCTTTAAATATCGGAGTACTATGAATCCCGAAGCCTATATGTGGTATACCTCGAATGGATGTACAATAGTACGAAAGCTTCCAACAGCTACAATAAGATTGTGATCCAATTCTATTCCGGTATCCGCGTCACCGTTATTGAAGATGAAGAGACAGTAATGCCAACTGGACTATCTACTTCGATGTACACTGATCATCAGCTGAGACTCAACTGATCTTGTGGAATGTCTGGCGGTCGATCATAGTGCCCCCAATAACAAGACAAAACTCCGCGCTCAAGGGACTTAAGTACCCTTAAAATGCTTGCACACAGCGCGGACAAAGGAAAATCAGGGAGGATAGAAAGAGAGGTACCGGTGAACGTGGGTTTTAAATGTTTAAAGGTTATAATGACTAGGAAATAAAGAGCTAAGCAGCCATAAACGAGTTGCACGGCTTAGCAATGAATCACGATATTTTAGAGTACGTCTGAAAGTGAGCTTGAAGGTATACTGATGAGCATTTATAGCGAGGAGGGTTTTACGGTTAAAAGTTTGAATGGGCGGAATGCTACTGGCGATTTTTATGGATCACAGTTGGTGGTGGAGCTGAAGGTGTTAAAAGCAACCTCACATGGAACTCGCGTCCAGATCCAGCTTGTTTTCCAAAGTAAAGATAGATATTGTGTGGGAATGGATCTCAAAATCTCAATTTCGAATTACGGGAATCTGCTGCTTTGGAGATCCTCTTCTATTGAGTGCAGAAGAGTCTTTATCTTCTAGATTCCCACCGTTGTTTTCGTTCGATATCTAAAGATCGTCATCAAAAAATCCATTCATAGCTCTGACCGATAGCGCAACCGAAAGATACTCTGTTTTATAAAGCACTTCGCTGATATTTTCGAGCAGTTTTGGTAGGGTTATTTGATCACCTAGTTCATCTAACCTGGTTGCAGACTTCGTTCAAATTCACTTCACAGCAAAACAAAAGAAAAGAAAATGCGGAAGATGATATTTCGCTAATCAAAATTAAATCTGGCAACCATACTCGAAGTTACATACGCTTTCAAGCTACAAAACTAAGTCTGAAGATACACCAATTCAGTTGGCTCGAGTACATTTTTTTTTTTCACTTTTTTTTTGTGAGTTTCCCTAAACGTGGCTATGTCAAGTCGTCACCAAGTCGTTAGATACTCCATAGTCATGTCCATAACTCACCCACACTTTCCTCCGGATCTAGCTGATTACATATGCAGATGTGTGGTTCGAGTAGCTTAAGCTTTGCCCGGCGATAATACGAGTACATACATATGGCCATCTGTGCACTGGGCGAGGAGAGTAGGGAAACCTCTACTTGGCTGAATATGTTAATTGGACACGCAATGTTTTTCCTGCGTCTGTTTGTTTAGACTTTTAGGATAGAATCGATTTTGTTATATGTCACGGACGGGGGAGTAGGTAGTATCAATCGTCATCATAATTTCTCGTTCTGGTTCTAGAACCATAGAGAGAGAAAAAAAAATAAAAAATTAAAAAAATAGATAAACAAATCTCAAAGAGTAATTGACGAAATGAATAAATTCTATCGAGAGTATAAATTATGCAAATGTATATCGTCGTCGCGGCACATGTATCTACTCCGTGCTCTATGGATAGGCGATTAAGTCTGAGGCTTCATATTGCCATACGTACGGTATGCACGCCCATATTTGTCGCTAGGGTGTCACTTGATCTTTAAAGCGACTCCAATAGCCGATTGAAACACATCCAGAACCAAGGCTGAAGTTACTCGTACTCGTACTCATATTCGTATCCGTAGCTTGTTCATTTTTTTGGGATTTGATATTTAACACTTCAAAGGCGGTCTACGGGCGTACAAGAGATGGAGAATCATAAAAAGATACAAACAATCGGTCGGAGGGGGAGAAATTGAATTTTTGTTTTTGATTTTTTCTGTTTGCTTCTTGGCTCTCAATAAGGTAAGGCTTGTGTGCCTATCTTTGGAAAGCTCTGGTTAAGTTTCAAGGACTTTTGTGCTAGATGACAATTGCCTTTAACATTTAACGCTTCGTTATACTATGATGAGAATGCGCGCAAGTGCGAAAACAATTCGTGGGAATTTTATTCAATTTGTTCTTTCATTTGTATTTACTTTTGGTGAAGCAGGTGGTAGGTTTTATTGTATTTTTGTATGTAAATCTGTCGGATGAACTGATTTAAGGCTTAGACACTTTCAACATGACACTGTCTTAGGAAAATATTTTGATCAGAGTCATCGTATTTACATAGTCCATTCCGACTTCTAACGCATCTGAACATTGTCGTCTCTCAAAATAACCCTCCTTTACCGTCTAAGTGCTTGCTTTCATAAAAATAAATTAAGTTTAATTTTTTTTTCACGGAGTTAATCTCATCGATTTTTAGTTTATAAAATGAATCCAGCTAGTTGGACTGACTGAGAGGATTTTTGTTGGATACTCAGTTTTTTTGACACGACTAACGCAATTAACGCAAATAGGTGTATAGAAGCCAGACCAAAAGCTGACTAGCGGTCACAGCCCTAGGCAACATCCAGTGAAACCACTGCACTATTCTTTACTCGTCTCTTATGAAAACCATCTTAGGTAACATTTCGCGTCTGTTCTTCAACGGGTCTCCGCCAGCAATAGTTGTGTTAAAAAAAATTAAGTGTTTACCTATTTTCAAAATACTTTCCATTAACGTAATAGGGGCGTATCAATTAGAATTATTAAATTAAATTTACCAAGTTTTCCAAATATGTACCCTGTTCTAAAGGGTGTTTTTTGTAGAGATTTGCTTTTTAAACTGGCAACACTGTTTCTACAGATTGTCAATTTGACAGTTGAAAGTTGCCTTCTGGTTAGTACTTTTTACCATTTTAGGATGAATAGATTAACGCTAGAACAACTTGTGCAAATTGTGCAAACTTATTTTGAAAACCACGGTTCGGTTCACCAAACTTATCGTGCGCTATGTCCATTATACGGTCGACATAATCGTCCATCTTAGCAAGTTATTCGGAGCACGATGAATCATTTTCCCACCCCGTACACACTAGTGAATAATACGCATCCCCAAAGACGACAAACAGTGCGAACAAAAGAAGTTTTTGCCGTTGTGGAGCGCAGCGTTGAGGAGAATCCGAATGAGTCGATTCGCCATCGTGCACAGCAATTGGAGCTATGCCCATCCACTTTGCGGAAGATTTTACGGAAAGATCTTGGCTTAAAAGCTTATAAGATCCAGCTTGTGCAAGAGTTGAAACCGCGTGACCATTATACGAGCCGTAGGTTCGGTGAATAGGCCGAAAACATGATTCAGCTTGATCCTCATTTTCAAAGCAAAATTTTGTTCTCCAATGAGGCCCATTTTTGGTTAAATGGATATGGAAGGCAGCAAAATTGTCGAATTTGGAGTGGAGAAACCCAGAAGAAGTCATGACGCCCTTACAACCATTAAAACTTGCTCTTTGGTGTGCTTTATGAGCTGGTGGAATCATCGGCCCATATTTCTTTAAGGACGATACCGGCCAGAATGTTACCGTCAATGGAGAGCGCTATAGAAACATGATTTCTGACTTCTGCATCTTTCAGTTGAAGGCATTGACGTGACAGAGCTTTAGTTTCAACTAGATGGCACAACATGCGACACGGCGCGCGACACCATAAATTTATTGCGGGAAACATTTGCTGAACACGATCCTGTGATCACACACCTTTAGACTACTTTCTTTGGCGGTATGTGAAGTCACTAGTCTCTGCCGATAAACTAGACACATTGGACGATTTTGAAGTCAACATTCGCCGTGTTATCGCTGATATACGGAACAAGTTGCTCGATAAATTTGTCGAAAATTGGACTTCAGGATTGCGCTTCATTCGAGTTAGCCGTGGGGCTCGTATGCCCGATACCATATTTAAGCACTAATGGCAGAAAATTGCCTATTAAATAAAGCTAATATCATAGACATCAACATCAGCTTCAAGTGTTTTATTTTATATTGAATTTTCATAACTCTAAAAAAACACCCTTTACATAATGGGAATCTGGTGAAGGAATTCAAAATCCAAATTGACGTGTGACAAGGATATCACCTTTCTCCAGTATTGCCTTTATTGGTCAGAAGCGATGTGTTCCGCGTTTTTCTACTAATGGGAAATGAAGAAATTTGATGGACCCCGACATGAAAATTACAAAGCCTTGACTAAGTTGATCATGTTGATCCGCATAAGAAGGTCAATCCCAACTAGAATCTGGCTGATGATTCCCACTTCATCCTCAAAAATTAGTATTACAGGGCAATGAACCACTATAAAATATAAAGACCGTCTTAGAAGTATTGCTGACCGAGACATACTCAGTCGGATAAACGAGGTAACATTTATTTATCAACGATCAGCACCAAAGACGACCTGATTAGACGTTAGTTTAAGTGTGGAGATCATCCTACAGGACTATATTCCTGGTAGTACTCGCTACAGAGATGATCCACTCGTGGTCTTTTGAAACGCGGCCTAAGCTTAAAAACCCTTCGATGATTTAGGCGTTAACGTAGGAGTTGTTAGATTTTCAAATCCGATGACACCATGGTTCAGTATATTAAGCTGGAATAAGAGAAAGAGTATCAGAAAAATGTACTTTGTTATGCTTAAACTCCATCGGAACGAATAAAAGTGATTGGTAACAGCCATGCTTCTGAAGATTTTTGCCGGGAACCCAAAAAGAGCGAACGGGTTCTTAAAAAGTCACATTCGCAAAGACCGCCATCTAACCATGATGCCATCTTTTACCAAGGTATGTTCCAAAATCATTAATTCTCCAGCGCTAATAGAAAGAGAGCCAGACTTAAGCCAGAGCCAGACTCTCTGAAACCAAAACTAATCGTGCATCCCCTTTTTCCATCTCGACCAAGAGGAAAAAATTTGGTGAACCTGCTCACGATATCGTGGTAAAACTAGCGCTACTATCATCAAAGAGTGGGAGTTCTAAGCAGACGTAGGCCGCTAATGTGGTCAGACCCGACGTGAAAAACAGCCTTAGTGATGGCAAGAACCAGGAAAATTTAGGTGAACAGAATTCGTATCTCCTCTGGCTAATACTGCGGAGATCAACTGAGATTTGATTTGGGTTGAAAAACTATTCTCCAATTGAGGCTTTTGAAATGTAAGTGATGCGTAGAGTAAGGTCGGCAAATATAGCCCACCATAATATTTCCTCAATATACAAGCACACGCAGTTAAAAGCACATTCATTACAAGCACATTCAAATCGGTTTTGGCTCAATCAATCGTGGTTGGCCTGGCGCTACGGACGTACAAAATATTGATTGTAACTTTTGTTAAGTGTTTTCACAGTGAATATTTGTAAATTTGATAGTGTCTTCCTAAGGTCGAATAGTGTTGAATATTGATTTAGAGTTTCAACTAAAGTTTATGAAGTGTGTTTAAATTGAAAATTAGTAATAAAAATACAGTGTGTGTAATATGGCCTACCCCAGGTGTTTTAAATATGGCCTAGTAGGCCAAATTTAACACGTGACCTTCATTGAAATTTATCGATTTGTTTTGATTTTCTTTTGTAGGAAACATGGCTTCAAACTCTAGCAAGTGCACAAAACAACGACAAATGTGGGCCAAGGATGATATGATGAAAATAATCACTGCCGTAAGCCTCAGGGGGATGAACTTTTTAAAGGCAGCAAAAATGTTCAATGTCCCGAGAACCAAACTGAGGCGTTTAGTAGTAAAAAAGGATAAGCCTTTGGAGGAGGTGGTAAGTGCCAAACTAGGCAGGAAAACCATTTTTCCTCTGGAACTCCAGCAGTCTCTAGTAGACTATTGCCTGCAAATGGATGGAAAACTATTTGGTCTAACCAGGAATGACATAAAATTGTTAGCATTCCAGCTAGCTATAAAGAACCAAATTATCAATCCAGTTGCGGGAAGGGACTGGCTACTTTTATTTCGAAAACGTCATCCACCGCTGTCATTCCGCCAGCCGACTGGCGGACAATTTTTTGACAATTTAGAAATGCTCATGACCAAGTACCATTTTACCTCCATTTTCAATGTGGAGAAGACGGCGATTTCAGTAGGTATTGCCTTTGAAAGGTTGCAAAAAGGTGGGCGCATTAACATCTGCTGAAAGGGGATCACTTATTACGTCGATTTTGTGCATGAGTGCAGGAGGGTCATTTGTGCCTCCTATCTTTATTTTTTCGCAAAAGAGAGACAATCCACACCTCATGAAAGCTGCACCGCTGGGTTCAATATATGCTAATCATTTGTTCACAAAGTGGTTCAAATACCTTTTAACAACAATGAAACCAACGGCATCTTCACCTGTATTGCTTATAAATGACGGGCATTCAAGCCACACCAGGAATATAGAACTTATAGACTTGGCTCGAACAACTGACGTTCATATTCTATCTATACCTCCGCATTCAAGTCACAAAATTCAACCCTTAGATAAGACTTTCATGGGATCTCTCTAAAAATATTTGACTAAAGAAATTAGACGCTGGACCATACACAACACGAAAGCTCTAACACAGTATGATATAATTGAGCTATTCGGTCGAGCCTTTTTAAAAGCTCAAACTGCAGAAATTGCTCTGAAAGGCTTTTCGTCCACGGGGATATGTCCTTTTGATAGGAATGTGTTCCAAGACTACGATTTTCTAGCAAAAGAAGAAGATGAAATACTTTTATCTAACATGGAAAATCTTGCTCTTGCCGATGGACGCGAAAATAATGGAGAGATGACGCAGCCTACGCACGATGAGTCGAATAAACATTCACAACCTTCCACTTCTACTGGGATAAACTGTATTTCGGAATCAACAACTTTGGTAACTCCCCATCAAATTTCTCTTATCCCTGCTCGAGTAAAAAAACCTTCAACTCGTGGAAGGAAATGAGGAAAATCGGAGTTGATTTCATCACCTCCCAACAAGCTAGCTTTAAAAGAATCCATCAAAAAAAGAGTTAAAGAAGAAAAATCATGAGGCTTCAAAAAAAAAATGGTAGAAACATATATCTTATATATTTAGGCTTTATATATATATATTTAGGCTATATATTTAGGCTTTAATTCAATAATGTTAACGTCTTTTTGCTCTATTTTTAATTTCAGATGGTTCCTACAAATTTATGGTTTAACGAAAATAATGAACAAGGCATGGTAAGGAAAAAGAGAAGGTATCGCAAAACCCAGCCCTCATCATCAGAGAGTGAGGAGGACTTCATTCCAGACGACAGTTCAGATAGAAGTCCTGATAGAAGTAACCAGACGGATGTTAGATGAATCTATTGCACTGACGATAAGCAATGTGAAGCTTGGGTACAATGTCTTGTGAGCAGAATCTGGGCTCATGAGGATTGTACTGGCAACGAGCAACAATATTTCATATGTGGATTTTTCTGTAGCTAAGCCCACTTTTCCCAAAAAGCATTGTGTTAAATATGGCCTAGGGTGGGCCAGATAGGTCATCTTAGCCGCAATTTTTTACAAACTAAAATATGAAGTTCCTTTAATTTTTCATTTATATCTTTTTGTTATGTTTTTTTTATTATTCGAGTTACTAAAGACTGAAAGCTTAATGATTTGTAAGACTGTTTAAAAAACAAATAAATTAATTCGACTTAATTCGGTTTTATTTCAAAAAATGTTAAGGGTAAGCCATATTTGCAGCACTTACTCTACCTATTGATAGTTCCCGAAAAAAGAAACCGATCTTGATCCAGGGGCTTAGGATGTTTAAGCAATTTTACAAAACTACTGTTTTGTGCCAAATTTACTACATCTGGGCACTTGTATAACCAAGATTTGTTTGCTGCAGATGCGAGCCATGAGCTACGAAACTAACAGAGGAAGGGACAAATTCTTCGTTTTGTCTTTATTTTCCCTACGTTTCGGGATTACTACGGCAACACCAAAGGCAGTGAACTCATTCAATACTGTGATTGCATTTATCATAAGCTACGATGCTAATGTTCAGAATAATTTTTGGAATAGTAGCAATTGCAACATGAGGGACAGTCGTTTGGTCTGGTTACCAATATTTGGTACGAAAGTAAGACAGCAAGTAATCGACTTAACGCAATCCAACATGACATGGAAGCTTCAATGTCAGAATCGGATGCAAAGTCTCAACCGTGTTGATGAGAATGAAACCATTAAAAATCCGCCAATGCCGCAGAATAAGCCATAAAGTCCTGAAGGGTGTTCACAAACCAACATTTGAGGCTACTTTGAAGGAAGTTTGTAATCTATTCAGATATCAAATTTAAAAATTATGATTACTACTATATGCCCCACCCTCTTAACAATGCCCGAGGTGGGAGTGCTGTGATCGTTAAAAAATCCAAAGAGCATTATGAAGGAGAAAACCTAAAAACCGAAGAGATTCAGGAAACAACCATCACAATCAAAACGGATAAGCAAGTAATATCCTTGACGGCTATCTATATAACCCGCCTAGGCAAAAACTAATAAAAAGTCATACTGGGCGGAGAATTCAACGCGAAATACGCGCATTGGGGTTCCAGACTTACAACAACTAAAGGTCGCGAATTATATAAAGCAGCACGGGAAACAGGGTGTGAATTCATATCTACTGACAAACCAACGTCCTGGCGAACTGCCGCAAACAAACTACCACACTTAATCGATTTCTTTGCTATGAAGCCGATATCAAGAAACTTTTTGCATATTGAAGAAGGCTTGATTTAAGCTCGGACCATTCTCCAATTATCCCCATCGCAGCTGAAAAGCTGAAACTGTTGCAAACGAAATAAAGAAGGCTCAGTCAGCGCTTAAACAAAGACGCATCTAAACTTCTTAATCAACGCGGGCAAATGAGAAGACTCAAACGCACAAAACCACACGAATTCGTAGCACAACTGACTAACTAGAGCATCCAAAGAGAAGTATCTAGTTTAATTTAATAATTGAAAGAACATCTAAACTCAAACTACTTGTTAGTCACACCGACTAGTTGCAGTCTAAATTATAAAATAAAAAAAAAATAAAAAATCGTTACAGATTGAAGCAAAGAGAAGATACGAAGCTAATTCAGACTACGAAGATAGCCTCTTTTAAAAACTTTCGGGGAAAGATCGAAATACTTGGTGAAACCAGCAGGTTGATATAAATCTTCAAAAGAGGCAAGTCAGCCAGACTAGAATCGTTCAGAGGTTCTAATGGCACCTACACTGAGTCGAAAGCAGATATTCTCAGTCCTTTGGTTGAGACTCACTTACCAATCTGTGAAGATGGCTGCCACGTATAGCATATATCTATTTATGCTGCATAAAGTTATAAACTAGCTCCTCACAGCTCTCAAGAGAATTTTCACTGCTGAACTTTCACTGTCATACATACCATGCGCCCTGACAAAGAGATACAGCAACCTTTATAGCTAAAATCAGCAAAAGGGGACATACCTACGTTCGCCAAGAATTAAATGAACTGCCTTCCTTCCGAGTAACATGAAGATCAAAGTTGAGCTTCAGTCACGTAAAACTGACTGGCGAATCTACCATACCAACATAGGAAATTTTGTGAGGCTAAACTCCAAAACCTGATGAGGAGAACTAAAGGTGCACTCGACAAGAAGAAGTACAACTTAGACATTTGCATATTAAAGTTGCCTTCAACAACCAAATCTGGCTTTTGGTCAATCCTCTCAGGCCCAAAAAGACATTACCATCTATTTCTCCAGCGCTTCTAGTATTTAATTGCCATTCTGGATAACAATATCATTTAGGCTGAACATGCCGCCTCGAAAGCCTCTAAGGTACTATCGGCAGTAGTAACATATAAAGGAATTTTCAGCACGAGGAGGGTCCTTTTGATATTCACGGCCGTGATAACACGAATTTGTTACTATGCGTCGATTGTTTGGTGGAACACACCTTAAGCCCAACTGTCAAAGGAAGCCCAAGCCGAGGACTTACGAAAGGTTATTGCAACGTAAAGACAGCGGCACTCGTCAATAAAAGCAAGTGAATGTTGTGCACTTTTTGACAGTTACTTAACGAAGTTTCAGGCATTTTGGACGCGCAGTTTTCAGTTGACACTTGACAGTCCTTTGAGTGAGTCGATGTGAGTGTTTTCTTGTGAAAATGGAAAAAATTGAGTATCGAGCTGTTACTAAATCCTTGTTTTTGAAAGGCAATACGCCTACGCAAACCAAAAATGAGTTGAAATCTGTGCATGGGGACTCTGCACCATCATTTACCACAGTCAAATTTTGGGCAGCTGAATTTAAACGTGGCCATAAGAGCTTGGGAGATGATGAAAGTTCGGGACGTCCAAAAACTGCAACCACTGACGATAACATTGCTAAAATTCACCAAATGGTGTTAGACTACCGCCGAATTAAAGTGAGAGAAATAGTAGAGATTATGAAAATGTCCAAAGAACGAGTTAAATCAAGATTTAGGCATGAGAAAGCTGTCCGCGCGTTGGGTGCCGCATTTGCTTACGTTAGACCAAAAACGTGTTCGAATGAACATTTCCAACTGTCTGTTGGCGCAGTTTAGGCGCAATAAATCCGAGTTTTGGCGCCGTTTAATTACTGTAGATGAAACTCGGATACACCATTATACGCCTGAAACAAAAATTCTGTCAAAACAGTGGACTGCAAAGGGCGAGCCGGCTCCAAAAACAGCAAAAGCTATTTTTTCGACTGGGAAAGTGATGACGACTGTTTTTTGGGATAGTAAAGGAGTAATCTTAATCGATTATCTTCAAAAAGGAAAAACCATTACAGGAGCATACTACGCATCATTACTTGCCAAGCTGAACGCAGAAATTGCGGAAAAACGTCCACATTTGCAGAAAAACAAAATCCTGTTTCACCAAGACAACGCGCAGTCTCACACCTCAGCGGTTGCCATAGCGAAACTCCATGAATTACGGTTGGAACTGCTTGACCATCCGCCTTATTCACCAGATCTAGCTCCAAGCCACTTCTTTTTGTTCCCTCATCTAAAATCTGCGCTCGGAGGACAGAGTTTTTCGTCAAATGAGGAGGCAATCACCTTCGTGAACAATTACTTTGCAGACAAAAACGCCAAGTACTATTTGGACGGGTTAGAGAGATGGGAGCATCGCTGGGAGAAGTATGTAGAGTTACAAGGAGACTATGTAGAAAAATAAAAAAAAAATTTTTGAGAAAAAATGTCTTTTATCATTGTTCGGTCGGAAACTTTTCAGACAACCTTCGTAAGTCCCGCGAACTCTGAGCTTTGCAACTTAAGTAATAAACGGGCTCATTTGCAATGATTCCACAGTGACCTGAGATCCAGGGAACACTCAGTGAATTTAGCTTTCCTCTTCAGTTTTTAGAAGTCCTCCATTCTCCAATTATTGTAGTTTGGAAGTCGTGAGGGGCTTAAGAAACCGCAGTTTCGCTGTCGCTACAGGCGCAGATACTTCGAACCCTGCATCGATTTTTCACAATATACTCGTAGCTAATCGTCATCAGGATTGCGTACGAGTAAACATATCTCCCGTTGATAAACAGACGCAAGTTTTCCTAACGAGGAGTGAGATTTTAGACTCTTTTCCTCTGTAGATCTGTATCCTGGATCGGCTTTGCTTTACTGACTCAGAATCTGAGCACAGGGAAATTCGATTTCGTACTTTTGGAGCACCGTCTATTCATCACACGGCATGTCCATAAGGCCAGAGTTAGTGAGTATGTTGAATTTTGGACGAAGGACGTATATATTTGCTGAGCGGTTTTGTGAACATGAAATTCAACAATCCTCTGCATGCTCTTCAAAATCTAAGAAGTCAGACTATTTAGTCTGTAGCGTTTGGTGAGCTTGAAGTCATTTTTTCCGATTATCACCATAATTGGTGTTAGAATGTTCTACCAGATAGTTTAAAGGATAAGCCAAGGGCCGAATCCGACACAGAATTCGCTTGATAAGGATAGAAACGCTATAGTCTCGTACTTAGAATCATGGACAGTGCTATAAGCCTGGAAGGATTACTTCTGCTGACTGTTTAACGGCAAAGAGGACCAGCGACTTGGATAGACAACAAGTCCGCCCACTCGAACAAGAAAGCATTTGGATAGCTATATCCAAGCAAAAATCGAATAGGGTGCTGGAATTGACGTATTACATGCAGAATTTCTTAAAGCAACAAGAATTGATATCGTAAGGACCATACACCAACCAACCCGGTGTATGATATCCTAATTGCCCCAAATTTTGAATAAGTTTCTGCAATAATCTGTAAGATTCTGCCTACCCCGCAATGTGAGCAACTGCGATTCTACATCGAGAGTCTAATAGGTCCTTCATTCAGTGTGATTTTAAGCCTCGTACGTACTGCATCGACTAGATATTCCTCTTACGACGTACCTGCTCACGTAGGGGTGAACCTGGGCCTCAATTAACCAGCCTCTTCAGTTAGCCCGATCTGTAGCTAACTGCCTCCGGTTGCGCACTCCAAGTCGGTTGAGGTCCCCTTCCAATTGTGCGCGCCACCTAACGTGAGGTCTCACCTCACTGCGTTTTTCCTCCGGGTTAGATTTGAAGGCACTGCGGGCCAGAGCATTGGTGTCCATTCGCTCTACATATCCTGGCCATATCAGGCGACTGATGCGCTGTTTGCTGACTAGGTCGATGTAGCCTTCAAAGCCCGTCTACACGAATAAGACCGAATATTTTTCGAAGGATTTTTCTCTCGAAACAACTGTGGATATATTCATCCGCTTTCGATAGAGTGCAGGCTGGGATGACCAAGATCTTATATAGAGTCTAATTAGTTTTTCGGGATAGGGCCTTACTACATACTCAATTGGCTTCTTAGCCCAAAGAAACAGAGATTGGCAAGAGTGAGTGTTCGTTTTATTTCTGCTGAGATGTTATTGGAAGAATTGATAGCAGAACCAAGGTAGGCCAAATCACTTACTATCTCGAAATTATAGCTGTCCAATCCATCGATGTTTTATGTCCGTGTCCCTCCTTGTTGACAGTATATACTTGGTTTTGTCTTCATTTACCAATAAACCGATTTCGACTGCTTTCATTTCAATACTAGTGACAGCCCACTGAGTTCTGCCGATTATGTTAATATCATCGATTTTTGATAGATTGTGCCTCCAGTATTCACTAACGAGTTCCGCACACTTCCTTAAAGTAAGATGTTGAACAAATCCCATGACAGAGCGCCACCTTGTCTAAAATCTTTTCTGACTTCAAAGGTCCCGATTAAGTCGATACCGACCTTGACGGACCAGCCAGCATTCTCAATCATCATTCTACATAGACTGATGAGTTTCGCACGGATGGCAAAACTAGACGTGGCTCTATATAGCTGGTCTCCATAAATGCTTTCATATGCGGCCTTAAAACCGATGAAAAGATGGAGGGTATCAATTTGGACTTCTTGAGTTTTTTCCAGGATCTGCCGGAGTGTGAAGATTTGGTCGATTCTGTACATTCCTGGTCTGCAAACACATCGATAGGGGCCACTCAGATTGTTGACGAAGGGTTTCAGACGTTCACACAATATGGCAGAAAAAATCTGGTATGCGATGTTGGCAAGACTTACGAGTATACCTCTATAGGTTTCCTTTTTCTGGATCGGGCAAATGGTGCTGATATTCTATTCATCTGGCATACACTTCTCTGACCAGATCTGAAAAATGACATGGTGTATACTCTCCCCAAAGTCATTTTCAGCACCTTTGAATACCTTGGCCGGTAAGCCGTCAGGTCCAGCAGCTTTGTGAGAGGATATTGCTATCCTTACTTCATTTTGGGTCAGGTGGATGAAAATTTTGGCTATCATTGTCTAAGTTGAATAGTCTATTCTGTCTGCCTTTTGCAGAAAAGCAGCACCGTAAGTGACTCCACTACATGGTTTCCTTCTTCATCTCGAAAGGCTTCTGTATGGGTCTTCTAGCCACGTTCTTTTCATATCCTCGATCGCTGTTTGTTCTTCGTCTGGAGAACTGATGTTTTTCTCCTCTCTTCTGCTGGTAGAGCTCATGATTGGGTCACGTCCTTTGTTGCAGCACCGCTCTGTGGACTTCTTGTTTAACTGCACGTACTTGCCGGCATCCTTCATCAAGCCAAGGATTTCTTGGTGATGGTCGGATAAAATCCAACACATCACTTGCGGATTCTTTGATGGCACGTTGCAGCGTTGCCACTTTACCACGTTGGTGCTTGATGCGGGCGGCGTAGGAGTTTTTCAGAGACTTCAGAATACGCGTCTGGCGAAGATTCTGGCGGTCTCTCGCAATTGTTGTTCTACGTTATATCTTCTACAGTAGTTCTTCTTTTTTGTGGCGCTTGATAAATCCGCATTCTCATCTTGGCTGCAACAAAGTGGTGACCAGAGTGAATGTTGGCTGCGCGGAATGTTCGGACGAGCAGAAAACTGCAAACATGCCTTGTGATGAATTTGATTTAGCGTTTTATGATCCGAAGACCACCATGTCCTCATGTGTGCTATAGTGCTTGATATTTCGTCCCGCTGCAAAGTCAATAAGCCTAACTCCATTGCCAGACATGGTGCCGTGTAGCCTATACTTACCAACTGTCCTACCAAATATATCCTCCTTTGTGAGCGCTATGACGACGTAGGCCAGCATTATTTTACTGGCCGTCCCATATTAGCCTGGATGAGTAAGAGTTTGTTCATGTAGTTGCTGGGACGAATACTGGGAGGTTAAGCAAGCAAGTTATATGACAGTCGGCAGTTTCCCGATCAATCGCCATGCAGATCATCTTACGACAGATCTAGAAAAGAACCCATTGAATACAGATCGGCACCCATCACTTATCCATCGAATTTGAGATCACGATTGACATCATTTTTAGATGAGGATTTTGGCTTAGAGTATGCAAGGGCACGATTAGACGAAACTGCGATAAATGGAAAAAAGTCAAAAATTTGTGCTCTAAATTATTGTACATGCTGAGTCATAGAAGGTTCAACAAAGTTCAAGGAACTCTGAAGATTCATGCACTGCATTTACCGCATTTGTATGGCAAAACTGAATGATATGACTGCAACAACCAATTTGTGGTCAGAGTAATCTTAGCTTGGACGCTGTGCTGAATTCAGTCAATGGTTTCTGAGCCTTTGGTAGTTCTTAAATCCCATTTTAAACACTTTCTACCACCAGCTGAATAAGGACCATTGTTACATTCACTCTTTCGTGATGATATTCACTATTTTTGTGCCACATCTTTTTGTCCTAAACGCCCAAACACTGCCTCGAATGCAATTAGAAATTGCGCGGCTTCAACCATCAGGGGGAATTGATATTTCGCCTTAGATCCGGCATCAATTTCACTTCTCTGTAAAGCATATGTATACATATCTAATAGCATCATTCAACTTCAAAATATGGATTGTTAAATATCAGAAAACCGCCCTATTTTCCCAACATTAATGGATCACCTGAAGCACTCATCGTTTTAGTGTCAAACTCTCGCTGCGGCGTGCCAAAAGCCATACTCGTACACCTAATCCATCACTATCTCCGCCTAACATCTGCTGATGCTACGAAAAAACACAACCAATCCGCATATCTCCGAGCCGAGATCGAGAGATTTACGAAACCCGCCAAAATATTCCCGACCGCTAATTCATCTAGAGAAGCATATAAACGTACGTTCAACGTTCAAACTATTTACAAAGCAGTACAAAATCATCCAAAAATCGAGTTCAATTGGCCCCCCCAGTGGATACGTTAAATAAATACAACGATATCTCATAGCTACTTGTTATTGGTGTTGTTGTTGCTGTTCTTGTTGTTGCATAAAAGCGGGAAAGCGCACTACGAATCCGAATATGAATACTCGTGTATCTGTACCTGGGTAAAGAAAAAGACTACCAACCTACTCCTCTCGTTTGAGATCCACTTGAAAAGCAGCATAACAATGGTTATAATAAAAATTATATCGTTTGGGTTCAAAATGCAAAGTGAACGGTACTTGCCACAACTACCTGGATTCAATTTGCCCGCCTGGTTATCTGTTGCAGCCTCTTCAAGCCTCTGGTCTCTTCAGGTCTCTGAAAGCCTCCGTTGGCCCCCTTTTCGACCTCAACTCACTGTGGTAACCGGCAACACTTTATTTTTGTTTTTATTTTCACAATTATTATTATCTCTCGCAAAATTGCTGTCAGTAAGGGGTGTGGTAAAGGGGAATGGGAGGATGATTGTTTGATGATTAAAAGGGGAATGAATGAAAGGGGTATCCCATGTTGCCGCAGTAGTAGGCATTAGAGTAGAAAACAAACTCAAGACTATTTGCGCGTACTCTATTGGAATGAGTTCGTGGATTGAAGAGATTTTTCGTTGTCTTGGACAGTAGAAGCAGTGAACTCCCTCCAAAGTTGATGGTGGTACTGTTTTTGTTGCTTTTGTTGTTGTTGTTATTGTTGCTTGGCACTAGAAAACTATCGTACACCAGTAGTGGCTTTGAATGCTGTCTGTAGCAACATCGACTACACCATGATCCGTGGTGATGTTGTTGCTTCTGATGTTGATCCATCCATTTGGTAGCTGTTGTATCTACAGCTGTAGCTTTAGCTGTAGATGTTGTACTGTGTTGTACTTTTCAATCCACCCATGGTGGGGTATATCAGAGTTCATTTCAATTTGCAGAACTATTACTTTAAGGCTGGCACTGGCACTATTACGGGTAGTCTAGTACATTGGTACTCGTATACTGGTACTGGCACTCGAATCGCGGCCATTCTTCCTCCTCGACCTCGACTCACTTCAATTCTCAACGAATCAACACTCAAAACTCCATTCGCCTCGCTGCGCTGCACTACTATTCTACGGATAGCTGTGTGGCTTTTCTACGATTTTATAATTCTCCTCGATTTTGTGGCATTTCATCAGCTCACTTTTGTCTGTGCAGAAAAATTAGCAAAAAAAAAGAAAAAAAAAAACGAAAACGAGGAATCTAACAACTAAGCAGCGCACCAACCAACCAACCAACCAACAAAAAACCACCAACAACAAAATGGGAAAATAGTTTTCTACGCTTTTTAGGTTAAGATACGAAGTTTATTTCAAACACAGCTAACTATCGTTTAACTGAAATTATCGTTTTCGTTTTTATTAGTCTGTTTTATATTTTTATTTTACAGTTGAGGCGAAAAGTTTTGCTTCGTTGTGGAACATGTACCATTGGCCTCTGCTTAAAAATCTGAAGATGCATTTTAATCGGTCTATGTATGAATAGATTTGCTATTCATGTATTTCAAAGTCACTTTGGGTATTGAACACTATAACTTATTCCAACATCTTCGATACCAAAATCCTTCTCCTCGACTGAATTGTGGGTTATGTTTGGCTGCTAGACTTGGTCTGGTATATAGATCTAAAGTCGATCCTGAGCTTCAAAGCCGAAAACATACTACATATATGTGAGTAGGTCTTACAAGCTCAAAGAGCTTTTTCCGACTGAGTTTCCCAAAACCACTCGCGTAGGCTTTCCTATACATATCAAGCAGCGAAGGCCAGTGACGATATTTCCGGTGCATTGTTGTGCAAGATTTTACCCAATCTTGCTTTTACTTTATTTCAGGCGCCGCTAAAGTCCGGGGTGACCTCGAGCTCAACGAACAACTTAAGAGCGATCTTACGCTAATCGCCTACATTTGGCTGAGGTTCCCTTAAACTTGAGGGAGCGACCTAAGCCCAGGTCTGCCTTTATAACAATGTGATTCCAGAGTTTAGGAATTCAATTTCATGTGGTTAAAATTCCATTTCCGTAAACAAATTATCCACTGCTGCTTTATTTATAGTACAGAAGCCTCAAACTGGATAGCAACTGACTCCTTTCAAAGAATTATATCCCTGTATCCCCATACTGAAATCGTGATTACGGGCGACTTCAATATACACAATTCTGGTTGGTTTCATTCTGGACAGACAACACCCGAAGGACGGTGTGTTGAGACCTTCGCTGCGGAAAATAACTTAACCCGGTTTGTAAATGAGCCCACATGAATACCAGACATTGATAGTCATACAGCCAAAAGTCTGGGTTTTTAACTTCTCACCCTGATAAGTAACATACATCGTTGATGTGATCCCCCCTCTAGGCTCGTTGGACCATTGTTTTATATCAGTTAATTTCTCGTACACCGACCACACAGTTAGAGAAAAGATTCCCAAAAGAACCGTATCGCAATACGAGGTCTTAACAGTTTCTTTAGGAATTTTAACTGGTTGTTATGTTTCCTCGATAACGATTTGATCACCGCTGCTGATTTGATCACAGACACCATTCTCTTTGGAATGAGAAAATTTATCCCTCATCGGTTGAAGAGTATCAAACCAATAGAAAAGGCATTTTACGACTCGAGCTGTAAAGAGGCTGTCAGGGTTAGAGAAGACGTCTTTCTTAAGCATGTAAAATTCCAATACGACCAAAAACTGAGGCAAAAACTACTACAATCTACCAAAGGTAGTAAAAATTGTTGGTCGTTCGTCAAAAATATTAGAAATTCTGCATCATCCTCGATCTCAACGCTCATTTACAATGACATTTCAGCTATCAGCTCTTTGGACAAGGCAAATCTGCTTGCTGCACACTTTGCGACCAGCTCAACACTTCCAGATTGTGCTTTGTCTCCGGCTACACTTGAGTACGTCGAATATTCAATGGAACGAATCCACTTTCGCACTCGTGTAGTAGCAAGAGTTCTTCAAGGTCTTAACATTCACAAATCCGCTGGTCCAGATGGTCTCCCCTCCTTCTGAAGAGGTGTTCTTCCACGCTGACAAAACCACTGCGTAAGCTTTTTCATCAATCCTACCCTTTAGGACTCTTTCCGAGAAGATGGAAAACAGCCTTTGTCCAGGCAAATCTTTTTCCGTCTCCTCCTAAAGGTCCATTTCACTACGTCCCTTCTTTCCAAGGTCATGGAAACGCTGATAAACCGTCAGCTCAAGAAATATCTCGAAACACGAAAACTTCTCAATGACCGGTAATATGGTTTTCGTAGCAACAGGTCCACAGGTGATATGATGGCATGTCTCACCGAAAAGTGAAACCCAAGCGTACAATAATCTGGCGAAAGCAAGATAGTTGCACTTGATATTTCTAAGACATTTGACAGAGTTTGGCATCAGGCTCTTTTGTCGAAAATGCGTGCTTTTGGGATCGATGACTTTCTTCGTCAATGGATTAGAAATTACCTTTCGGAACGTTCAATCCAAGTTGTCTTGGATGGTTTCAAGTCTAATGTTCACAAAATAAATGCTGGTGTGCCCCAGGGCTACGTCCTGTCTCCGACACTCTTTTTAATTTTCATCAACGATCTCTTGCCTGCTACCTCTAATCCAATATATTCCTTTGCTGACGACAGTACTCTCTGCTTTTCACATTCGTTCCCAGACTCACGTCGCTGCTCTTTGGCTGTAGAACGGGAACGCCAACGTATGTTAAGCTCATTAAATTCTGATATTAACTGCATAATTAATTGGGGAACCACTGACAGAGTAGAATTTAATGCTTCCAAAATACAATGCTGTCTGCTCTCGTTAAATCTAAATTTAAACACCCAGCTATTATCCATGGATGGCACTTGCATCGTCGAAACCGATAAACTTTCCATTCTCAGTATGTGTATCAATGAAAAGTTACGTTGGAATGACCACATATTCGGCGTCGTCAAAAACGCTGCGAAATGTCCAGGTTTCCTCAAGCGATGTAAGAAATATTTTACCCCCTCTGATCTGGCCTCAATATACATATAAGGCGTTTAGTAAGGCGTGGAGTACAATTTCCACATCTGGTTGGGTGCGCCCAAAACATATCTGCACCTGCTAGATAAGATTCAAAACCGTGCGATAAAACTCATAGGTGATACTAATATCACTCAAATAATGGACATTCTCGAACGCCGACGTAACGTCTCATGTCTCACTCTGTTTTATGGCTATTTCCACCAACACTGCTCCATAGAAATCGGCAGCAGCATTCCACCAACAGTGCTCCATAGAAATCGCCAGCAGCATTCCACCCATTCAAACTTTAAACCCTCAAGCCTACTTTCGGACGTACTCTAAAATATCGTGATTCGTTCCTAAGCCGTACAGCTCGCTTATGGAATGCCCTGCCTAGCTCTTTATTTCCTAGGCATTATAACCTTCAAACATTTAAAACCAACGTTCACCAGTACCTCTCTGATTTTCCTTCGCCCGCGCTGTGTGCAAGCATTTTAAGGGTACTTAAATTCCTTGAGCGCGCGTAAATTATAAAAAAAAAAAAACAAATCATTTCCTCAACATGTCATCGAAGACGATGCATTACAGCCTTTCTGACTGGACCGAGGTCGTTATGTCATTATTATTATATCTTCTTCACCAAATTCCTTTTCTGAGGCCGAATATCACTCGAATAACTTTTCTGTAGAAACCTAGGGGGTTTTCTGCCGTCAGTAGGTCTGGGCTGATAAGGGTTTTATACAGTGCTTTCTGCGCTGTTCGAAAAACGGCTGCTGAGATTCATCAATCACCACGTACACTTTTATCCAACCATATTTTACAGATAACAGAACTCGCATTCATGACTTCTTCTTAGTCGCGTAGATAGAGTTGTTTTCGATCATCGTCCACATTTAATGGCTCACTCTGTCCGACATCGAAATGTTGTTCGTCCTCGCCGTAAAACATTTTGCAGAAGGAATCCAAAGTCTTATAAGAGAATAAAGTGAACATGTTAGGCTGAGCGATCAATTTATCTTGGACGAAGACTACAGAGAATTCGGAACCCCTGACTTAGGCAAAGTTAAAATAGCAATATTAAGGCTAACATCTAATAAAGCTGCTGGCGCAGCCGGACTCCCTACTTCCATTGTTAAAGGAACTAGAAATTTACGAGTATGTGGGAACATGCAGCAGCTTATCTGTAAGATATGGCCAGAGGAAAACATGCCAGCAAGCAGCCGGAGCATGGAATATTAGTATCGTTAATCTGATTCACAAGAAAGAAGACGCTGATAACTACGCCAATTATCGAGGAATAAGTGTTCGAGACCAGGAAAATTCACCATCGATCAAATATTCACACTACGGCAGATTTTGGAAAAGACCTAGTAATTCCGGATCGACACTCCCCATCCATTGCGACTTCAAAGCCGTATATGTCCGGTGTGATGAATTAGGTAATAACTCCAATCTCAAAAAAGGTTTCAGAAAAGGCGACCGGCTGTCATTAGTCTTTTTCAACATCGCCCTATAAAGAATCATGCAAAACTCACTGGTCAACAAAAGAGGGAAGATTCAAGTACATGCTGTCATCAGAAAAGGTTAGGGCGGCCAACGCTAAGAACCTGGCTCAGTTGGGCATTGCCTTTCGGCGAGGCCTCGCTGCGTATAAGCGTCTCATTGTCATCACAAAGGAGTCTCACTGGAGAAACTTTGCCTCTAACAATAGAGATGATCTCTGGGGCAAACTTTATAAGATTTGCCGAAGTACTAAGAAGACTGCAGATATTGAAGGCATTCATGTGGATAATACGGTTTTATCCATATGGGAAGATTGCCTTACCACATTGCTTGGTCCGTTCTTCCCGAGAGAGGAGCGCTTTGAGGACTCTTCATGTGAAGAGCCTCCGGATCTTCCGGAGTTAAGGACTGAAGAAGTGGAGTATGGTGTTTCACTTCTTCGCTCCAGGAGATCTCCTGAAGCTGATGGAATGACTGGAGAGATGGTGAAAGCCATCTGGAAGGCCGTCCCAGAATACCTGCTCTGTCTTCTGAAGTCCACTGATAAGAATAGGTCTGACCCTAAATTTTATCGGGGCATCAGCCTACCTCCGGTACTAGGAAAAGTACTCGAAAGAGTTATGGTGGAAAGCGTTTCGGAGAGCATGACGGAAACAATGTCCCCCTTCCAATTCGGCTTTACAAAAGGCAAGTGTGTTGAGGATGCATGGTCTTTTCTAAAAGACGGAGTCCTTAGAAGCAGCGCTAGGGTGGTTATAGGCATCTTTATTGATTTCGAAGGTGCATTTAATAACCTGAACTGGCAGAGAATAGTAACCAGGTTGCAATAATTGGGCTGTCGGGAAATTGGGCTTTGGGGAAGCTATTTTTCCGACAGAAAAGCGAGTGTGGTAAATATACACGACAGCGTCTCAATTAGTGTTGAGATAGGTTGCCCCCAGGGGTCCATCTGTCGTCCTTTTATTTTTAACCTGATGATGGATCCACTCTTGTGGCTCTGTGGGTGCTGTGCCTATGCAGACGACCTGCTCCTCATCCTCGAAGGCCAGTCCAGGGCCCAAACCGAGGAATTAGGAGAAAGAGCTCTAACAGTCGTTGCTTAATGGGGAGAAAGCGTTGGGGTAAGTGTGTCACAGGATAAGACGGTTTCAATGCAGCTTAAGGGCACATTGAATACAAGAAGTCGGGCTCCTGTGATACATTTGAACGGCGTTAGCATTAGATGTGTGACTGAGGTCATATATCTGGGTATAACGTTGGGTAAGCGTATGAACTTCATACCTCACCAGGTTCGAATCAGACAACGCATGCTGAGTGCTGTAGGCCAGGTAATGAGGCATTCTGCGATCTAACTGGGAACTGAACAGGCGTTCTGTCCGTATCATATATGATGGTCTTTTTATTGCTTGTGCAACATATGGAGCATCGCTATGGTACGACAGGGCTATGACTGTGGATGGCCGTAGTCGGATCTTGTCTTGCAAAAAAGGGTCGCCTTGCTTGGGGGTTTACCTGTGTGCCACACTGTCTCCACAGAGGCAATGCAGGTGTTGTTGGAAGTACCACCTCTGGATCTGGAAACGATACGCCGTGATATTGCTTTCAAGAGACCACAGAAAAGGTCTCCCTCTAAATGGGCGAGATTGGGTTTCCCCGCAAGAAGTGGACGACCTATCCCTGAAGCAGCGCAAAACCTTGCTACCCGCATGTGTAGATGGCAATCTAGATGGGATGCTAGCGAAAACGCCAGAGTTACTTACGGCTTCCTAAGGGATGTGCTAACCATGAGAATATTTCCTGAACGGAACTTTACCCTCAGCCTGGGCTTTTTGTTGACCGGGCATGGCTCTCTTAACGCATTTTTGCATAAGAGAAGGCTTAGCGGGGTTGCGAGCTGCTTGTGTGGAGCCACTTATGAGGACTGGCTTCATGTCCTATGTGAGTGTCCCAATTACTCTGTCATTAGAGACTTGAAGGCTATGGGCATCATCTTTAATGGTGAGGCCTACGATGTCAGTGGAGTTATCACTGATACCGTACGGATCGAAAGAACCCGTAGTTTTGCAAAAGAAGCGTTTAATAGAAGACGTGGTAGGCAGTTAGCGGGTTGAACATAAGAATGCTGAATTTTGTTTAAAGGCAGCCAGTCCTCGGCAGTGAGGTGCCCAACTGAAAGAGACCGCAAGGACTGGAAGCTATATTCTGGTGCCACGGGAGGTCAGGAGCCCTCGGAACTATGGTTCCGGCCTGACCTAGGAGTTGGCCCCCTTGTGGGAGTATCGTGGTGGCTGTAGGTTTGTACCCAAAATCGCGGGGAGAGTAGACCGAATGAAGCTTAGACATCTAATGGCTTAGCATATGTTGTAGTGTGCTACGACCTGTGCTCAACCATGGGATTGCTATGGAACCAACTGGTCTGCTCGATGTGGAGTTGCATTGCAGCCGGGTGCCATGACCCACATAATGGCGGAGATAGGCCTCGACCTTTCACCAAAGGGGAAGTTCGTGCCTTACACTTGACTTCGAATCTGGTACTGGTGGTAGTACTTTTACTATCCGAAGGGCGCTTATCAACGCATTATTTTGATATCTCTTGCGAAGAC
Source organism: Volucella zonaria (assembly GCA_963966105.1). Taxonomy (NCBI): domain Eukaryota; kingdom Metazoa; phylum Arthropoda; class Insecta; order Diptera; family Syrphidae; genus Volucella; species Volucella zonaria. The sequence continues at coordinate 65,234,450 of OZ014534.1, forward strand.
GCACCGCAGGCTTAAGCCTTCACGGAAGGTACCTACGTAAAACACAAGAGACATCTGTCATCAGAAAAGGACGCACACTATCGATCGCTTGGCCAGAATGTCACCATTGGCAATTATAACTTCGAAGTAGTTCAAGACTTCATTTACCTTGGCTCAACAGTTACAAGCAGCACAGACATCAGCGTAGAAATCACACGCAAAAATACTTTTGCCAATTGCTGTTTCTTGGGGCTTAGAAGGCAATTGAGTAAGATACCAAACTGGCTCTATACAAGACACTTACGAGTATCATCCTGGTTCTGATCTATGGCGCAGAAGCTTCAACCTATGGTGCAGGGGCTTCTATCGAACGTGGATGAAAAGGTATTTTGCCGTTTCGAGAGAAACACGCTCCATGTGATTGACGGGGAATGAACGGGGAAATTCAATCACAAATTGTACAGACTATACAGTCGCATCAGTCTAGTCAGACGTCTACGGATTTAGTGTTTGAGATGGCTGGGTCATGTTGAGCAAATGGAAACCACATATTCGACCCAAAGAGTCTTCGATTCTAACCGCGAGGACGACGCAGCAAGGCGTAATACCTTGCAAGCCCCTTGTATGGCTGCTTCAAATTGCCGACAGTCTTCATCAAACCAGGAGTTTCATTGCTGCGGTCGGACGGGACCTAGCACACCGCACGCATCATCTCTACTAACTTGTCTACAGTGCTGTCATGGTCTCAGCATTGGGCTTCTGGAAAGATTTTGGGAGACTCGATCAGAAAAAGATTCAGCAGTTCAGCTAACCAGAATACTAGAGCTGTACTTGCAATTTGATCTTTCTGGTTGGTGGTTATTTGAACAGGTGACTGCTTGGTCATTTGAGAGGTGTGTAAGAAACCCGTGCTGATGACATTTCACTACGCTGCGAAGTCGATTAGCTTGAGTCAATTTTCAGAGCTAATGACGTATAGGCTATGGTCTTTAACTCTGTTCCATTAAACGTTCTCATTTTTTATTTTGGCATTAAAATCGCAAAGATGATTTTAGCGTCATGATTAGGATATTGCTCATTCACTTGGTCAATTTAGTCTTGATGCGGGTTGTAATCTGGAACTCCCTCAGATATTTTAAGCTCCAGACTTGCATGCCTAAGTTTTCGTCTGATCAATTACCAAAGTAGAAGATAGTTTTCTATTTGTCTGGTCCATCCCATCATACTTCTTGAACCACAGAGATAAGCGCATTGTGGTGGCCTAGGACCTACGTTGATTTTTTGGCTGCATGTGGGCTGTTCTGGCTTCAAATATCCTGCGAGCATAGTCGAATGTCGTTGTCCGTTCTCCGTTTGCTGCGATTTTCAGGAATAAGTCCGTCGATATCTGAGGCTGTTAGTTGTGATTTAAAGATGTTGTGATTTAATGAAGGGTGCAAGCGGAACAGCCTGCGTAAAAGAACAAGAGCAGTTCATGCGCTCTACAATTAAAAGAGGATGAAAGAACACAGGCTTCTTTGGGGATAAAAGGAAGAACATGGCAAGTGATCGATCGAGGAAATGAAAGAAGTGCAACTCCAGGAACAACCTTTAAAAAGTCAACATGGCCTAAACAGGAACCTGTAGAAATAAGCAAGTAATTTATTATGACTCTTACCTTCGGTACTAAAACAAATTGATAAATCTCTTTACAGGTAGTCTCAGACAGAATGAATCATTCAACCTGAGCTCTATGGGAGAAGGTTTCCGCCCACCCGACCAAAATGAAGTAAAGAACACCTCAACTGCCTGGATTTTCAAGGCATTAGAATATGACTTGGAATATGTAGTCAATGGAACGTATAACTGATGAATGAACCCCCTTGACGAAACGGAGACCCTCTAAGCTGCGGTAACAGCGAAGGCATCAGTATTCTTAATATCGCGAGCCAGATTCTGGCATCTTTACTACTGTGGCATTGTGATTTCTATTGATTGGACTGACTGGGTACCTCATACAAAACTTGTTGCCCAGAATTTGTAAAATTCTCTACTCCCACCTCTAGGTTTACTTTCGCGGCCCACTGTAACAACTCTGCCTATGCATATGCACAAATGTATACAATCGGTGTGTTCAATTTAATCAGCATCATTTAAGCAATTGGTGGAGAAAATGCTAAAGCACAATGCGCACTGGCAGCAGTACGTATAATGAACGTTTGTATCTACATATTCAGAAAATAGAAACAAAATCAGAAACTCCTTCAATGTCTGACAAACAGATAGACAGACAGACAACCACTCAGCCTACTTATCAGGTTAAATAAGCAGCAGCCCAACCAGCAACAAATAAAATTTCCAATCTCTTCTCCTCGTCTTGTCCAGCAATAGTATTGTAACTGTGGCTGCAGTACCTATTCGTGCTCCATCATCAGTTTTTCTGCACAGTGTATCCGTACTCGTACACCCGCAGATTTGTTGGCGCGGAAAACAATTGTAAAATAATCGTTTGGAGCTCTGTGGCATGCGGATACAATGCACCGTGCACTGCACTATACTGCACTACACCAATTGGCAATAGACACAGATTCTTCGGTCGAATCCATTGGTTCCGTTGCCAAAGCCAGTCATCAGCTAAACCTAGAGCTGGAGATAGCTACTCGTACTCGTACATACTCCGCATACAATTACAACGCAAGTGGCAACAAATGAATCCACTAATTGTTTTGGAAATCGCCATCATCGAGAGAGTCACAGTCTCTAGCTGTGTCTTGGGCTTGGGTCGTTGTGCGACTCCATCGTCATCGTCATCGTCATCGTCAACGTATCCATCAGACGGTCGGTCGGCCGGTCGGTCGGCCGGTCGGTCACATCATTAGAGAGCCAAAATGGCCCGGATAGGGGGGACAGACATGCCCCACCGTGCCACTCGCCATAGTGAAATGCGTTACGATTTCTACAGAGACCGACTTTCACTTAACACACGGCACACAAAGATTTTTACTTTGCTTTGCTTTGCTTTACTTCCGTTGACCTTCTAAAAATCATAAGAGAGGAGGTGCAACTAACAAAACAGAAAAAAAAAAATTGTGTTTATCCAAAAGATACTCTTACTCTGAAAAAAGTGGACCCTCTCACTATTTTGTACCAGCACACCTTGCGGAACACCAAAAACAGACACAAAAAAAAAAGAAAAACCTATGTCCACCTGCTACTTGCACATTTTTTTTTATTTTTAAATTAGCGTAGTCTAAAGTAACTTGGAAACAAAGTTACAGATACAACCACAGGTACACGCACTCACATGTCATGCGGCAGTAGACACATGCTGCGGCTGTGGTGCCTTCTATTCACCCCTCTGGTAAACGACGAACCGCGCAAAACGGCACTCGTTAACTGAGGAATTAAAAATTTATTCAAAAATTGTTTCACTAAATTAAGTGACACTCTGAACGCACTGACAGGTTGCCGCAGGAGCAACACCACCAGACACATGGAACAGACGGTGTCTTTAGGATTGCGCCCAGGTCGTTTAAGAAGACATTAAGACCATCGACCTCGAGCTGTTGTTACTGGGGGCGACTTCTGCGCTGGCCAGCGGTTTTGAGTATTAAGCGCTGTCGCCACAGCTTGTTAGCCACTCGACTACTCATAGTCACTCATAGTCAGTTGATAATTAGAATTACAGAGGTGAGGCTACCGATTTTCAGCATACACATCCACATGGACATCAACATGGAACTGGACGTCTACGTTGGTCGTCGGGTAAATTTTTAATGACTTTCGAAAAGTAGTTCGACAACCAGCGATCAGAGCTAATCATAGTAATAAACTGTGCGGTGCGGTGCGCTACTGGCCGAAGTGAGCCATTAAGAAAAGAGGCCGTGCTACGGGGCATGGCTGTGGTTAACAAGAACGGGATAACCAACAATTTGCAGGAGACCAGAGGCTATGTTCAGCGCTATGACAAATCTATTTTGACTTAAGAGATTCATAACTTTTCTTTTACGAATGGTACGCCAGGGGGTCGGGAAATCAGGTTGAACTCAGTGCAAGTTAGTATGTACAAATGTACAATACATGATAGTGGTTCTATGTATACCCATCGGAATTGGCGAAAGATAAGGTTGAATTTAGGGCCTCAAGCCAGACTGGTGCTGATCCCTGTAAGTTTGGAGCAAGGCTGCCCTAGTGTGATGAAATATTAGCCCTAGTGAACCGGTTTCAACTTAGCTATTGCATATGTTTTACTTATTTCCTCAGTTCAATCTGCTCTGCAACTGTATTTTCATACCTTTCTAGATGCAATACAGCTAAAAAATTAACTCGCTGAGATCATTGACAAATATAGAGCGGATATAACTGCTATGATACTTCAATCGCTATCTACTTCTATCATACAGAGCCACACAAATCCTGATGATGATTTTGAACAAAATTTTCTGCGCGGATATCACATCAATAAGGGATGAACCTAGCAAACTGTAGAGAACATTTGTCAATTAAAGAAAACTATGAGCTTCGGGCATCTGAACCAACGCCTAATTGCAATCTGCATCAAGCAATGTCCTCAGCAGCACTTCTGAAAAGCAGAGATTACGCGACACATGCTTTTTTTTGCGCCCAAGGATGTGGCAATCTTCGAAAGATACTAGGTAGATAGGTAGGTAGGTAAGAGTGGCTGCTGGAAATACCAACCCACTTAGGCCTATTGGCCCATTGTGACGCCACGTGGATCTACATATGATCCTCTTACTAATGGAACCAATTTGAGTTTATGATGAAGCGTAGGAGACTGTTTATGTCTATATTTTTTTAGATAGTTTAGGTCGTTGTAGAAGAAAGCTCCTATATGAAGTTTACTTCTCTGGGAGAGAGCTAGGTATGAACAGAGTAGGTGGAGGATTGTGTCCTCCTCTTCCTCGTCAATGCAGCTTCTACAGAAATCTTTTGTAACGGCGCCAAGCCTTCTTGCCTGCTTGCCTATGAGGCAGTGTCCAGTGATGACACCTAAGATGGTGCTGAGATGATCCTTATTTAGAAGGAGCAGACACTTAGAGCGATTCAGATCCAGTTTTGACCAGATCTGTTTGGTCGCTAGACATGTTGGTCCAACAGTCCACCTAAGGTCGGTTCTTTTATTGGCATCCAGCTTTAATGTTAGTTTACACGTAGCGATTGGTAAACCTATGCTAACCTTTTCCGGTAGAATAGGTAGAGTGGTTCCAATTTTGGCGCGTTCATCAGCTCTACAGTTCCCTGAAATGTCTCTGTGGCCCGGCACCCAACAAAGGCGAATGTTGAACTGCTCTGTCATCTCTATAAGAGATGATCGGCATTCAAGGGCGGTTTTAAAATTTAGTGAGACGGGAAGCTTACATGGAAATTTTTGCCAAATCAAAGTTCAGGTATGGTGGACTCGATGTTCTCTGTGAGGATTCCTAATGTATTAAGAACGCTGGCGTGGCCAAATGGATTATTTGTCCACTGTTTAGTCGCTTTAAATGCTGAAAATATCGAGGGGTGTCAAATGTCTAATGCCGCAGAGTGGGTAGACCGCAATGCTATGTATAGACATGCTGTTTTTTGAACTCTGCTTAGTTTAATGCAGTTAACTGCACTTTCTAAGGCCGTCCATCAGACGGCCACCCCGTAAGTGAGTATCGGTCTTATGACTGTGGGTTAGGCGAGATTGAAAGCCCCATTTATTCCCGATGGCTTTTTTGCAAGAGAATTAAACTATTGTAGCTTTATTGACTCTTTCTTGAATGTTAGGTTTCCAGTTTAGTTGCCTGTCAAAACTGAGACCCAGATATTTTGCTGTATCGGAAAATACTAAACTGGTACCGTTTATTGACGGAGGGTCTATAATTGGAATTTTGTATTTCCTGGAAAAGAGGACAAGATCAGTTTTACGGGGTTTTATTTCCAATCCACAGCGATCTGCCTAACGGGTTAATCTGTTAATATTTAGCTGAAGGTGTATCAGCAGTTCATTAACTACTAAGTTCCAGAGAAGGGGAGAGGAGACACCTCCTTGCGGCGTAACTCTGATAACACATCTTTTAGCAGAAGTCTACCCTGTTTGGAGTTTATTATCCTGGTTTTTAGCATAAGACTGATCAACTCCAAAAGTGAGTTGTCTACCTGCGAGGTGTTGACGTAGTTAAAGGTACCGTCTATGCCCAAGATAGCAACCATTGTGTACTCTTTATATTGTACGGATCGTTTGATGTGAGTGCAGAGCTATTTCCATCAACTTTCCTTTACAGTAGGCATGCTGAGCCGTTGACAGAAGTCTTGGATCAAATTTAGCTCGTATATGAATATCAATCAGCCGTTCTAGAGTTTTCAAAAGGAAAGATGATAGACTTAGGTCTGAGGTCCTTTGGGACAACATGAGAATATTTACCAGCTTTGGGAATGAAAACTACGTTGACTTCTCTCCATGATAGTGGAATGTGGATAAGCTCTACACAGCTTCCTCATAATATTTTCTAGCGCAGGCAGAATAATATCTAAGAACCCCTGACATTATACCGTCTGGACCAGCAGACTTGTATGGTTTGAAGCTGTGCAGCGCCCAGAGCAGTTTATCTCTGGTAATCAGACCATGAATTTTGGTCACGGTTGCAGTAGTTCTGTTTGGTTTGCTACTGCCGCAAACAACCTGGAAAGTGAGTGTCCAGTAGCAGGTTGAGTGATTCATCACTTGAGGTTTTCCAAGAGCCATCGGTTTTTTCCAAACAGCTAGGCATCAGGATTGTCGCTTTGCCTTCCTCAGTTCTTTTTTGTATAATTTCAGAGATTCTTTGTATGAGTCCCAGTCAGTCACTTTTCTTGTGCTTTTTGCTAAGTAGAAAAGTTTTCTGCAAGTGTTTCTGAACAGTCCCACTGCTGATGTCCACCAATGTGGCTTTTTCTTGCCTCTAGGTTGAATAAGAGGGCAGGAAGCTGCCATAGCCTGATTGAGAGCCAGAGTGAATTCCCTGACTTTCATGTCAAGCTCATTGATGACACACGGGGGACTTGATAGTTCCGAGGATAGCGTTTCTGATAGCATTCCTCTGTATTTTGGCCAATCAGTTTTCCGGTAGTTCCGGAATGCTGGTTGGCTGGGAGAAGCATTACTCAGGCTGAATTGGATGTATCTGTGTTCTGAAAAAGAGTGTTCAAACGATATCATTCAGTTGGTTAGCATTTGATTGATGCTGTCGGAGACCAGAATGATATCTAGCACTTCATGTAGGTTTCTAGTTATAAAAGTGGACCAATGTTGCCAGGTTAGTACTTATAAAAAGTAACTCAACTCTATCTTTGATGTCAGTACTGCCCATACCGTGTGATGAGCGTTAGCATCGCATCCGATGAAGAGGCCAGTTTTTTGCCTTCCAACCTCCAGTACCACGCTTTCTAGGTTATCACCAGAGAGAGGGCCCACATGATCGTGACCAAGGTATGCCGATGCCAGCCAGTAGGAGCCTTTGGCAGTCTCTAGTCTGACAACGGTTAAGTCGGGGTCGCTGAGATTAGGCAGTAGAAGTGCATTAAGGCCACGTCTCACTAATATACAGGTTCTGATTTTACCTTTGTCTCTTGTATAGAGCGGGCGTATACGGGTGTTCTAAGTCCACGAACCACGCCTTCTACAATCCATGGTTCGTGGATTAGGATATTGTCTTCTGCGTTTTTTGAAAGACGCAGAATGAGTGCAGCCGAAGCCTTTTTTGAGTGGTGGAGATTAATCTAAACCGTATAATTGCTACAGTTTTCCAGAGTAGCCTCCACCACGGTGCTGTTGTCATCACATGACACTACCTTATAGGCAAGCATGCAAGAAGACTATCCTCCACCTAGACTGTACATGCACAGCTCGCTACCAAAGACGGAAACACCACGTAGGAACTTTCTTCTGCAATGACTTAAAGCGATCTAAACAACATAGATGTTAACAACTCCTGCGCAGGGGCTCAAAATTTTTCCGAGAGTAGGTGGATCACAAATCCATGTGGCATCACAATGGGCCAATAGGCCTAAGGGGATTGGTTTCCACAACAGCCACTCTTATCGAACCTAACCTAAATGTGGTGGGCATAAGTGATACAAAATCCTGCGATGCTTGTTGTTAGAGTGCTGACGACACTTTGGAGATTCCGGCCTACACTCGCATCAGGCTGCTGGTACTCGGCGCTGATGTCGTTGGTACTGTAGGCACTTGATCACTGAAGGGTTTATTCATCTTTGTACTAGAGGCTGAGAAATACACAGAAGATAAAGAACATAAAACGCATTTGTCGTGTGTTGACATAATTTGTGTTATAATCTGCAACAATACTGATGTTTCCATAGAAATAGGCTCTCCATTGCCCAGGAAGATGTTTATTACGCGTTTCAAATTTACTGAAAGAACCAGACTAGTGTGTCCAGTCAAATGATCGCTGACACTTGAATCAAAAAACCATCGGTCTTGCTCCGAAATATTGTGAAATGAAGCCTGTATAAAGAAAGCTCTCATCTCTTTTTAATTTTAGTCTTCTCTTGCACTCTATGCGGACATCCGGGAGTCCACTTTTGTTGCATATTAGCAATTTTTCCTCGTTTTTTGTTTTGTTATATTTTCTACTCCTTTTACCCGGGAAATTGTAAGCTGATGAAACGTTCCCTTTCCTTGAAACTAATGCGTTACAATCTACTTGGCTTAGAGTATTTATTCTCGACTCCATCATTAGAAGCATCTCGGCTTAATTCATTCACACGCTCTATCACGTATACCCGTCAACTGCCATGCACTGTGTCATATTGTACGTTGGCGACAGCGTCATTTTCAAATTTCAACATGTCAACTGGCGATATTAGATGGATCGATTTGCCAAGTGGATCTTTAAGGCTTTTTGTTCCATGCTCCTCACGTCTCCTCTTTGTGTTTAGATGATCTTTTCCTTGAAAAATATGAAGAATTTAATGTAGTCCTTCGTAAGTAATAATCTACTAAGATATTTTCTCATCTAATGAAAAGCTAGTTGGAAACATATCAATTAAGGTCCCGTATGTTCGCCTATTATTCTACTCATCAAGTCTATCAGACTCGGCTCAAAATTCATCATCCGAATCTAGTAATGTTAATTAGCAATTGAAGAATCTAAACAAAATCGACCCGCATTTATGACCACTTAAAATAAGTAGACAACTCATTACTTCAAATAATCCACCCTCGCTTATAGGGAATACCGCCGCCCGATGCATCAATTTTTCAACTTCCCATCCCATCTCGCTTTCAACTTCAATTCCAATGAAATGTGATCAATTGAAAGTGAAATCTACCACCCTCAGCATTGAAATCTACCACGACGACGCGCTCGCTACCACCAATCGATAATGATTACCGTCGCTTAATTTTTATATTCGTATTAACCGTCTACTACTCGTATACAAGGGTAGCTCCTGGTCAAAGTTTTTCTCTACCAAAATATGTCGCCAGTCATTTGGTCGTATGCTGGTATATTCGTATCTTTGCGTGTACGAGTATGTGAACTTTCATAAGATTAGAATGTGAATATCGTCCTTCGGACTTTGGCAAAATACCAACCACCAACCTGGGGTTGTGGGAGGGATGAAGAAAAAACGAAAAAAGAAAAACCGTAAAATGCCACAAATATTTGATTCTCGTGTGCGTGAGAAAACCTTTCGTCGGTTTCTCGGCTGGGTAGTGAGCAAACGAGGAGTAGATTTTCAATATAACCCTCAAGGGAAATCCCTTGCTTACACCCACATACGAGGATGAGTACTCATCGTAACTACTCGTGCCATACTCACACGCACAGCCACATGTTTGCCCACAGCTACCACTATGTTACTCCGGCCAGAAACACCACCAGAACCAGAATCAGAACCATCACCAGTGCTACGACCGGTACCACCACCACCACCACCACCACCATCACCATCGCCATCACCATCCCCATCACTACCGTCATCATTGCCATCATCTCTAGGATAAATTGGGTTCACTTGGAGTACGAGTACTCGTACATACATATGTTATGTGTGCCGAGTACCGAGTTAGAGTCGTATCTGGAAGCTGGCTCCAATGATGTGGGTTACCATACCCTGCGATATGACACAATAGCGGCTGACAATAACGGTGACGGCGTGGTGCGGCGCAACGGGTAGTTTCCCTTAAGTAATCTGACCTAAATTTGATGAGAAATGGGAACAGAACGAGTACTCGTATTCCTACACCACCACCAACATCCGAATCAGGCAAATCAACTGAATCATCATCACATCCAGAATCCAGAGAATCCGTTCTTCTGTATCTCGGGGGTTGAAGTTTGTGACTGAAGCGAAATAAATTAGATACAACGACTAACACACGACGACATAACAAAAGCAGGCGAGATATCGTACTCTCACCGATATGGGGCGATTGTTCCTTTTTTTTTTCTCGGTCTTTTCAGTCGTTTCGTCGGCTTTTTATATCCACAAAAGTGACAGGAGACATACGCATGGTCAACAATTTGGTGATAGCTTCTAGTTGATGATGATGGGATTTGTTAGATTTTTTACGGCAAATGAATAGGACGATGGGTCTCTTACTCGATGAGTATATGACGAGGGTTGATAAAAGCAAGGATAAAGATGAAAATGAAGATCCCTGCTTGGTTTTGGTTTACCATTTTGAGAACACTATGGGGACTTATAGAATGGACCTCCCTGTATGTGATTTCAATTGAGATTTAAGATTCTTCTTTCGTTGCTTGTCCCTGGTGGAATATATTGACTCGAATTTCATTATTCCCAATCACTTTAGAAGCTCTATCTGATTTCAGTGAAGGCTGATAAATAATTGGACTGATGGAAAGTGCTGGAGAATCACTGTAACAGCCATTTAAATTCGACAATTTACACATAACTTTTATATACGAATCCACGGAGAGTAGAACCAAAGACGGTTTCTTCAGTACGTGAAACTTATGAGACAAAACTGAAGCTGATCAGTCGTAGAAACACCGGTGAAGCTACCTACTAAAGGAATGGGGATCTACTACTAAAGGAATGGGGATCTATCTATCTACTAAAGGAATGGGGATCTATGTCATAAAAGAATGAAATATTTTCAAAGCCCAATGGACCTTGAGATGAACCTACTTTTGATCCTAATAGCATACTTCCAAAAAGTAGAAATCATTCAACCTTAATACGCTGGAGGGTGATCTCCAGGATACAGGAACTCCAAGAACGTATCTTTATTCAGACCATTCGTATTGTCAATTCGGTTTGCTCGGCTACTCCAAAAGTACTCGAGGCTTAGATCATCAGTTGATTTACGGTAAAATACAAACAGGCTTAGATGTCACTTACAGCATTTGAAGCCATTCCAATTCAACTAAGGAGTGAAGCCCACTTCCCTATCCCACCAGTTTCCATTTCAGAATTCCTTCGATTACCAATTAAATAATGGGCCAAGTTTTGCGAAAGGACAAAGAAGGTTAGTCATGAACACCAGATTTGACACTGTTAATGTTGGTTGGACTAAGAAACGGAAAGTTTGTGTGAGTGTATGTATACGTTAATGAGTTCAAGGCTTACTGTTCGAGTAGACCAACTGCTTTGAATGAAACTTTAAAGGATACGTAATGCCCAATATTAGACTTTACTAGAATTCATGACGATGCCACGCTGGACAATACAAATGGATATGATTACGAATCTCATTACTATCGTCTCCAAAATTGTGTACCGAAATAAAGACGCTAGTGATGCCAAACTAGACTATAATTGGAATGGAAATTTGTTCCTTCTAAGAAACAACCTTTTGGATAGAGCTAGAAAAATAAGAGCTTGGTAGTAACCAATTGTTATGTTTCAGCAGCTGTCAAAGTTACCAATGACATCAAGCTGTCAAAATATTCAGTAAGATTTGCCATTTCAGCATGCATCGATTTACGCTTGCCGAAAGTTGTAAATACGCAATGTGAAATTCGTCGTGAGGTCGGTCGTCATCATGGCTTCAGTGTGCTGGCAACTCGTCGCACCGTGAAAAAGTTTGTGCGTGAGTACACTCTTTTACATCTTAAGCCACCAACTAGACAAAGATTGCTGCGAAATGAAGAAAACATACCCGCCGTAGCGGCCACCATCCAGGAAGACCAAGAAATGTTGATTCGGCGCTGATCAGCTGAAATGGGCATAGCCAGAGAGTCAACCCGGCTTTGCGGTTGGATTTGGGCCTATATCCGTATAGGATTGTGCTGACGCAAGAATTGAAACCGTACGACCATAGCCAAGGCCGTGAGTTCACTAATTGGGCACTGGAAATGTTGCCCGGAGATCCTGATTTTGGCCAAAAAATCAGCTGCTCGGACGATGCCCATTTTTGGCTCAGCGGCAATGTCAATAAGCAAAATTGCCATTATTAGAGCGAACACAATCCACAAGTGCTCGGTCAAGCATCAATGCATCCACAAAGACTGGCTGTTTGGTGCGGTTTATGGTATGGCGGCATCATCGTACCTTATTTCTTTTGAAATGAGGAAGGTATAGAGCGATGTTAACCGAATTTCTGTGGTCAGAGCTCGATAACATCGATATATCTTAGCTGCGATTCCAACAAGGCGGCGCTACATGCCATAGAAGCGACGCAACGCTCGAAGTTGAAAAGAAGAAATTTAGAGACTGGGTGATCTCACGGCGAGCGTTCCTGAATTGGCCGCCGCGATCATTCGATTTGGCACCACTTGATTATTTTCTCTAGGACTACATCAGGTTCTTAATCTACACTAACAAGCCAACCACTTTGGACAAGCTCGGGGTCAACATTCGACACGCTATTTCCGAAATAACTCCGCACATATTGGATCGAGTTATCAAAAATTAGACCGACCGCTTGAAGCACTGCCATTTGAATGACGTGCCATTTTTCCTTTTGTTCTTACCTGGTCACCCTACGGTTCAATAGAATAAAAGAAACAAAAACTCGTATATGGGGTTAACAATACAAAATCATCCAATGCTGGAAGGGGATCTGCGCTGCGATTGACCGTCAAACTGCTGATTGTCCTATAACTTGGATTGGGCCAGCAGGGCGGCAATCAATTTCTACGCTACGAACGTGTTCGTCTTACCTCTAAATGGTGGTCCCCGGAAACTAAATGAGTAAATCCTTACTCATGCAGCTTAAAAAAACAAGAACATGTGCAATCGGTAGCATACTTAATATTGACCTATACTGACCTACGCCATCATAAGGCTCACAACATTACACCAGTTAATAGCCTCGGATAACAACGGATTTTCTGTGGGCGACCCTGTGGGCGACGTGGAATGTTCAGCGGAGCAATTAGTAAATGCCTTTGACTGTTATCACGCAGATATCACCGCCGTTCAGGAAGTGCGATGAGATGGACCCAAGCATTTGTCGTATGTGGCAGGCATAGACAAAAGGTCTTGAGATTCCGACACATGAACGAGCGTCATATGGCAATGCGCATCAAGGGTAAAATCGCTAACATAGGCCTAATATGCGCCCATGCCCCTACTGAAGATAAAAACGAGGTCACCATAGAAGGTTTTTACGAGCTGCTCGCCAAGACATATGAGCAATGTCCTAAGTATGACACTAAACTCGTACCAGGAGGTTTTACCGTTAGGACAGGTAGGACAGTTGGTAAGCATAACCCACACGACACCACATCTGCCAACGGACTTAGGCCTATTGGGTTTGCGGAGGGAATGGCGATATGCCCAAGACGACATAGCAGTATCCAGAGTATGAACATGAACTCTAAAGCAAGCTGATCATGCCAGTATTCCAGACATCCGAACGTTCCAGGCAGCCAACATTAATTAAGACCACCACCTTGATGCAGTCAAAGAACGAATGCGGATTTCCCAAGCATCACAACAAAGAAGAACTACTCTGAGAAGATATACTCAGTTCCCGGAATGTATCTAGAAAATTTGAAATACAAGTTTATTCATCTAAATCTATATTGTCCCACTCAGAGCAGTCCTCATCGACTGCAACACGCTTATGCCAGCGCTTGATCCAATCCTCGAAACATTTTTTATATTCGGTTTTCGGTATGTCCATCAGTGGTTCCTGCGATTTTTCCAATACTTCCTCTCGGCTGCTGAAACGCGTTCCCCGTAGTGGTTTTTTAACTCGATTGAACAGAAAGAAGTCACAGAGAGCCAAATCAGGTGAATTCGGTAGCTGTTGGATGGTACTCGTATTTGTTGCATTTCTCGTCCAAAAATTACGAATAATCATGGCACTGTGCAACGCGACGGTGCATTATCATGGTGCAAAATCCACGAGTCTTTTGCCCACAATTCTGGTCTCTTTCGGCGAATTGCTTCTCGCAAACGTCTCATAACGCCCAAATACTCGTAATACTTTGTTTACTGTCTGGCCTTCTGGCCTTCTGGCAAAAATTCTTAATGCACTACACCGTTGTAATCCATGAAAACCGTGAGCATTGCCTTCTTTTTTGACTGAAAACGACGTGGTTTTTTTGGTCTCGGCTCATTTGGTGAACGCCATTCACTTGCCTGATGTCTGGATCGCGTGTCGTACTCATAAACCCACGTCTCGTCACCAGTAATGATCCTTTTGATGAATGTGGGATCGGATTCAGCCTAGCAAATCATCTTTTTTGCGACGTCAACACGGTCTCATTTTTGCATGAAATTGAGGTCTTTTGGTACCAGCTTTGCTGCTACACGGCGGAAACCCAAATCATAGGCAATGTTCAAGTCCTCCGCTATCTCTCTGATGGTTAATTTGCGATTATTGACCAACATTTCTTTTACTTTATCAATGTTTTCGTCGGTTTTCGTTGTCGATGGTCTGCCACTGCGTTCATCATCTTCGATTGACTCACGACCACTTTTGAACCGCTCACGCTCGTGCCACTGGTGAACGACCGTTTTCTTTAGTGAATCGTTGCCGAAACACTTTTCCAACATTTCCAACCTTCGCGCACCATTAAATCCGTTTTTTACGCAAACATTATTACAAGTTCGTTGTTGAAAATTTAAATCCATTTCTAAAATTGTAAAAAAAATCGCTAAAACACACAGAGATTGATGTATTCTTGACTACTTAACTTTTGCAAATGTCAAGCTATAACGCTAAGATAAGATAAGAGGGAATGTCAACAACAGATTCACCAACTTAACAAAAAAAAACAGAACTCAAAACGGAACAATGGGAGCGCCACACGGTGGTGTCCCCCGAGAACTTTTTGATCAAGGTGGTATTGTAGAAAAGCAGCAATCGCAAGAGACCGCCAGAATCTTTGCCGAACGCGTGTCCCGAAATCTCTCATGATGCTGCCAATATCAAGTACCAAAGAACATTGGCAAAGTTGCCAATGTACGATCAGAGATGCCGCAAGTGATGTGTTGGACTATCAACCTGACCACCGCTAAGAAATTCCTGCTTTGAGAGGAAATGCAGGCAGCCAAAGCAGCTCTGCAATAAAGGACGGCAGCCGCTGTTGAGCTCTATAGTATAAACGGAAGAGAAAAGAAGAAAAAAGAGTACGAACGTACAAACGTACGGAAGTTTTACCAAAATGTAAAAGAAACTTTCAAGGCAAGAAGACCCGTACGTACATATACAGAAGCCTGTAGAGATGGACATGGAAATCTTGTAGTAGAGTCACAGTCGAAGCTGATAATATGAAAAAACTGCTTATCCCGACATGACACACTTAGAATCCTCCTTCTTAATTACTCGGAAAGAGCCGATAAGTTCTTGATCAAGGTTGCCCCAGCCGCTTACTCTCTTCTTCGATGGAAGAAACAAACAAATGAATCTTAATTACAATAGTTCGTTTGATCCACGCCCACTAAAACCGCAGTTGGAAAGATTTAAACGAATCTCAACTAAATCGAGTCACTGACTGACTTAATAAAACTCCCGGCCAACGGAACTCATTGTGTTGACCCACAAACGGCGCTCATCAATTCTTCAAATACTGGGCCAAACTTAGCCCAAACGAACCTTATCGCGCTCCCGAAGAAACAATCGATTTATGTTATTATCAACTAGTCAATTGTCGTTGAAATTTAGGACAGGCACATCGTATTCTCATGCCAATAAATGGCCGGATAATTCCATTTCCCCCGCCAAAAAACTTTGGCCAGCACTTCTGACCAATATTCGATACGATACATCAACCCCCCTCTCTAAAGCCCAAAAAACATCCCTCTCCACCCAGAAGGAAAAATAGAAAAAATATCGTAAACAAAATTCAAAAGAGCCGAAAACAAACCAAAAGTGTGGAAAAATATGGGCCACGTTATTTATTCATAGATACCGTACTTTACACACACACCCAAATACAGAAACTTGTACACAAAGTGGCCTATAAATTCCCACACGTCCACAAAAAAAAAAAAAAAAAAAAAAAAAAAAAATAAGAACCATGTCGTCGACAGGGTGGAGTTCCAGGATTGAGTCGAACTCGTCATCGTCATTTTGTAGGTAGATAATATTCATTGACATTTTCATTTAGCACGGCTACTTAATCAAAATGATGGTGAATGTGTATTTTCAGGACGAAATACCAACACAACGTCCTTCAACAATTTTAAGGGTGGGTTGGAATTATACGTAAATGAAACCAAAAAAGTAAAACGTGTTCACTTAATTTCCCACACGATGGGAAGTAGGGAGCACAGCAGTGGTAACCACATTGTTATAAACTTGCCTCGTCAAAAAAAAAAAAAAACAAAAAAAAAAAAAAAACAAATGAGATGGCATAATTTACAAAAATTGAAACAGACGTCAAAAGGACAAAAATGGACGACAACGCTTGGAGGAGGATTTATGTGCGTGGATCGCACTTGGAATGACATACTGGTCGTGCGTTGGGTCGTCGGTTGGTTTATTGAGTGGCTTTCGTTGAACGCAAAGAGTATCCGTTTGACGAAAAATTCATTCTGGGAGGTCTGGATGGTCTATTACCCGCGACACGCTAATAAATTTGTAAAAGGAATAATGGTCGACAGAGAACAGGCAATAAAATAGAAAAAAAAAAAATATTAATCCAACTAAAAGCATCTGACTGTGGCCTACTCTAGGTCGAAACGGAAGTAGAATTCCAATGGCACAACGCAATATTCATCGTGCGAGATATTTGATGACGGACGCGCTCTGCGGAATGAGGTTTTTATGGAATGCGAGGTTAATTTAAAGGAATTCGATTTGGTTCGGGCAGCGACCACGATTTTGAAGGGGCATATACATAGCTAGGAACTTGTTGCGCAATAGATTTTATGATTTACCAGGATTTTAGTTAGATACATATACGCTTATGCTGGCTTTAATTCTTAAATGGCTTTCAGTTGACCATGAAACCGACCTATCAAGCCGAACAGCTCCAGTTGTCCATTACAGAAGCACTTAATTAAGGATAAGCATTGGTCTCTACATTAGATTTTATGTGAGTAATGAATGGGCCAACCTCATTCCTTTAGCCTTCTATACTAAACTCTGGTAATTATTAAGGTACTTACTTGATTAGATGGCGTTACAATCCGGGATGGACCAGGGCCTCAACTAACATGCTTCTTCAACTAACCCGATCGTTTGCTAGCTTCAGTTGCGCGCACAAATTTGGCTGAGGTCCCTTCCACTTGCGTGCGCCACCATAAAGTTGTTCTCTACTGCATTGTCGATCTGGTAAGCTTTACGAGCCGAGACGCTAGTGCCCGGATATCCTACCCATCTAACCCAGGTTACCGATCTTTTCTGTCGAAGTCGGCATCGCTTTATACCCCGAATAGTTAGATGTTGTGTGGCCCTCTTATAACATACCATTATGCTAATGCGTCTCCATATGCGAGTAACTGAGCAGACTTTTGAAAGTTGGTACCTCTGGAGTTGACTTGTGAGTTTCGTACAATGTTTCAAGAACGATGTTGATAAAATCATATGACAACACATCGCCTTCTTTAAATCCTTTTCTGACATTGAAGGTCTCGGTTTTGTCATTACCAACGATGACAGAGTATCCTCCATCGTCATCCTGCGTAGTCGAATGAGCTTGGAAGGTATGACAAAACTAGACATGGTTCTGTATAGTTCATCTCTATAGATGCTGTCATATGTAGCTAGAGTAATGTGTACCGCTTTGAAACTCCTGATTTTTTTCAAGATCTGCCGTAATATGAAAATTTGATCTTCACATAATACGGCAAAAAAGATTTTGTATTCGATATTGAGGAGACCAATTCCCCTGTACTTGACGCAGTTCATGGGATCTCCCTTCTTTAAGATTGGAGGTTGCATTCGTCAGGCATACTTCCGTCGAGCCAGGTTTTGGAGATGAGTGCAACTTGGCGGTAAAACCGTCAGTTCTGACATCATTTTGGTCGGGTGCTCTAAAATATTGTCTTTCCTCGTTCATGTTGAATGATTCATTCTGCCTAACAGTAGAATGTTGTTGCTCATCACCGTTTAACAGTCTGCAGAAATAATTTTCCCAAATTCTCAGCGACGACAATGGTTCTACTATGAGGTTGTCTTCTCCATTCTTAAAGTCTGTTTGGACTTTACAGCTTTGGCATGTTCGTTTTATTTTTTGGGAACTCTTCCGCACATCATTGTTCTTTTGGCACCTCAATCGAGCGCTTCTCGTGCTCTTTCGTTTTTCTTGTGAGGAACTGGTTCTCGTTTTTTTCTGTAGGGCTGCTCTGTACATCCCTTGTTTTTACAGATTTGCCTGACTGCATCCGTCATTGAACCAAGGGTTTCTTAGTTGAGGCGGGTTGAAACCTCACCTCTTTGGCGGTGATGCCATTGATAGAAAAGGCCCTGATACGAGTAGTCTCTTGCGATTGTAGCAGTTCGACGTTAAACTTACTCAGAATTGTTTGCTGGGTTGGGGCTCCTATGGATATCTGCTTCCGTATCTTAGTTACAACATAGTCCAAGTCAATGGTAGCTGTTCGGAATGTTTGGACATTGAGACAGTGCCTTGCGTTGTAGGTTTGATCGAGGAGCTCCTAGAAGCAGTCTTTGGTAAGGCCGTCCTTCTCCTCTGTTCGGACGTGGGCGATTATAAATTTTATGTTGGCGAATTTACCCTTTAGGCGAATCGTCGTTAGGCGTTTGCTTACATGCCTGAAGCTAAAGACTTAGGCTTTCTCGAATGCCGTATAAAAATCAGAATAAACCCTACGACTGCTGTCCTTGCCTGTCCCTAGTAGATATCACTGTTTTTCATCCCATGGCATTTCTTGGATGGCGATTATGTCTGCTTGGCAGCTGTCGAAAATTTCTTCTGGTTTTTCGGCTGCACGCGTTTTGTTAAGGGCTCAAACATTTCACGTCAATACTTAGGAGCACTTCCATTTTACGCAATTACAGATAGAGACCGAGTCGATACTGAAAAACGGCACGCCGAGTTTTGGTGGCTTAGAAAAGAGGATAAGATCGATATGCTGTCTTAGGCCGGTGCGATACTTTGTATCATAATTTTTCTAGTTTTAAGTTAGAGTTAGATTAGTTAGGTGGTTTTCGCGAACGTGACCGATATTTGACGGTATCGATTAAGTCTT
Source organism: Volucella zonaria (assembly GCA_963966105.1). Taxonomy (NCBI): domain Eukaryota; kingdom Metazoa; phylum Arthropoda; class Insecta; order Diptera; family Syrphidae; genus Volucella; species Volucella zonaria. The sequence continues at coordinate 65,253,983 of OZ014534.1, forward strand.
AGTGGTGCTTGAGCATGATGTTGACGAATGGCAGGCATCACTTTTTTTTTATATCTCTGCCGTATGGGGTTGAGAGCCCTTTGACGAGGTAGGGCAGTATTATGTGACCGAACGAACATGCACTCACAATTTTAGCCCACGTGAGTAAGAATTTACTCATGCTGTTACCGCAGAGCCGGCGGAGGTAGGGCAACCCCTACGCTATGAATTCGATTTTTACTTTGCTGGGGCAGTCCGAGTTAAAGGATAATCAGCAGTTTTCCTATTAAACTCTACACAGATCCACCCTTATTAAGTTAAGTGACATTAATATCCATAGAGGAGCCAGCCGTGGTTTTGAATGTTTTAAATATATACATGGTCATAGCGGCCATATTGTTGAAGTTGCATCTGTCAAATTAGCTGTCATTTATTCAATCTGTTTTGCCAAATCACCGTGGACGGACATAGCGTTCAACAACACGTGCAAATGATGAAATTGTTTTATCAAAGTGGGTGTTCTGTTCGGGCAACGTTCTACCCACTTCGCCCATTTTACGGTTGCCTTAATCGTCCTACCGAGAGGACTATTCGCAGTGTGGTGGATAAATTTGAGTCCACTGGTTCCGTAAACGATAAACCAACGCCCGTACATTGACGAAACGCAAGATCTGCCTAAAACATCGCCACTGTTCGTGAGAGTGTGCAGGATAATCCGAGGCAGTCGATTTCGCATCGCTCACAAGAACTCGGCCTTTCGCAGACAACAACTTGGCGAATTTTGCGTCGTGATTTGGGCCTGCACCCGTATAAAATTCAAGTGACCCAGGACCTGATGGTGAATGACCATAGACAAAGACGTGTGTTCGCTGAATTGGCTCTGGAGCAGTTGGAAACAGACCCTAATTTTCATCGAATAATCATTTGGGTACGTCAACAAACAAAATTGTCGAATTTGAGACGATACCAATCCACATGAGATCCAAGAACGTCCAATGCATCCCGAAAAAGTCACTGTTTGGTGTGGATTTTGGGCTGGCGGCGTCATCGGTCCATATTTCTTTGAGAACGACGTAGACCAGGCCATCACCGTAAACGGCTATAGGTCGATGATTACCAACTTCTTTTGGCCTGAATAGAATAATATGGACACCAATGACATGTGGCTTCAGCAGGACGGTGCTACGTGCAACACAGCTCACGCCACAAGAGAAATTCATGGTCATATCACGTGGAGGTGATGTGAACTGACCAACGAGATCGTACGATTTGACCCCGTTAGGCTTTTTCTTGTGGGGTTTTCTGAAGTCGTAGGTCTGTACGAATGAGCCATAAATCACAGCGACCTTCAAAGCCAACATAACCTATGCCATCGGTCAAATTCAGCTTGTTTTATGCGCCACACTCACGGAAAATTGGACATTGACATTGAACGATGCTATATTCCATACATAATGGCACCGATGGGCCTTCCAAACGAATAAAAAATTTCGATGATATCTCACACACACTTTGTTTTATTTAAATTTAAAGATAGGAAGCGCGTAATGAAAGACCCTTTATAACTAGCGATCGCAAAGATCGATAACTTGCCTTTTTGTGCCAAGGTCTTAGAACTTGGTGAATTCTGTAACCAAGCTCGTTGTTGATCACTTCCTCGGTGGTGACAGAAGATGTTGCGCTGCTAATGATCAGATTACTTTTCTATACGGAGGCAATCATCTCCTGGATTACATATTATCGTCTAACCTGGTTGTTGATAGTTTATTCGCAGCCAATATTTGTTACGAAATAAGATAGCAAGCAATCGCCTTATCGCTTTCCGAAAGGTACGCTAAGGAGATTAGCGGTTAGAAAGTAATATCGCAGGCTTTAATATCAGACCATAAGTGCACACATAGAATGTGAAGTCTCAGCCTCGCTGAAGAGGAGGAATCTCCATAAAACCAGCTAGACACACTTAAAGCAGGATCTCACCAAGCTTATCAATGATCCCCCAAAGCTCGTAATAAAAAAAAAATAAAGAGCAGCTGTTGAAGTCTGTTGAAGTGTTCAGCCCTCTACAAATCCTGTAAAACGCCTGTTCCATGGAATGCATATTTGCGGCGATTACGAAGGGAACCTGAAAACATCTGAAAAAGTTGCTTAAGACTACTAATGTGAAGGACGTTCCACAAAAAGGGATCAACATCAAAGGAATTTAAGAAGGTAATTCGGGTTTTGAAGAGTACCTCTCATCCTTTTGCGAACAGACCGAAGCACTTGGTGAAACCAGCATGATGGTTCTAACCCTTAAAATGCAATCAGACTAACACATTGTCCTCATTAATAGCGCTAGCTCTGCATCCTAGAGCGATTTTAAAACCATCCGTGAAGACCCGATTTTATTCCTTTCCTGGATCACATTTTGGCTGAAACCGTGCTTTCGTCAGTCGTCCACCATCCTAGTGGAAGTTGTAATCAATACTAGAGGGGTTTGCTCGTAGGTATTCCTACAGTTATAGTAGGGTACATTGGACATACCTCTCCAGAACACTGACCAAAGCAATCTCAATGAGCGCCAGCTCAAGGGATTTGTGTACCCTTAAAATGTTGGTACACAACTCGGGTGAAGGATTTTTAGGAACGAAGAAAAGAGAGGTACCGATGTACATTGTTTTTAAATGTTTGCAAGTTATAACGACCAAGAAATAGAGAGGTCGGCAGGGCATTCCACAAGCTTAGGCTTAAGTACTGCTTAGGAACGAGTCACGATATTTTAGAGTACGTCCGAAAATGGGCATGACGGTATACTGATGAGCATTCATAGCGAGACGGGTGTTACGGTTGAAGGTTTGAAGGAGCGGAATGCTACTGGCGATTTCTATGGAGCACTAGTGGTAGAAATAGTAGCGACTTTCCAGTGAGAGGGAGCTACCCCGTTCATTTTGAAGGAAAATTCTCAACAGATATAGAAGCGATGGACATAAACAGCACCCTGCTTAATAAAGCTGTAAATAATGCCCATTATCTATCCATCGCAGATAGGTATGAGTAGATCGACAGCGGTAGTGCATTCAATTCCCATGTGACATAAAGTCCCGCGCGTCTTCGGTCGATAAGCCTTCTTCCGAATATCAGCAAGGTATTCGAAAGAGTCATCAATAGAGTGCCGATTATGAAGGTTAAGGACAAAAATATAGTTCCGGATAACCAATTCGGTGTTAGTGTCGGAAATGATATCTCACATCCCGCGTATTAACTGGTTTCGAATATCCAGTGGAACAAAAACAAGAATCAATGTACGAGTCCCGCTTGGTTGACTTGGAGGTGGCCTTCGACATCGTATTTTTAGATGGACTTTACTTCAAATTGAACAGAATGGACATAAGTCCACCACTGCTGTACATTCTTTTGAATATGCCCACAAGTAGACAGTTCATCGTGAAGAATGACAATGTGGCTTCTACCGAAATATTTAACAATAAAAACGGTCTACCAGAAGATGCGGTCTTGCAACATGATGTCGATGAGATTAAGCGAATTTGCGATGACTGGAAGTTGAAGATCAACTTTCAGAGATCGGAAATCATGGCGAGACTTTTCGATCATGGAACAATATGGACAGCCACTTGCTGGTCGAGATGTAGCCAGAAAATTTTTAATTTTGATGCTGCCCTAGTCGGAGCTAAATACGCTTTTGCCCTTTCAATAGGCTGTTTCATAGCAGCCAACTCGATTAAGGCAATCTGCTACATTGCCCTTATTCCACCAATGCTTTTTATTAGGGTGTCCCGTCTTGTTCAACGGATGTTTGAGATGGCTTACCTTAGTGCTTGTCTTCCATTAAACAAAACACCAAAATAAGAGTGGGCAATTTCTCAAAGACACATTCCAAGAGCAGTGGCCTCATTGAACAATCAGTTCTCAGGGGCTTACTACACCAACTATTTATATCACGGTTCAACAGCTTCATTCTATTTAGATATGAAAGGACTGAAGACAGGCGTACAATGCAGTGCACAGCGTCTCTGATTTAATAGGGCGGCAGAAAGTCGCGATAAAAAGTATGTTGCTTATAAATTATAAATTTTGGTGGCCTAGTGATGTGGAAGAAACTACTCCGTTGTTTGTTTTTAATTTGAAATAGTCAAAGTCGGTATGCATAATTCTGAAGCCATGGCCGACTTACGTAATATATATAGGAATAAGGTATTTTTAATATTGTTGGGTAGGTCCTGGTATAAGTTTTGTAAAAAGGTCAACAGAATAAGAGAATCTTCGAGACCACGGCAAGTTCTGCCTGAAGCGCGACGAATTTTGAGCGTGCTTAAGCACTCGAATTGTACCTGGATTGACTCTGAGGAAGAACGTTTAGATCTGCTTTGAACATAACCATATCATTGCATCAAACGACATGCCTGTAAGACCAGAGCCAAGAAACGCCCCGATTGCTTTTAAAACTGCAGCGCGCGTTGTACCACAAATCATTTGTCTTATCATAGCGGTGTAGATCCTGCCAAAAGCTCCTTTACACTACGTAATACCATATTTTAAGTCCAGAGAAGTTTTTTAAACAAAACCAGACATAGGCGTAGGGACCTTAATTTAGCCATTCGGAGAAACAAAAACAACAGCTTTAAAGAACTCTACGAGGAAGCAGATATTAATCTCTGTTGTACCGCCTACAGAACGGTCATGGCAAAACGAAAGGACTCTAGGACACCACTACCCTCATGCACATAGTGTCGGGATTATTTCCAACGCAAGTACCAACAGAGCATATAGAACCACCGCAGGAAGTAGGTGAGATCCCACCAGTTACGCAAGCGGAACTTCTGGATGTATGCAAACGATTTACCAATAATAAATCACCTGGATTGGATACCAGATAAGGTCCTTAAGCTAGCCGTCAAAGTAAACACAGAAGCATTCGTGGAAATGTATAACAAGTGTTTAACAGAAGGGGTTTTTCTAGGCCAATGGAAAAAGCAACGTCTTGTGCTGCTGCCCAAAGGGAATAAACCACCAGATGAGCCCTCGTCATACCGTCCCATATGGTTACTAGACACGATGGGTAAAATACTGGACCGAATAATAGGCAACCGACTGGAGGTGTCAATTGATGAAGCCGGAGGACTCTCAAACCAGCAGTATGGATTTAGAAAGGCTCGCTCTACATTAGATGCTATTCGGAAGGTAACTCCGACCCTTGAAGAAGCCATTCAGGGCAGAAAATGGAGAGGAGGTACCAAAAAAACGGCGCCGTATTAACGTTGGACATCAAAACTGCGTTAAACTCTGCAAACTGAGGCTTATAGTACACTCTCTTAGGTCAATGATGTTGCCATGATTTTTAATAAAAATTATGCTAAGTTCCTTCGACAATCGGTTCCTACTCTACTATACCGACGATGGAGTAAGGCAGTACCACATAGTTGGCGGAGTTCCACAAGGATCCATACTAGGACCTCTCTTATGGAACATTATGTGCGACAGGGTTCTAAGACTTGGAATCCAAATTAAGGCTAAAATCATAGGCTTTGCAGATGATATTGAAATCGTTGTGGCGGCGAAACACCATTGGCAATGAATGTATTCGAAAAGTTAGACGGTGGATGGCAACAGTTGGGTTAGAGCTAGCAGAACATAAAACGGAAGCAGTTCTGGTAACCAGTCGCAAGGAAAGAGAAACAATCACCATCAGGGTGGGCAATCACGATAAAACATCGAAACCGGCTATCAGATACCTAGGAATGATGATCAATGCTAGGCTCACTTACATGGAACACCTTAAAAGAACGTGCGACGAAGCCACAAAGGTGAGCGCTGCCTTATCCAGAATAATGACAAACATAGGAGGACCCAGATAATAAATGAGACTAGTCCCGTCGAGGATGGTGCAGTCAATCACAATGTACGTGGCATCAATATGGGCGAAAGCATTGTCATACGCAAGAAAGACTAACTCTGTCAACAGACTATGTGCTCTGATAGTTTGGTGTGCATATTGAACAGTGTCAGATGATGCTATATATGTCATTGCGAGAATGCTACCAGCAGATATACTGGCTACTGAGCTACAAAGGACAAAGATATCAAGCTGGTGGAAAAGCAGCTAGACACAAGTACGTGGCAAGAGAGATGGAACCAGTCTACAAAGGAGAGATGGACTTACCGACTTATACCCGTAATTGCGGAGAAGTAGAATTTTACTTAAGTGGCCTTCTAACTGGACATGGCTGCTTTCAATCATATCTATATAGGTTTGGTCTGAAAGAATCTCCCTTCTGCTTAAATTGCGGAGCGGCCAGGAAAGATACACAGCACCTATTTTTCCAGTGCCCACACTTCAGAACAGAGCGCAGACAACTAGAGGAGAAAATTGGAGAGATATCAACACCTGAAAACATCGTAAACCATATGCTAACATCAAGCATAATATGGGATGCGGTGAAACTGGCTGCGGCAAAAATATTGAAGGAACTATGGCGATTGAAAAGAGCCAGAGAGAGCACTAACGAAAATCAAACAGCAAACGGGGAAAGAACGGCATAAAGTGCTTACCAGGCCCGCGAAGTAGTACTTAACGGCAGTTCCACGGAGAGAGTGGTAGAAGAGTGCAGGGTGTGGGTTAGTAAGTAGGCGCACCCCAGAAATCGAGTACTTGGGGTTTGCGAATCGTGAATGCTTATAGCCCGGGCTATCTTTCGAAGATTGCCACATCCTTCGACGCAACCAAAAGCTTCGTTGGTGAAATAGACGGTGACATCTGTAAGCACAAGATAAGTCAGATCAGCCAGCTTGACCTTCCTCGTAAGTACAATAGAACCACGTCATCTGTGTCTTTGAGCAGGCCAGAGGAGTACAGGAAATCGGAGAACCCTCCATTGTGGTGTAATAAGTTGACCAAGCTTGGCAAGCGTATTCAAGTGAGGGCGGACAAACATCATGTAAAGGGATTTAGTGACATACTGGTAGGAAAATTCCATAGATAAAACCAAGACCGGAGCTGATTTTTTTATTATGGTAGATTACACCTAGATCGCGTTAATTAGTTACCAAGGCCAAGGGTTGATTTAAGATTGAATAAGTGCCGGAAGTAGTTGAAAGGCGTTTAGGAATATTCTACTGAGTTATGTCTGAGGATTTTCATGTCATCAGGGCTATTGAGCGCGTTTAGCAGTGAGTTGATCAACATGAATCATACCCCCTGCATGATCAAACTGATGGGTCTGAGGCTCTTGGTGCGCGTATAATCATCTTTACGATTTTTGGTATAAAGACTACCCTTACTATTCGTCAGGGACGACTATATGGGACATATATACCATATGTATATCAATGCCAGGCGCGCGCTCAAGGGATTTAAGTACCCTTAAAATGTTTGCCCACAGCGCGGGCGAAGGAAAGCCAGGGAGGATAGAAATTGAGGTACCGGTGAACGTTGGTTTTAAATGTTTGAAGGTTATAATGACTAGGAAATACGGAGCTAGGCAGTAATGAATCACGATATTTTAGAGTACGTCCGAAAGTGGGCTTGAGGATATACTGATGAGCATTCATAGCGAGACGGGTGTTACGGTTAAGGGTTTGAAGGGGCGGAATGCTACTGGCAATTTCTATGGAGCACTGGTGGTGGAAATAGCGATAAAACAGAGTGAGACATGAGACCTTACGCGGTGTTCGAAAGTTTCCATTATTTGAGTGATATTAGTATCACCTATGAGTTTTATCGCATGGTTTTGGATTCTATCTAGCAGGTATAGAGATGTTTTGGGCCCCCCGACCAGATGTGGCCATTGTATTCCAATTTCGGGCGGATGAATGCCTTATCTATTGAGGGTGTTTGGATTTCGCTTTAACGACTGCAGACAGCATTGTGTTTTGGAAGCATTAACTGTCACTATGATGGTGGTTCCCCATTTGGTGAGGCTGTTTATTTCGGAATTTAATGAACTTAGCCTACGCTGCCGTAATACAACCGAAAACCAGGGACGTGGGTCCGGGAAGGAATGTGAGAAGCGGAGAGTACTGTCGTCAGCGAAGGAATGTATTGGATTAAAAGTGGCAGACAAACAAGTGTCGGAGCTAGAAGGGAGCCTTGTGGCTCACCAGCATTTATCCAAGACAACTTGAATGGAATTTCTAATCCATTGGTGAAGAGAATCGTCGATCCAAAAAGCACGCATTTTCGACAAAATAGCCTGATGCCAAACTCTGTCAAATGCCCTACAAATATCAAGTGCAACTATCTTGCTTTCGCCAGATTGATGTACGCTTTGGTTCCACTTTTCGGTGAAACTTGTCATAAAATCACCAGTGGACCTGTTGCTACGAAAACCGTCCTACCAGCCATTGAGAAGTTTTCGTGTTTCGAGATATTTCATGAGCTGACTGTTTATTAGCGTTTCCACGACCTTGGAGAGAAGAGACGTAAATGCAGTTGGTCTGCAGGAGGAGAGAGAGGAAGTTTTGCCTTTTTTAGGGACGGGCTGGACAAATGCTGTTTTCCATCTGCTAGAAAAGAGTCCTAAAGAGTAGGATTGATGAAAAAGCTTACGCAGTGGTTTTGCCAGCGTGGAAGAACATCTCTTCAGAAGAAGGGGAGATATACCATCTGGATAATCGGATTTATGTATGTTAAGATCTTTAAGTACTCTTGCTACTACACGAGTACGAAAGTTGATTTGTCCCATGGAAGATTCGATGCACGCAAGTGTAGGCGGAGACAAAGCACAATCTGGAAGTGTTGAGCTAGCCTCAAAGTGTACAGCAAGCAGATTGACCTTGTGCAGAGAGCTGACAGCTGGAATGTCATTGTAAATGACCATTGGGATGGAGGGTGAGGCAGAATTTCTAATATTTTTGACGAACGACCAAAAATTTTTACTGCCCTTGGGACATTGCAGTATTTTTTGCCTCAGTCCAGACGTTGCAGTCATTCCTGGCTCGTTTAAATTTTTTTCGGTTTTCCTCTGTCGGGTTGGTCTTGTAGGACCGAAAAAATAATTTTCTAACTTTGACAGCCTCTTTACAGGTCGAGTTGTACCATGCCTTTTCTTTTGGTTTGATACACTTCATCCAATGAGGGATAAAGGATGTTATTCTGAAGTGTCAGTGATCATATCAGCAGCGGCATTCACTTCGTTATCGAGGAAACATAACGACCAGTTAAAATTCCTAAAGAAGGTGCGAAGTCCGCTCCAATTGGGTTTCTCGTATAGCCATACGGTTCTTTTAGGAATCTTTTCTCTAACTGTGTGGTCGTTGTACGAGAAATTAGCTGATATGACACAATGGTCCGGGGAGAGCATATCAACGGTGTACTTATCAGCGTGAGAAGTTAGAGACAAGTCCAGGGTGTTGGCGGTATGACTGTCAAGGTCTGGTATTCATGTGGGCTCATGAATACTTGTAAGTTAAGTTATTTTCCGCAGCGACGATCTCAACACACCGTCCCTCGGGTGTTGTCTGTCCAGAATGTCGAAGCCACCCAGAATTGCGTACATTGAAATCGTCCGTAATAACGATTTCAGTATGAGGATACAGGGATACAATTCGTTGAATGGAGTCAGACAGCGCATCAAACTCGTTAAAGGTCGAGTTGCTGTCCAGTTTGGAGCTTCTGTAAATAAAGCAGTAGTGGATAATTTGCTTACGGAGATGGAATTTTAACAGCATAAAATTGAATTCCGGATTGGAAGACGGACTACATTGTGGTAGAGTTTGGTAAGCTACATCACTATGCACGTGTTTCTAGCAACCGCGATATATGCCATTGTGTACGTACTGATCATTATCCATTACCACGGTGTGATGACATATTTGCAAGTTTCGGCAATTCATATTACTTTTGTGTCCTAGATTTATAAGGTGCATACCAACAAGTGGAAGTTGAAGAGAACTGTCAGGAACTGTTAACTATGTATTAATACCAATAAGGGGAGTGGGCGGAATTTTGCCGCATATAGTAAATGAAGTTGAAAGACCGGTACTGTTTGCCTCCGGTACCCTTAACAGCGTCGCGGCCAAACACCCACATGTGCGGGCTAATGAGAGCACCACGGATGCCAACCACGCGGGCCAATGTACGGGCTGAATTCGTTTGATCTATTTGCCTCGTTTCTCGGCTGACACTGATTATAACACAAATTGCACTGGCACTGCGCGTGAACATTGTAAAAGTATGTGCAAAGTTGCAGTTTTTTGTTTTGGTGCTAATTTCTTTAGAATTTTGGTGCCATGGAAATGGCATGTGATGAAGGTTTAGTTAACAGTTGGCAGTGATCGTTGCAGGTTCCTTTGTATTGGTGCTCTGTTAAAACATTGTAAAAACACTTTCAAATTCGTGTATTTTTTTTCCTGGCAAGCGGTGAGGGTCCTACGAGTTCTAAAGAAGGAACATTACAAGACTATCTTATTTAGTAGACAGTGACATCGAAGATATGTTATTCGATAGTGGTAGTGATGATGATTTTGTGCCGTCCTATTCAAATCTCTCCTAAACCACATATGGCCTTATTGAAGAGGTCGACAGATCTCTGATTGGTACATGCCATAAGCTTGACGTGGCCTTGATGTCAGCCAGCGTCGCTTGTTATGGGAAGCGTTTATTATTGCGTTCCTTAAGAGTTCACTGAAAGACCTCAGAGATGTGCTGTTGGATGGCCCAAGGGTTTTAGTGCTGGGAGTTTTGGTCCTCCTGGGAACCGGCACGGTTTCCTCCAACGATCTCTGGCGCTTGGAGGAGTCTTTAGGTGTTTTGGGAGGAATGGAAGCAGTGGGTAATCCTTTGACCGATTTGGCCATTTTGAAGGCTTTGGACAGCTGATGGTTTCGTAGAGCATTTTCAGTCAGTCTTCGAAATGCAGATTACCTTCTTATATTCTTTTTTGGGTTTAAACGTTTTCACCTTATGTCAACTTCAAAGACATACGACGAACTTTCCCCTTCTGTCCCGTTCTCTTCCTTTGTAGGTACATATCAATTGTCAAAAGTTAGCTACCAAACATATTACTCAAAATGGTCACTACTCGAAGCTTATGATTTTCATTAACTTCAGTCCTGTACGTCATTGCTTGGCTGTAATTTGTTTTCTAATTCAAATTCTATTGCCTTCAGTCCCTCGGGCATTATTAAAGAATGAATTCAAATGAGTTTCCATGTGGACATTCTTCAGAATTTATCTCATCCGTTTTCAGTTGAAGTGTCGGAGTGTGTGACTCCCCGCCGTGACAATAGCTTCCTTTTCAATATTTCATTCCAACATGGATTATCAAATCGAACACACTGATGGAAACACTAATAAACCGCTTGGTATTAACGAAATCAAAATCATCAAAGCCGAGCCGTATTCATCAGCAACCCCAAAACAGCCCTATCCCACATGTCGCAATAGTTTTCGAAATTGTGTAATATTTCCTCTACTCGAAGGATTAACCAATTTACCCTTACACATCCTCTGCATTATAGTATTTTATTTCGCCGGATACGACGCAACAACCACCCACTGAGTGAAAAATCTCATAAAAATCAAAAACACAAAAGCCCATCGACCAACAGGTCCGGATTTGTTTTTGTTCTTTCAGTTTGCCGTTTGCCGTTGCCGTTTGCCGTTGCCGTTTGCCGTTGCCGTTTGCCGTTGCCGTTTACCTTCACTTGCCTTCGGCAATACGCGGTTGGTTTTTTTCTTTTTGAAAATATGCGAAATTTCCATTGATCCGGAAAATTTTGTTTCACATTGCATATGGCCAAAATGAATTTATAATCCACATCCCTTTGCGCACTCAAAATATTCAATTGCAGATACATATACTCGTACATACAATTGCATAAATATTCGTACATAACAGTGTTCTTACGAGCGTGTGTGTGAGTTGTTTATCCGGCACTCACTTCTGTTGAATAGTTTCTTTTTCACTTCCCCGAAATAAAACATCCCTGACAACTTGGCCAGTTTTTGACCCTGTGGGTGAATTTTGTTCTTTTTTTTTTTTTTTTTGGTGGGTTTAATGAAAAATTCAAATAACGCTCGCTCTTCTACGATAGATACAAACAATCCAACACGCAGTCCAATTCAAAATACACCCCCGTTGAGCAAACAAAAACTTTCGCCGAGGGTTAAATGTGAATACGTCAAAAGCCCAATCGAAAAAAGAAGAAGAAAAACACCAACCACCCCTAAACACCACGTACCCTTGGGTATTCAACAGAGCACCACCACCCAGCGGATAACTACAATACAATACAATATAAGAATGCGCCTTTTACACCGTTCTAAAGACAGTAATAACGGTAATACAACCACCAACAACTTAACATGAAACCGGTTCTCATTCTCTCTTTCTCTTACTCTTTCTCTTTATACTGTATTGTACAATAAACCAAACACAATGCATCGGAGGATTCAGGATACCAGGATACAGATATGTACAAAACAGCAACAATAAACGGGTTGATATTCCCAGGTCCGTCCCGAGTGCGTCCATTCGTCTCTGCACCTACCCCTAAAACCCAACGCTTCCATACTCCATTTTACGATGAATGAGTGAGCGTGAACAAGTTAAACGAAGAACTCTAGCTGTGTTGGATGGGATGGCTGATGTTTCGTTTCTAGTGTGGTATTCGTGGTACGTCAACCCCTTGCTATACTTATCAACCCCCATCAACCCTCTTCCGGTGACCGTCTTTACTGTAGTTTACCCGGAATGGAAACGGCATTTTCTACTTAATTTAGTGGGACAGTTTTGTTTTTGTTGTTTTTTTTTTTTTTACCCTGAGTTCCGAAACAAATAGCGGGATAGTACCAGTCGAACAGAACCTGTATCCAGAAAGTAGTAGGTATACAGTGTGTATAGTATCTTCACCCTGTGCCAGGAGTTGGTTTGGTTTAGTTTGCTTTCGTTGGGTTTGACTGGGCTGAATGGTGGGCAAATGTTGGTAAATGCTGGAATCGGCTGAATGAGAAAACGAGAACAGCAGTCTCTCTAGTGCAGAGAGGGAAATGGGCTTTGGAAAATATGGCATCGTTTGCCGGAGTTTGGGGTGTGGGTTAAAAGGCGAAAAGCGTAGTTTTTGAAGAACTCTGAAGGGAGGGCATCATTAATATTAAATTGCTGAGTTTTATGGAGATTGAGTGTTGCTGTTGTTTTGTAAAAACAAAATATAGTAGTATTAGTAGTAGAAAAAATAGTTCCTGTTGTTATTATACTACCAAGAGTAGGAGAATATAATTCGAAAACTAAAGCCAATGAGCTTTGTCACGTTCCATTTTCTGTTGCATATGAGCAAGAACAATTGTAGTGCGTTTTGCGGATGACGCTGTAAGCAAAACAATGAAAAAAAGACAAGAGACGACAAAATATGCGAGTAAATATCCAAAATCAAAATTTTTAATTATCAGAGAAGGGCGGACGCGTTAAAAACATCGATCTTGTTTAACGCAAGAGCGTCACGAGAAACTGTAACATCTTCTCTGCCGTACTATTTAATAGCTTAACACCTCAACTAATTAATTCGTCCTTATCAGTGCGGTTTGGCCTAAAAAATCCACCATTGGCCTGATTTTTACACTGCGAAGGATCTTGGAAAGGACCCTCGAATTCCAAATTGATATCTACCACAAATTTTTCGACTTTAAGGCCGGGTATGACAGCATGAATTTAGAAAATTTACACAAATCCATGTCCGGCATTTGCTAGGTGATCTAATGTCTAGTGACAACTGCACAACTTATTACCTATGCAGATGGCATAGACATTATAAGCAATATACAGCGAGTTGTTTGCCAGATATTTGCAAATATGGCAGTAATCGAGGCGTTTTTCCCGTGCACACTATTATTAAGAAGGAACATACATGACTCGAACAGAATGTCAGAAAAGACAAAACAAAGACTCTAAACAACTACACCAACTTAGAGGTCATTCGAACAGTAACTCTTGTTAATCAGAATACAATTAAGAAACTTAGACCTCTCTGGGACAACCAAAATAATCGTCCCAGACCTCCTCAATGGCACAAAAGGAATGGACTTGATCAAAACAGCTCCTGGGCGTTTCGAAAGAAAAGTTCTCTGAGTAATCTACACGCCTATCTACATCGACGGAGAATGAAGTGAGAGATATAACCAAGAGCACAACAGTAGTACTGCAGCTTAGATGACTACGAAATCTAGAATGGATGGAAAGCCTTAGAATCTTAGAAAGCGACGGAAAACGCAACAGTGGTCACACGCAAGTAAGTGAAAATAAAGCCAATTTATATATAGACTTTTACGAACTCTTGGACGATCATCATCAAAATCATTTTTAGGGACTGCAGTGTTTAAGTCTGTAAGGACATGTTGGCCTACTCATTTGAAAACTAAAGCCTCAACGAAAAGACTTTCAGATAGTTAAATTCTTGAGATGGTCGTGGATTGACGAGTTGCAAATCATTATTTGATCATTAGAGAAAACAAAATCCCACCTCCTGGAAATAGAAGAATCCTATGATAGGAACAACATCCAGAATTTGTATAAGAAAGCTTGGCAGCTGGAAATGGAAAAATCCGCAGTTCTAAAAACCCAATACGGAATCGAAAATACCATAAGGCGACTGTTTCTCACCCAGAAGCCTTCAATGGATGCGGAGTCTCGTCAGGCTTTCATCACTAAATTCAGCTAAAACTATTCAGCTCTCGGACGGAGAAAAATTAGGAGATCGCACTCCATCTCAACACCTGTGTCATCTAAGGAGTTTGTGCTAGACATCGACGAAACAGTGTTAAAAATTCGATGGCTATCCCACTTGCCAAAAGAGACAAGAACTTGCATTGCAATTCCATAATTCCCTACTCTAACAGAACTGGCCCAGCAAGCTGACATTCTCCATGAGGTTTATTCAACTCACAATTTGATAGCAGCAATGACGAATGACATTAATCAGCAGATAGCTGAATTGACGAAATAAGTGGCAGAACTTACGTCGACACCACTCGTATCTACCACACAAACATCACACTTCCGACTGACAGACGCGAAAATAATCGTAGATCCAAGTCGCGAAGAAGACGCGAAAATCGTGTGCCACCAAATTTTAATTTCATCACAAGAAGTTCAACAAGGATGCTAAAATGTGCCTCTCTGGGCATAAAAACTCCAACGAGCCTCATTAGCGACGGTAAACGACTCTCGCTCTGCTTCCTGCCGCCTTTTTGTCGCAGATACCAATACACAGGATCAGCTTTGTTAGTTTACCTTTCGGAAAAGATGCGCAGTTTTGTGATAACTGCTGCCAATGGCTCGTCGATAGACACCTTCGGCGCAGTTAACATCACATTTGATATTTGTGTTACCATTGCTGGAGCCGACCTGCAGAGTCACATCGATTTATTAGTCGACCTCAACAAGCAGTGGATCATAGACGGAACAGCCGGATGCTCTGAAAAAGGCAAAATACCTCTCCCTCAAGCTTTTTCCATCCGAGTTCCTACACCAGCCACCAGCGAGGAGAGGCAGGACAATTTCATCAGTACTCAATGCTCCACCACATCAAACCCAATGCCACCAATCTCCAATTTCCAGAAAGGCTAGGCGATTCTCATTGCTCGCCGATCCCGCAATCCATGGTCGTCTCCCTATAGACGCTTAAATGATCTCAGCATCGCTACCTAGATGATTTGCTGTTGATCTGCACAAATCAAATACCAGTCCCATCCGAAAACATCCGAAAGAAAAGATGGCTACCATCAGCCCGTTCGGACTGTACGGGTTACCATTCATAATGTTTGACCCACGGAATGCCGCACAGACTTTTCAACGTTTCATAAATGAGGTGACTTCGAATCTTCTTTTCGTCTTCACGTATATCAACGATGGTTTCTACAGAGGATCAGCAGCGGCACCTTGAACATCTGAAGGCGTTGTTTCGACGACTTCAAGAAACCGGACCATCATCAACGTCTCGAAGTCTCACTTTGGGATAGAAGAAGTGATCTTCTCGGGCCATCTGGTCTCTTCGCATGGTTTCATTCAGTCGTAAGCTATCGCCATCCGAGCAGAAGCAATCGACGTGCAACAGAGAGCTACATATAGTCTAATTATGCATGAATTCAAATAACGCCCTGAACGCGCTTCAGTTTGACAATTTCGGAGGAACTTATTGACCAATTTACAACAGACATCCGACACGTCGCTGGTGACAACAACATCGTCACAGACCCACTGTGTCGCGTTGAAGCGATTTCAACTGCAGTTTCATCTAAGGAGTTAGCCCAAGCTCAATCAACAGACATCGAGCTAAGTGAGATCCCGTAAAATCCTAGTTCAACGCTTCAGCTCCACAAACTTAGACTGTTTCCCAGCGTTGAGCTTTTCTGTGACGTGTCGACAGGACTCGTACGGCCTTTCGTCCCAGAGTGCCTCAGACGCCAGGTTTTCAACTCGCTTCACACATTGGCACATCCTGGACAACGCGCTTTTGAGAAACTGGTTGCAGAACGCTATGTTTGGTCTTCGCTGAACGGGGATTGTGCGGAATGGTCGAATGGTCGCTGCATTCGACCCAGCCGACAAGGTCACCCGCCATATAATGTCACCCATTGCAAACTTCGAGGTTCCATCACAGCGCTTTAAGCATGTATGTTACCATCAACCTGCTGAGATCCACCAGGTATCATGAAGCCGTCCCACAAGAGAGTGCTAGTGTCTTGGATTTTGCACTTTGGAGTTCCTCTTCGACTAACGGCAGATTTAGGCCGACAATTCGAATCGAACCTGTTCAAAATCTTCATGCAGATCCTCGTTTGTAAGGGCCTACGAACTACACCATACCATCTGCAGTCGAATGGGCTTGTCGAATGCTTCCACAGGCAGCTGAAGTTAGCTCTACTGTGCCATAGAGATTCATAGTACCTCGCTCTACCAACCGTCCCCCTTGGTCTGCGCGCAGCTTGGAAGGAAGACCTTGGGGCAACCCCAGCGGAACTCGTATGTATCTGGTGAGGTGATTTGTCTTCCTTTATACTTCGCGCTTCATGATCACTTTAGACAGGTAGCACCACAACAGATGTCTCGTCTTGGCCAGCGATGAATATTCGTTTTCAAAAATCTCGCTCAGGCACGATCACATCACAGACTTTTCCGGTTTGTGGAAAAACGACAGAAGTATTTCATCGTTTGCTTCAAGGGCAATAATCATACCCAAGTGCACTTTGCTTTTATACAGGAATGGCAAATGAGCACAATTACCTCCAAAGAAGCATCGATTTCGAGTGACGGCTCTAAGATAGAACGGCGCCTAGGATCATCATCTTTAGCCTTAGCTAAAGTAAACGATTCTAACGCTTCCGCCGTAATCCAAAGTTACTGCGAATAAATTCTACGAGTAGCTATCAGAACGGTGAGTTAGCGTATTAGTCCTAGCCTTAAAAATTATCCCAAAAAATTAATGTTTGTTGACAGCCAGGCTGCTTCTAAATCTCTGCATTGTTAGCAATGTAAGCATGAGGTTAATGACATTTGTGTTGCAAATTTTATTTATGTTTATTCACATGACGACTTAAGAGGAAATGGGCTTCGTCGCTTATTAAGATTTTGGATACGAAATTATCCCCTTCTTGCACGAGGTTTAACAGAGCATCGGAGTAAGTTAACCTCACTTGACGGTCAGCAGGCAGCAATAGGTGAACGGTTTGCACTTTATAAGGGAACATCTTCAGCTCCTTCACCAAATTTCGACGCAACGAAGCTCTGCTGATACCAAATGGTACACATCGCTGTCTCGTCGAGGTTTGTGGACTCTCTTGGGGCCGGTCACTTTTTAAGACATTGCTAGTGACATTGCACGAGAGCACGAGCGAGCCAAACACTTAATTAACCTAAAAGAACCGCATGGAAATACAAGAAAGCCAATTGGGGCGGATGGTATACCTCCCCTTCTTCTGAATCGGTGTTCATAATCGCTGGCAAAATCACTGCGTAAACTTTTTCATCAATCCTACTCTTTAGGGATCTTTCTGAGCACATTGAAAACATCATTTGTGCAACCCGTCCCTAAAAAAAAGCGAATCTTTTTCCCTCACTTTCTAAAGACCCATTGCACTTGCGTTCCTTCTTTCCAATGGCTCTTAAGTCGAGCTCATTAAATTCTGACAGTAACAGTATAACTAATTGGGAAACCACCAGCAGAGTAGAATTTAATGCTTCCCAAACATAATGCTGTCTGCTGTCGTTAAAGCGAAATTTAAACACCTAGCCATTATCTATGGATGGCACTTGCATCGTCGAAACTGATAAACTTTCCATTCTCGGTATGTGATCACATATTTGGTGTCGTCAAATATGTTGCGAAATATCTAGGTTTCCTCAAGCGATGTAAGAAATATTTCACCCCCTCTGACCTGCCTCAATACATAAGGCGTTCATCCCCCCAAAATTGAGTACATCTGGTCGGGTGCAGCCAAAACATCTCTGCACCTGCTAGATAGGATTGAAAACCGTGCGACAAAACTCATAGGTGATACTAATATCAGTTAATCAATTGACACCCTCGAATACCGACATAATGTCTTCTGTCTCAATTTACCCTCAAGCCTCAAGTCGTTATAACTTGCAAACATTTAAAAACAATGTACAGCGGTACCTCTGTTTTCTTCCCCCCTAAATTTCCTTCGCCCGCGTAGTGTACAAACATTTTAAGGGTACACAAATCGTTCGAGCGCGTTATTGTATGTGGAATAGCACATCATTCAAATGGCCGCCTCGCCATCGCTAGCAGTGTTTCAAGCGGTCGGTCCAATTTTTGATTACTCGGTCCAATATATGCGGCGTTATTCCGTGTTATAGCGTGTGTCGAATGTGTCGAAAATAATCGAGTGGTGTCAAATCGCACGATCGCGGCGGCCAATTAATGAACGCTCTCCGTGAGATCACCCAGTCACCAAATTTCTTCTTCACAACTTTGAGCGTTGCGTCGCTTGTATGGCATGTAGCGCCGTCTTGTTGGAACTACAACTCGAATATATCGATGTTGTCGAGCTTTGACCACAGAAATTCGGTTAATGTTGCCCTATAAACCTGAGACCATTGACGATAACGGCGTCTCCTTCCTCATTTCGAAAGAAATAAGGTCCAATGATGCCGCCATCCCATAAACAGCACCACACAGTCAATCTTTGTGGATGCATTGATGCTTGGCCGAACACTAGTTGTTGTGGATTGTGTTCTCTCCAATAATAGCAATTTTGCTTGTTGACATAGCCGCTGAACCAAAAATGGGCCTCACCTGAGAAGAAGATTTTTTGGCCAAAATCCGGACTTCCGGCAAATATTTCCAGCGCCCGATTAGCGAAATCACAGCGTCGTCTATGGGCGTCCGACTTCAAGTCTTGCACCAGAACACTCTTATACGGCTGCATTCCCAAATCCGGGTTGGCTCTCTGGGGATGCTCATTTCAGCTGATCAGCGCCGAATCAACATTTCTGGGTCTTGGCTATGTTTTCTTCATTTCGCACCAATCTCTGTCTGGTTGGTGGCTTAAAGTCCAAAAGAGTGTACTCACGCTCAAATTTTTCCACGGTGCGGGATGAAGTGCCTGAACACTGAAGCCATGATCGTGACCGACATCACGACGAATTTCACGTTGCGTATTTACAACTGATATGCATGATGAAGTGGTAAACCTAACTGAATATTTGCAAAGCAGGATGTTATTGGTACTCGTACCTTTGACAATTGGAAAAACTATCATTGCTATTTGGTCATCCTGTATAAAGAGTTCTCCTTACCACCGACTGGACGCCACGTATAGTTCCCGAAACTAACTATTACCGACAATAAGATTTCTTGTCAGTGAAAAGACCTGAGCAGGCTGTGAGTGTGCAGTAAACTCTATGATGGATCCCTCCGCAGAGATAGGCACACAGCAGGAGAACAATTCCATTCCCGTTCGGCTTCCGTTCAGGATCTATTTCAATTCGTTAGGGCACTCGGTATGGAAGGTGTTTATGAGACGACATCTAAGATTAAGATCAATATTCTGGCATAAGCCGTGCCAAGATGGTCGAGCTTTCTGATCACGGTTTAATAGCAGAATTTTGTGAGGCCTATTGTTTTATTGAAACCTTTCCCGACAGGTCTGACAAAGTCTATGCGCTTTCATGGCTACTGTTCCTGTTAAAGTTTTTGAAATTGGTACTGATTCGCGAAGGAAACCAAACCAAACGGCAAGACCTGTTTCCAATTGTTGGCAGCAAATCACTTGTTCCGTTCTTCTCACTACCAACAACAGTTTGATTCTTTGTTAATCTCAGATATGTATGTAGATAGGTGAAATCCTTCGGTCGCTGTGTATAGGTATAGGTGTGCCCTAAAGCTAAGCTGAGGCTCTTAGGGGGTGTACTCGTACATACGTACAAGTTTAAGTATGTGGGTACCAAACAGTAGTCATCAATTAAAACCGCCCAAGCACCCAACAATCTACTACAGTTGCTCCTGGATTGTATAAGGTCCTTTAGAGAGTGTACTTGTCTCATGTACTCATACTCATACTCATACTCATACTCATACTCGTATACTACGCCAATGATACTTTTACCTCTATCTCTCTCTATTTTACACGCTGCATAATGGCAGCTCTGTCGTTCTTTAGTGCTCTCATACATTGTTATGCTGCTCATAATAATGTCAGCGGTTAGCTGAAGTGCGGGTGTGATAAACAAGGATAAGGGCGACCCAAGGAATGGGTGAATGAATACCAATTCCACCCTCAAACTCCACAGTTATAATATTGTATGAATGTGTGTGCATGCAATGTGCTCCTCTTGTTGTGTTGTGTGTGATGAAAGTCTAAAATTGACACTGAGTGGGTGATGGCTGGCGTATTTGAGCACTGTACACGGTATTCGTATTGTACACACGCTACGGTTACGTTTCGAGGAGGTTATGAAAAAACTGTTAAAGCAAAAGCGTCACCATATTGAATTTTCATGGATAACACTGTTCTGTACACTGTTGAGGGGTCGGGGGGTTAGTATGGGGGATGATGACGAACGGTGTGGGCATCACACAATTCCCACATGAATAGATAGATCTAGATAAGTGAGCACACATATGCATACGTATGTTTGTACTATACAAACGAATACATTGACACAGAAGCAACATGGAAAATCGAAGTTGGATGGGGTGGTTGATGGGTGGTTTGATCGTCGGGGTTGGTGGGTGCAGAAGGATTGTCATTTTGTCCTTTTGTACGTTTTCCTTTCGTTTTCAAAGCTTTCTTCTTTTTTTTTTTTTGTTTTTTTTTTTGGTTATTTTGTTTGTACTCTCTTCTGTCATAGGATAGATTTAAAGTAAAGAGAAGGATTTGTGGAAGAAGCAGAGGAATGAGAGGTGGTAGACTGTGTGTATACAACGATGATGACTAAAAAGGTCGACATTGAGATGGATACGGTATGAAGTACGAAGTACGATAGCGTAGTGTAGCAGTACCACAGTCATGGCAGAGTCGAGAGTCGAGAGTCCTTTCTATAATACTTTGCCTTCTATCCTCTTCGTTCCGTTGCCTTAACCCCTCTTGGCCGGATCTTCTGCCTGTGTATGTTTAACTGTGTGTATTATGCTTTGGCTAAAGAAACGTATAAACGAATTGGTAATATAAATACGGGCCCCGAAGGTGACGAGGGTGATGGGCGAAATGGTGGCTGAATGGCTGGTTGGTTGGGTGGATTGGTTGGTTGGTAGGTTGGTGACTTTTATCCTTAGGAGGGAATATTTTAGGTTATGCTTCTTTCTTTGTTCATATAAGAACGGTATAGTGGTTGGGATGTTGTTTTTTTTTTTTTTTTTCTTTTTTTTTTGAATTTATTTTCTTAGTCTTTTTGTGTTTGACTATTGTTGGAGTTGTTGGAGAGTTTTTTTTGGGGGTGGTGGGATCCCTTCCCATATTTTATGGTCACCACTTATACATTCAGGACTTTTATGAGTCCTTCGGAGGACGTTTTACGTTTTACGTTTTTCTTTTTATTTTCTTCGTTTTGTTTTCATTTTTCTTCGTCGTTTTTGTGTTTGGAAGTTGATGATGAATAGAATGGGTGATTGTGGGGCGGTTGGCTTCAAGGGGATGTGGATTTTTTTCCATTTCATTTTTTCGTGCTTTTTTTTTTTTGTATTTTGTTTGCTTTCTTCGTTGTCGTCTTCGTGTATGTTGAATTGTACGCTGTTGTCATTGTTGCGTCATCAGAGTAGATTATTTTATATAGGACTGAGTGGTGGTTGGGCCTCTGGTTGGGGGATGGGTATTGGGGTTGGAGTTGAAATTGTGATTGGAATGGTTGTAGAAGGTAAGCATATCCTTGTAGATATATTAATGTCCTTTTTTTGCTGGAATCCGGAGAAGGAAAGTAAGGGGGAATGTATGAGAATAGTTGGCAATAGTAGAAAGACAACGAGACACACTGAGGCACACAGTATGCTTGACGTTCAGTTCGGTTTTGGATCGTCGTCGCCATGCTTATGCCTGTGCCTGTGCCTGTGCCTGTGCCGGGCGCTATTGTCCCGCTAGTTGCCTGCTCTATTACTCTGGTGGTACTGGCGATGGTCCTGGTACTGTTTAGTGTAGCTGCTACTGAAGAATGAAGGATAATGGAAAATGTGTTGTGTCAGAGTGGGTTGCAATTGGGGTGAAATGAGAAAGAGAAAGAGAAAGGGAGAGAATAGCAGAAGCATGGAGCGGTTTGTCGTAGTTCGATTTGTAACTGTAAGTATGTGGTACGAAATCTGTTTGTATATCTATTGTTGTTTTTCTTTTTTTTTTTCATACATCAGTATCCTTCTTATCCTTTTTGCCATGGTGAGGCGAACCGAAGAGGGCGGTGGTGAATTAATGAAAATGGAGGGTAATTTTGTTGCTTTTCTTCTACTTTTCATTTTTTTTTTCTTCTTCACTTTTGCACAGCAACTCCTTGTGTATCCTGGATGCTGGCTGTGTGTTTCATTTCATTTCGTATTTTATGCACGTTAGGAAATTTCATTGTATTCTTAGCTTGGCGTGTCCTTTTTTTGGATGATTTTTTTCCCTCTCACATTTCTTTGTATTTTCGTTGTGTTTTATTTTTATACATATATACAATAGATACATGCATATGTGCATATGTATGTATATAGATTTTATTCTCTCTGTTGGTGCAGAAAACTCGAACTCTTGTTCATCTTCTTCTTCACGAGAGTTGTTGGCAATTGTAATTTGTCCGCACGTGTATCTGTGTATGTATGCATGGGCATACTATTGTGTGCAGAATCAGAGGTGATAAGAGAGACGAGAGCGTGATGATGGGTGGTGAGTATGGGTGTGGGTGTGGGTATGGGTGTGGGTGCTACTGGGTGGTTTTTCTTGATGTTTTCGAGATTGAGAATGATTTTATCTACGCGGTTGTAGATATTTTAGATTTATGCTAAGGTTTTTTTTTATTTTTAAATTTTCTTTATTTTTTTAACTGTTTTTTGACTTGTCTCCCTCTGTGTACTACCACTTTGGTTCTTCCATTTCCTTCGTGTGTTTAGCGAGGTTTTTCTTCTCGCGTTTGGTATCATTGCACAGTGCCGTCCCGGTGGGTATTGCCGCCCTTTTCAACGTCGGTCGGTGGATTTTTTTTTCTCTTCTGCTATTCTGGTGTTGTATGGATTTTTTTTTTGTTTTCATATTCAGGCGCTGAGCACGTGTTGGGGGTTGGTGGAGTTTGGGATGGTTGGCATTTTTGTAGGATACATGTCAGGATTTGTTTTATGCTGTTCCTTTTTTTTTTTTTGGTTGATGTGTTGGATGGTTCTTCTTGTCGTCTTTTCGTTCAGATAAAGAGATGAGATGGTCGTAGGTATTATTTTGGGTATATGGCGGTGTGTGTGAGTTGGGAGTTTGTCGAGAAAAGGTTTTTCCTTTGGAGGATGTAGACATTTTTGTATATGTTCTCTTCTGCTTGAAATGCTGGCGTTTATCCTGTTGAAGTGCGGACTTTTTGGTTCGTTGGAGCAGCATTGTGGGATGCAGTTTTGTGTTGGATATTTCGTGAAGTAAGAGATTTCTTTTGGAGAAAATTTAAACATACATAGATTCGATGTTTAAGATTTTAGATTTTTTGGTTTGGACAAGCTAAATGAAACAATAAAACAAGATGAGAACTCAGAAACTAGTCTCTGAACGAAGCCAAGTGGTTCAAAAATAAAATTTCTGCAGCAAAATTCAAAAAGCTGACTGCACGATGTATTGTACATTCGTACATCTGTATGTATTAAGAAAACTCGATCTTACCCGATGTAGTGTCTTTCGGTCACGGCTGGTATTGAACCCGAACCGTCCGATTGGCTTCCCAATACACTACCACCTGAGCCACGGCCACCTACATTCGCCAAAGAAAGTGGTGCATATTAAATGCCACTTACAAGGTTTCTTCCATTGTACTACAGCTGAATGATGAAAACTAGATTCTTATTGGTTAGACAACTTCCATCTGAACAGACCGATTTGTGTTCCCAACAGGACACAATCGCCTGGCTCAAACTATACATTGGCGCTTTAAACGCCTTGCGTTCTGGTTTTCGTCACTTGAGCTCCTCTCCAAATTACTTCTGTAAAACTATCCTCTTTGTTTCGTATCGTGCGCATTGAAAAAACAAGCGGTCGGCAGTTTCCGAGTCAGTTTCACAATATGGACAATTTGGGTAATTTTCACGTTTGCATTTAAAGCATTTCTCCGTTTTTGCATATAAAGCGATGCGGCCATCTACCTTTCAGGAATGCAGGCCACTGCTCTTGCCAGATTCCGATACTACGTTTACTACGCCATTTTTGACTGGATCGCTTTGAAATCTTCAGCGATTATGTTGACAGATAGCATTGGAGATATTACGAGTGTAGTATCATGCGAAACAGTACGAAACATACTGGCGCCCCTTAGTACGCTGTGGCAGTGAACAAAATTGACATCCCGCAACTAATTTGTAAATGAACCCACGTAAATATCAGACGTCATACCACCAACTTGACTTGTTTTTAAGCTCCCATCCTGTACATTGTACATCTTTGTACATCTACTTTCCCCTTTAGGCTCGTCGGCCCATTGTGTCATATCAGCTAATTTCTCGTACACAGACCACACAGTTAGAGAAAATATTTCTAAAAGAACCATACGGCAATACGAGAAAGTCAATTGAAGCGGACTTAACAGCTTCTTTAGGAATTTTAACTGGTCGTAATGTTTCCTCGACAACGACGTGGATGCCGCTGCTGATATGATCACAGACATTATTCTCTTTGGAATGAGATACTTTATCCCTCATCGGATGAAGAGTATCAAACCAAAAGACAACCTCTTACGACTCGAACTGTAAAGAGGTTGTCAGAGTTAGAGAAACGATTTTTCCTTCTTATAAGACAGAGGGAAACTGAAAAAATTTCATACGTACTAGGAATGATTGCAAAGCCTTTCTTAAGCGTGTGAAATTCCAATACTACCACAAACTGAGGCAAAAAAGTACTTTAATGCCCCAAAGGTAGTACAAACCCTTGGTCGTTCGTCAAAAACATCAGATTCTGCCTCATCCCAACGCTCATTTACAATGGCATTCCAGTTGTCAGCTCTTCAGACAAGGCTAATCTGCTTGCTGCACACTTTGTGGTCAGCTCAACACTTCCAGATTGTGCTTTGTCTCCGCCTACATTTTAGTGCGTCG